>RCFS01000027.1:0-578128 GCA_004296355.1 Lepiota venenata
GATTTCGAGGGTGACGGTTGCCTGTACCTACACATATCACCCACGATCAAGGAAAAAGCGCCATGTTAGCAGTAATTTGCCGGGCATGATCGAGCCTATGGTTGCTACGCGCCGCAACCGTTGGAATATCATGATTCACAGAGAGTTGATCTGTCCGGGGCTGTTGTGACATAATTATTTCTTTGATGAGAATGACACAGGGCTTTGAGAAAGTTGAAGATCACGGCGCTGTGTACTGTATATTGGCAGGGAACAGCAGCAGCCACGGTTCGAGCCGTGTCTGAGAAAATCCCTATTCGTTTCCTCTGCATGATCCTCGTGGATCTGAGGCTGACTGCTGAAGCAAACAAGAAGGTAAAACACTGCTCCAGACAAGAAAACCTTGTGCGGAGCGCTACGGATGGCTTGGTCAGGGGTCCGTGAAGACTCTCGAGGTTTGAGCACACGGCATACTGAGGGCTTCTCGGGTATATTTCATCCTGTACGGTTTGGGTCTGAAATATATTAACATGTTTATTTACTTTGAACTATGGACGGAGCAGAAGTGAAGGGTGAGGCCTGTCTGGGCTCGGTATTTTCCTATTCATGCCCGAATATCGCCGAGGTACGTTGTGCACGATCGGAAGCTCATCTCCGCCGTTAATTAAAGATAGTACCACGAGGCGACCATTACGTTATCACATAATTATTAAGTATGGAGGGCAATGTGGTTTATTGGATCGCGCAAGCAATACCATGATCTCCGAGAAGTACAGTGAGCAGCGCAAGACCCGTTCATTCTCGAGAATCTCCTCCAAACACGTTCTGACTTTCCTTCACATAACTTTCTCTCGCAGTGGTCAAGGATTTTCTGTGATTGTTGAGCAGGCGATTGTGGGCATCGATACGCCCATCAAGCTTCTCGATAAATTCTTGTTTTTTCCTGATACCACTGTCAGAGATCAACTGGGAATGTAGTTGCGAGAGATGCTTACTTCATGTGTTCCTGTGTCTAGGGAAAGAGTCAATGGACAATGTTTAGTCTCGAGATCATAGAACATGCTTTATTTAACATGGCATTGAACCTTTGCTTCAACTCTGATGGGTGGTGGTAAGCTGAGAGAATGTCCCAGATTGTCAGAAAGTGGCTAAATTCGCACCCTCGGCACCCTCTTTCCAGTCCTCATCAGAGGCGGCGGTCCATATATTGATACGGTTACTGAAGTGTTCCATTTCCTTCTGTACAAGTTGGTCCAAATCGCATCCAAGTACTTGGCCTAGAATACACTGGTGGCCCCCGCCAGAAGATTGGGCACGATGTGATATGGCTGAGATGCCCAGGTTTTCAACAGCTGTCGGAGTGGGCGCGTATTGTTCAGGGTTCTTGGCCTCATCAGCCGTATATTCATAGTAGAGGAGGGTAGACTATACTATTGGCGATTGCGCTTCGGCGTCGAGTTGGTGCACAATCCTCTGACGTTTTGCCGGAATTTGACTGTCTCGACCAGGGAACTCTTGCTTGCGCTTCCTGCTGTTGGATAGCACATGGTGCTGATGATCGTCTGCGTTGTGGGTCTGGGTAAAGATTCGTTGCGGCCCGACCCTGGGAGATTCAAGACGATGTGAGCCTGAGAAGTTGAAAGAGACATCCACCGGTGGCCGATCGTCAGAAGGTGATCGAGTTGTTGGATCCGGGGACATTTGCTGTTGGACCGAGATTGTATGTTCAACTCGGGGTATATGCGGGGCCGATAGGTCTAACGGGCGTTCCGAAGACTGTTCCGTTGTATGTGTATGCGGATGTAAAAGAGGGTTTCTAAAGCCGTCGTCCGACGCGTGAAGTATTGTGGCTTCGTAGTTGATAGGACGGCGTGGGGAGGGGCGTCACAATCGTGCTAGAAGGAATTTCATGATCCATCGTCTGTTTCAGCCTAGGCTGACTGAAGACTCTTGAGCGGGGAGTGCTCGAGAAGGTTCGGCTCATACTGGCTGTCGCTGGAGCGGGTTCCCGGAAGATACATCGTGAGAAATAGTACGATTATTTTTCTGTCCAAGCGTCCGCCAATTGGGAGCGGCTTATTATTGCTGAGGCCTAAAGCCGCGTTTTCAGAGCCCAGACTTCCTTCAAGTTGGTGGGGGGGCAAGATCGAGAAACAGAGGATTCCTGGTGTTCGGAGCGAACATATTGGCTGTATTTGCACGAGATGGGGTCTGCACAGTTGCCAGCGCCGTGGACTGCTTTATCTCGAATGGTGCACGCGCACTCATGATAGCAGTAATAAGTAGAAGCCAGGTGAGCGTCGGTTTGTGATTTATTGATGTAATATATTTGTAATTATTTGGCTGCCCCTGATTTTACAGAGATTTAAATATTCCCCGCTTGCTTATGATAAATACGTCACATAAACCGTTCATACTATCGTTATTGCCCTAAAGCCTGGAGCTTCTAACAAGGAGAAACTCCGAACATCAGCCTCATGACGCACCGCGACAATGTGTGTACCATGAGGCTGCTGGCCTGTATCTTTAGCAAAAAGCTTGAGCCATTCCTTGCCCCACGCCTTGATGCAACATTGAGTAATCGTTATGGACACCCCCAGGAACAGCCGAGGTCTTCCCTTGCAGCCCTGTCTTGCCCGCTCGAGCTCTCACGACTCTTCTATACGGGACCTCTCTTCGGACAACCAGTACTAGTTTAGTCTCGTTGCTGGTTTTCGTAGTTGACCATCAATCACAGGAGCTCCGAAGGCTCTTATGAAGGTACCCGTACAGCGTACACTCATGTGAGCTCTATTGTAGATGAAGAACGCCTCGATCCACAAACTGAAAGGTGATGCCGAGCTACCTTGTCAGAATCCAGATCCAGTACTGATGCTGGTAAACCACCAAGCGACAAATTGCCAGTCGGGCTCGCAAACCCACACGAGGACAATTCTAACGATAATCTAAACTGTACAGCTGAGATTGTACCGACAGAAAAGTTGACAAAAAAAGATGCTATCGTTCTGTAGGTTCTCCTGTTGCTCGTTTGGACCTGGTCCCTAACGACCCGCCGACAGCCTCATGGGTCATACCGGATCCGGAAAAGCGCGCGGTATGAGTTCCTCGTTATGAGGTAACAACCTCCAGCACTTACAATCACCCAAGTTCATAGATACAAGCGGTTGGCATCCGGGGTTGGACGAGCCATGTGCTCCGACCATCAACTGGGGGAGTCCAAGCAGTCAGGATCAACTTCGGAGATTCCACCAGCATGGTTCTTGTCGACACCCCAAGTATCAACGACGTCTGCGGGTCCGACCAAGCCGCTCTCATGCTCTTATCAGGTTGGCTCAAACAAATGTACGTGTTCCATAGTGCATCCTATCACCCCATGTGAACAGAGAGAGATGCAGCTATGAAAACGGTCTACTCGTCTCCGGAGTCCTCTTCTTGCATCGTGTCTCTTGCCATGTTGCGGCCGAACTGGTTCGGACGCACCTGGCGGTACTAGAGGCATTATGTGGGGGGGGATGTGTACAGAAGGGTCATTTTCATCACGACCATGTGGCAAGACGTCGATCCAAAACTAGGGGATCACCGGGAGTCTGAACTAATGAGGATCAATGGGGGCTCAAAAACATTACGCCTCGACACGCCTACCCAAAAGTCGGCACGGGAGATTCTCGGCCACGTTACTACGCAGGAGTCTGATAGACAGGCATTACATATTCAGAAGGAGCTCGTCGATCTCAAGAAGGATCTCTCGAGCACTCGGGCTGCGCAAGAACGTTATCATGTTGTCAAGAGAATAATCGCAGAACAGAAAAATCAATTGGGGTCTCTGAAGGAGGAGATACGTATGGCGTTAGACCCGGGAGTCGCAGCACAGCTCGCTGCGGAGTTGACCCGATTAGAGGAGATGCACGAAGAAATCGTTGCCGAAAAGCGTCTCTTGGATCCATCCAAGTCCGGAAGGTTCCGCCGCCTATTCCAGACCGAGAAAAGCGCCTCTTTAGCTCTTCGGTACCGACTTCGGTCCCTAGTTTCAAGCGCCGTGATGAATCCCAGACAGCGTGCCCTGATGCGTGGTCTCATGGGCAATGATGCGCAACAAATAGCTGATTACTTGGGCTTGGTAGGTTGAGTTACCATAGCTCCTTCATGTTACTCATTTCGTGGGTGGGTTAAGGTTCTTCATAAGACTGGGGCCCTCGCTGGTGAGGAAGGGAAAAATCAACTCTCTTTGCTTGGGGAGCTTGCAAAGACGGCCCAAGTTTACCCACGATGCTACGCACTCAAAGGGATTAAATCTACAGCTACGCCTATAGATGGAGGGAGCTTTGCCGATATATATAAAGGCAAATACAAGGGGCAGGCGATTTGTCTAAAGGTCTTCCGCGCGTTTGGGCGGCGCGCAAACGATCAAATTCTGAGAGTAAGTATTATAAAGGTCCTGCATTGACCACTGAAATATTAATTTCTGTGGGTGTACGAACGCCAGGGCCCATGTGAAGGAGCTGGTACTATGGGCTCACCTTTCCCACCCGAACATACTTCCATTTTACGGAGCTTATCTTCTGGACGGACGAGTCTGCTCGACTTCCCCGTGGATGGAAAATGGAAACCTTGCTGAGTACTTGGAGAAATATCGCGAAACACCCCGGACGCCTTTTGTAAGTGAGCCACTCGGTAGTACAAGAATTTGAGACTCACGAGCCCTTAGCTTCTCGACATCATTACCGGCCTGGAATATCTTCACAACTTTAGTGTCGTTCATGGCGATCTCAAAGCGGTGCGCGTGGTTCCTCCCCTTTCAGGTAGCCGAATCTTACATCCAACAGAAAAACATTTTAGTCTCAGATGGCGGGCGGGCGTTGATCGCTGATTTTGGGTTATCACATGTCGCAACGGCTAGTAAATTACCACTGACAAAGACAGCCAATGGTACTGCACATTGGAGGGCACCCGAGCTGCTCATGTACGGCTCCGAATTTATGCGCCCAATGTGGGAGAGCGATATATGGTCGTTCGGTTGTTTGTGTTACGAGGTATGCTCCCCAAAAAACCGGCTCCGTTTTGATGGCTTGACCTGAATTAGGTCCTCACCGAGAAAATGCCATACTATCAATACTCTGAAGATGGTCTGACTATTGTTCTACGCCGCAACGAGATACCACTCGGCCCCTTGCCGGGAGGGGGCGGTAGGGCGGTTGACCCCAAAATGTGGGCCATAATGGAAAAATGTTGGAATTTTGCACCCCAAGGTCGACCAGGCTGCCAAGTGATTCGAGCGCGCATGATGGCCTTGCCGGTTCAGGATGATCGTCCTCAGGCTCCGAGTCAAGTCCATAACCCAAGAGATTTTTGGAAGGGGATGAAAGCAGGATCAGGGACCAAATTTGACTATCGACGGGTGGAGGAAATTTTACACCGGGTAGGTCGTCGCTCCGACCAGGATCTCGGATTACCCGGTCACTGAGACTGATTTGCTGGTGATCTAGATTCAGGAATAAAGTGCGACGTCGCCTCTTCTTGCTCTCAGATTCGTGGGCACAACATTTGCCTATTTACTGCATCGGTTTGACCATAAATATTTCTGCGTGATGGATATGAAGTTTTTTTTTACCTCGACGTCCGAATGCAGCGGGACGGTGTTCGGCGACCGAGTCCATGTGGTGTCCCCATAAATTTTTTGTCTCGATGTCCGCCTCTCGACATGTACGAACCAGCCTAAATTGAAAATTTCATGCCATTCAAAGAGCCCGAGGTGTGGCGGGGATAGTTTCTTAATTTCTGAGGCTGGCCACCACCGCCTTGTCTCCTTTGTGTAGTAAGAAGGAAAGATCCGAGGGTCTGCATGTTTCCACGTGTTGGATGAATTTCAGGTAACGAAAAATTTCGAGCTCATAGCGAACGCTTCGGCGTTGCCGATAAGCAGTGCGGTGTGGTGCGTCAGACATGCGGTAGGGCGGGACTACCAAGCCAGCGCAATCAAAGAAGGGCGCCTAAGCGATGCATTGTGCCATTGGCTGCCTCTGTCCTCATGCACGACCGGCAAATAAATACCATGAGGTCGACTCTCTACCCACATCCTCCAGAACCTCCAGTAAAACCTACCCAAAATCACTACTCAAGACCATTCATTATTTTCCTTGTCAAACTTATCAACTACTCGTTCAAATCCAGGCAGATCTGATGGGGTGCTTTCTTTCCCTTGTAAGTCAAAAAGAATTTGATTTCGGCTAGAAAACCAACTGGATTTTTCTTAAATTTAGGTTGGAAAAGGTGCGCTGGGAGCGCCAGAGAGTTCAAATGGAATTCGGAAAAGGCAGCGTACTACCTCCCACCGCCAACGTGACGAATGTGGGCTTCAACGACTAATTTCAACCGCCGTGATGGATCCAAGACGACGGGCCGTGATGTCTGCACTCGAAGGAGACGATGCACAACATATGGCTGATTTCCTAGACTTGGTAAGCTTTCTAGATCCCAGCCCCTCAAATGGCTTATCTACTAGTACTTGGGGAACCAAGACACTTCGTGAGACCAAGTCCCATACAAGCGATGTGTGGAAGCACAAGCTATCTTTGCTCGGGGAACTTGCAAAATCGGCCAAGGTATACCCGCGATGTTATGTGCTCAGGGATGTTAGACGTGATGCTAGACCTGTCTCGGGAGGGAGCTTGTGCGACGTCTACAAAGGCCAGTACAAGAAAGAAGCAATATGCCTCAAGGTACTCCGCGTGTTTGGACAACGGGACCACGATCAAATCCTAAGGGTAAGTGCTACGGTGACTACCTTTTTGTCAGAATTAACGAGCACATTGATACCAGGAACATGTGAAAGAGCTAGTGCTATGGGTCCAGCTTTCTCACCCGAACGTACTCCCTTTTTACGGCGTGTATCTTCTTGATAGGCGCATCTGTCTAGTTTCTCCATGGATAGAACATGGGAATCTTTCCGACTATTTGGGCGAGCACTCAGAAATCTCCTGCATACCTCTGGTGAGCAAGCCACTGTGTGTTCGTAGGGCCCCCAAGAATTATCGTTCTCAGCTCCTAGACGTTATTAACGGCTTGGAATATCTCCACCAATCCGACATCATTCATGGTGATCTCAAAGCAGTGCGTTTTCTCCCTTCACAAATAATTGAGCCCTAAATTCTGGCAGAGCAATATTCTAGTCTCAGACCATGGCCGAGCAATGATCGCTGATTTCGGCTTATCGTCCATCGTAAACACCACTCCATTGATGTCTATGACCCCACTCTCCAAGGGAGCACTGCGCTGGCGAGCACCAGAGCTACTTGCGGGTGATACCGACACTATGCGCCCAACACCACAGAGTGATGTTTGGTCATTCGGTTGTCTATGTTACGAGGTATACACATAAATCTTACTTGTCCCTCCTCCTGACTCATTCAAAACAAGGTCCTGGCCAAAAAGATTCCATTCTATCAATATGGTGAGGTTCAGGTGGTTTCAATCCTTTCGATGGGCAAGGAGGTTCCAAAAGGTCCCTCTCCAGGAGACGGTGGTGAGGTTATTGACTCCGAGATGTGGAGTATTATGATCAGGTGTTGGAATCATGCACTGCAAAAACGGCCGACCTGCGGTCAAATCCGAAGTTTGATTGCAGGTCTTCGAGTACATGACGATCGTCCTCAAATCCCAGAAAGGATATCGAAGCCCAACGATTTTTGGAAAGAAATGAGAAAAGGATCAGGATTTCAGGTTGATTACGAACGCATAGAGAGAATTCTACGTCAAGCGAGTCATGCAGTGGGTCAAATTCGTAACCGTCACATCCACGGAAATTCATTTTTTTTTCAAGTCCTGAACATGGTGACCTGGTTGATGGACACTCGGGTTGGTGAACAAGTTCTTGTTAAATTATTGAGGGGCAGGGGCTGTTGAAGGTGGCGAGTTGTACTACGTTGCCGCTGGTATGATGTTCTATGGAGGCTCTAATGCTGTACCGGTTCAGGTGTTCTGGAAATATTTGTGCCGTTATTGCCTACTTAATATGCGTCCACCAGTCAAACATACTCAAGATCCCACGAGCAACTTCCATAGCGGCTTGGCCGTGGAGCTCCCCGTGTGCATGGCACCTACCAGCTGCTCAAACGTCATGCTTCATAGCAGCTACGGTGTACTAAGAACTGGGCACTAATTTGCTCAAGGAAGGTCTTGGTTATACACTCGCATTGCAAGCGTGTGCAGGGTATACAGCGGATTCGTGTTCCAGGGAGCTGGCGCTGTCAGATAGAATTTAATACGGACTTAAGAATAAGGTTATGTATACAGCCTGGGCTGTCGCCCATGTTCTTGGATTCGAGGGCGAGTTTCGATGGCAATGAATGGGCGCCCCATCTTTGAGTAGAACTTGGTTATTCTAGCAGTGGTTCAGAGAAAACCTGATTGCGGATATCACTGAGTATTTCGTAGATGGAGTGGCAAATGAGAGAATTTGAGAATGATCCACCTTCTGAGTAAAAATATTGCAGCCCCGAGGACCCAGTAGTGTAGCTATCTTCATGCTTTGATGCCGCCCGCCCTTGGGAAGAATCAAACGCCGATTCACGGCCCAGTGAGTCATCGGGTAGCAGGTTAGCCGAGGTCGATTAATTGACCGTGGGGGGTGGGTCTACCGGAAATGTAGCAGCTAGGGTATCAAGTTTCACTTATTTTCGTCGTCGTCACCCCATGATCTGAACCTGAGTCCCCAGCGGCGCGTTTTACATGGCAGAAGCCCATATAATACACTTGGTGTGCGGATACTGATGCTTAGATGGCTGCTCAAAACCACGTGATATCGAGTTGAGTAAGGGCGTGAGAATATCCCTTATCCATGAACCTCCAGCGAATCTTTACTAGTTTTACCAAGAACGCTTTTTTACTCTCGCCCCGGCTGATACATACCAACCCCTTACCCATTCCCCCTGACTTCCTGTTGCCTGAATCTTCAGAGGATACCACCAAGGCGCGCTTGTGGGAAGCCGAGTTTAAGGATATTTCTATTCCGCGGAAGTGTGTCGAGCTACAGTTTTCAAGGAGCTCAGGACCGGGTGGGCAGGTGAATTAAACCACATTGCATTAAAGACGGAGCGCTGAAAATGACGTACTAGAATGTAAACAAAGTTAGCACGAAAGTTACGATCAAGTGTTCGCTCGACAGTTCTTGGATACCAGCCTGGACAAGGGCCCAGCTGCGCCAATCTGTGAGTGCTCCTTCACCGTGACCCATTAAGTTTGATCACTAATGCAGCCTCAGCCATATTATATAGCCTCTTCTCACTCTATCCAGATATCCTCGACTCTAACGCGTTCACAACCTCAGAATATCGACGATTGTTTAGCTAAGGCTTGTCCCAGTCCATGGTTTCCGAGTAATGTCTCCTGAATCAGGCCATCTTTTAGCTTCGCACTGTAATCCTATCTGCATCAGCAGCCTCCATCAGGAATGAACCTTCAGAAGATCAGAAGAAAAAGGTGGAGCGTCTCCAACAGGCGGAAAGCGTGAGGCGGAAAGCAGAAAAGGCATATCGGAGCCAGGTGAAGCGCAGCAGAACAGGAAAGGATTGGTTTGAATAACATTTTCTTAGTATTTTTATGTACTCGGAAGTTTAATGCATGTGTTTTTCTACCGGTATCCAGAACATGTTTACTAATCATATGGTTGTGAGGGACGGACTGGGTCTTGTCATTCATATCTTCGCGCGCCTTCACATGACACCACTTCACTCCTATATCTGTCCACTGAGCGACTCGCTCTTCGTCCTCTGTTAGGCGCTCATTCACACTTGGACTGAGGGCCCGCTGTTCCATCATGGGAAAGACAGTCTGAACTAGGTCACACGAAGATAGGGAATGGGAATGGAAGATCCATGGGACAACTTTGAAACTCCTATACGGCCCGCTAGTTATATATGATCATAAGGCAATCACCCTTCTGCTGTTTATATGTATAGTGAGCTGACTCTCTAGTAACCTACAGGGAGACCAATATATTATACCCGCCAACTTGAAGATACTTTCCTCTCTGCTACTTCCCGTTGGCAACCGGGATGGAGTATGTGTACGGATGTCCATTGAAATGAGGCATCAAGTTACCCAAAAAAGATCCAGTACAGGCTGCTCGAACGATATAGTTGAGCACGGATGGTTTCGTCGGGAATAGGGGTTCGAAAGACGTTGCGCCTGAGGAGCATGTCAAATGTCCAAGTATCCGCCTTTTCCTAGGTCACCGACAGCTCCACAATATACAAGACGCGTAGCTCATAAGATTGTTAAGTCCGCTCCTAGTTTCTGGTTGCTCTCAACCAGACTCGAGACGGGATTATTAGAATGCTTCTGGAAGCAATTTAAGCGCTTCATTCCCAATAGTGTAGCTTATCGCCAATCATTTCCAAAGAAGAGGATAAGCCCAACAACGAACTAGCAAGATCGTAGAGCGCCCATTGATTATCACAGCGTGATCACCTCCGTCCACGTTCCATCTATCCAATTGATTTTAATGCCACTTCAGACCATCGGTGCCCGACTTTCTCAAATCCTACGTCATTATGTCGCCCGCTCCCGGCCACCCCTTCGTCCGCGTCGTCTGGGGTATTTGCTAATACAAGGCGGTAACCCTATCCACCAGCCGGGAACGGGCTGGTTGACTACTTGGTCAGGAAGTATTCCTTGCGCCAGCCAGCAAAGTGGCTATAGTGCATCGTGCACACCATGCGGCAAGCTGCCGAAAACCTGGACTGTTCCTCATTGCGTGCCTAGGTTCCCTTCAAACCCCCAAGCTCTCTCCTTCAGAGAACTCTCACTAGACACTTGCGCAACACCCAAACTCAACTGAACATTGGTGTTGAGCTTAGCTTGGATTTCTCCATATGTTCTTAGCCCGATTTGTGAGTCAGGTGTGGCTTTTAAACACCCTGAAGTTGATATCACTTGTAGCGCAGCGCCATTCCCGGCCTCAATAATGTCGAGTCCCCGACAGACGAGAATGACGTCAATAAATATGTTGTAGTGAACCAAGAAGAATTGCAGGTAGGACCTTTCTCGCAGTCCGCAAGCTAGGGGGATTACTTTTTCGATCATAGCACGACATTGATAATTACGCTCGGGAAATGCGGAGGAACTCTTCACTGGAGAGCCCTTGTGATAGTCCTTGTGATTTCAAATATGTAACAAAGGAAGTGTTGACGAGGGACGACATCGTCATTCTGTGAGTTGTCAACGGGTTGACCAAGATCGAGAATTTGACCCTTAACATCCGATCGTTAGCCTTACCGGACCCGTAGGATCTAGAAAAGGCGACGTACGTGCTCAGCTCCATATGAATTTGTCAACGCGAAATATTGTCCTAGTTCATGAAAGCAGCGACCGGTGGACATTCCCTCAAGTTACGAGAAAATGCAATCCAGGCCATCAGGATCACCCTCGAACACTCCGTCCATGTAGTTTTAGTAAATACCCCCGATTTTGATGATACGCACAAATTAGACCAGAACACTTGCAAGGCGATATTCGACTGGTTTATGGATGCGTATGTGTTTGCTAATATCATTATTGCACTGAAGTGAACAACAATTTAGGTCTAAGAAAGGCGTACACCTCTCTGGGATACTCTATTTTCTTCCTCTCTCCGACGGAGATTCTCCAATCGCACCTCAAGAGGACTTGGAGAAAGTAAAAAATTTATGCAAGAAAGAGACGCACCAATCCCAATATACCCCAGCGATGGGAACGCGGTACGAAGGTGCGGACCCGGGAGTGGGTGATATGCTGGAGAAGTTGATCAGTAGCTGCGGACTGGCGATGTCAAGCGGGGGGCTGCAAATTCTACAATTTGAAGAAACTACACCACAATCGGCCTGGAGTGCTTTAGATCACTCTATAACCCAGGAGCTCGACGGACGGGTATCTAGAATCCAGGATGATCTGGCTAACCTTAAGAAGAATCTTCCGGGAGCCCATATTGGGCCGCAGAATGAAAAATGGATAGTCCGACAGGAGAATGCACTGAATAAATTGAGAGAAGGACTATCAAACTCGGCTAATAGGAAGGAACTCGCCAACGTAGTGATGCAATTGCGGGGGCTACACGACACGGTTGCTGAAATGCACCGGATTGACCCTTCCTGGATCGAGCGGCTACGTCGTCTCAATGAAATGGTGGTCGGTTGGGTGTTTCATAGCTTGCTCCAAGCGAAGAATCGTAACACCTTGGTTCGCCGGAACACACTCTGGCAATTGATGTCGAGTGCCCTAGCAGATCACGAACAGTACGCTTTAATAAGTGCTCTTGTGGACTATGACGCCGAGCACATGGCTACTTATCTCAATATGGTGAGCTAGGGATCATTTGTAGCCTTTTGGAAGACTCACATTCATACTTCGTTTTTAAGGTCCTTCACGAGCCTGACATTCTTATGCGTGACGAAGGGAAGAAAGCGTTATCTTTGCTTTGTGACCTTGTGGGGTCTGCCCACGTCCACCCTCGGTGCTACTCTCTCAAGGGAATTAAATACGATGTTGAACCCATTGGAGGAGGGAGGTTTGCCGATGTGCACAAAGGCCAGTACGAAGAACAAACGCTTGGCCTCAAGGTCCTTCGTGTATTCAGTAGGGGTGATAGCGCTCAGGTTTTGACGGTACGGCTCACAAATTGGTTATCCGCCAATCGGGATCACTGTTACTGATACTAATGGGTGTATGGAACGCTAGACTCTTGTAAAGGAGCTTGTACTATCGGTCCATCTCTCTCACCAGAACATACTCCCGTTTTACGGAGTCCACCTCCTCAACGAACGAATTTGCTTCGTGTCTCCGTGGATGAACAATGGAAATATCCGTTCCTACCTGGAACGTGATTGCAACACCCATCGCATTCCGCTAGTTAGTAACAAACGTTTATCATCAGAACTTGTCAGTACTCATCGATCATTAGCTCCTCGACATCATCAGCGGTTTGACCTATCTCCATCAGTCATCCATCGTTCACGGCAATCTCAGGATGGTCTGTGTTTACTTTGCCTCGTGAATAACCGAACGCCTGATGCCCATTAGGAAAACGTTCTGATTTCGGACGAGGGGCGGGCACTCCTTGCCGATTTTGGCATGTCAAGTATCGCAAAAACGAGCAAACTGGCCTCAACGACTCTACCTCCTATTGGAGCTGTGCGATGGAAGGCTCCTGAACTGTTCAGAGACGATTCCTACCCTGACCCAGCGCAGGAGTGCGATATCTGGTCGTTCAGCTGTCTATGTTATGAAGTAGGTCCTCCATAAACTCGTCAACATCTTCATTGCCTCACAATCACAAGATCCTGTCCGGGAAGCTTCCATTCTATCGGTACAACTCGAATCAAGTCATTTCGATTCTTTTGAAAGGGACAGAAACCCCAACCAGACCCTTACCGGGGGATGGTGGCGACATAATCGACGATGAAATGTGGCATATAATGGCAAGCTGCTGGAAATACCGCCCTCAAGAACGACCTACTTCGGAAGTGGTCCAAACGTTCATGAAGAGGATTCAGGGTCCAGACAAACGGTCTCGAGGTTCCACTGGGAAAAGCACCTTCTGGAAGGCAATGAGAGCGAAGTCGGAAGCCGCCGTTGATTATGAGTGTGTGAAGAAGATTCTTGACCAGGTGAGCTATGTTTTATGTCGGTTGCAACATTGTCAAATCATCAGAAACTCACGTCGTGGTCATTTAGATCCAAAGGAAAAAGGATGGGGCTGCTGTTGAATAGTAGCTGGCTTAGATCAATACTTCACCTTGTGGTGGTGGTTTGTTGTATAAATGATTTGAACTAAAAAATAGTATTTATCTGGTGCCTGCTAAGCGCCACCTCGCTCGCGGGAAATCCGTAATGCCAGGATGCAATTCTATTGTTACTTGTTGTGTTTGAGGTTTGGTCAGTATTTCTGACCAGCTGATTTCGAGTATCAGATATTCGAAACTGATTCTATTTGAATATTGCTCCCCCCCGAAGAGCTTACTCAGATCAGCTCGTCCCCTTGTGAAACGGGAAATGGGTGACAGCAGGAATACGCGTGGTATACTGGAGTATACTTGGTGTAATCTGGCGAGAAAGGCACCGGTAGGGATCAAAGATGACGTCATTTCAGGGCTCAGGCGCTCATCAACATCGATCATCAAAGGCAGTCTAGGTCCTATAGCTGCATCTCTATTTTCGCAAACGCATTAAAACTCGAGACCAGAAAAACATATTTGAGGAGCAGTACTGGGCAGCTGATACTCGAAGGAAAACGGAGCAGTATGTCCCTGGCTTAGTTGACCGTGACACGTGTTTGATTTAGATGGAGGACATTTTCACATCGATTGCCGCCCACTCTCTTCGTCATCAACCATGGAATGCTAGTTGTAGGCTTCTTTGAAGAGAGCGCCAAAGACCCCCGACCTCATGGTAGGACTCACACATCCCATGAGGTTGGTCCTCCTCTTCCACGCACCCAAGAGACACTAGGACTGCTCTCATTACCTGTGTCTTCTCCTTCTTTCCAAGTCCAGCCGATACCCAAAGCTTTCACTGGTCCTAGATCCCATTCTCTTCAGGAATTATAAGAGCGCTCAGGAGCGGGAGCCTTCCGCAATACTCTCAAGACCCGAGCGAAATACAATGGGGCAGGGGTTAGGAATCGTAAGGGAGCCTACAATTCATCTTTCAGAGTTGAAACAGACCTTTCTTCCCATCAAAGCCTAGTGACGAGGCCGGCTCGGACAATACCTCGGAGGGGTACGCACGACAGGCTCAATATACCGATGTACAGAACCTGAAGTTCGAAGTCGTGGCAAGAGAGCAGCTCACGAGGGATGATATTATCCTTGTGTGAGTTCTTCCGCCGTCCATGAGCACCCCGTCTCGAGCCTTCAGCTCATAAGTGTCACCAGTCTCATGGGTCGCACGGGATCGGGCAAAAGCACCGTAAGAGTCATTCCGATATGAAGAACGTAGCACTCATTATTACTATAGTTTATAGAAACAGCAGCCGGTGTCCAAGGCTGGGCAGGTCACACCCTCAAGTCGTGTACGAATGTGATCCAAGCTGGCAGAATCACTTTTGGGACTTCCATCAGGATCGTTTTGGTCGATACTCCTGGTTTTGGCGACGCATATGAATCAGATCTGAAAACGCTCAAGGCCTTATCGGACTGGCTTCAAGATACGTGCGTGTCTGACAGTATATTTAGTTTGTTTTTACCCTAAACCACGAAATAGTTACAAAAAAGGCCTATATCCCTCTGGAATACTGTTTATGCATCGTGCCCCTGAATTTTGTCTATCACCTACTTCCCTTACTTCCTTGAAACCCCTGGGAATGTTGGGCGATCTGTGCGAGGCGGGCGTAAAAAGTCGGCTTACCATTCCCCAAGGATCCGAGGAGGAAGGGGGACCGAAGGTCGGTGGTTGGGTGACAGTGATCACCGATGGAGGGTTGAGAACGCTACGTTTCAACAAAGATAGGGACTCTGCTTTAGAGGCCCTGAGTCATGCTATCTCCAAGGAGCTCAGCGGACGGATATCCCGGGTCCGGAAAGAGCTCATTGGCCTCAAGAATCTCCCGGGCGCCCAAACCAGCCAAACCAAACAGTGGATCACACAACAGGAGGAGGCCCTGGAGAAATTGGGAGTATCCAGCTTGTCGCTCTCATTTGGTCAACAGGGATTTGTAAACGCCTTGACCCAGTTGCGGGAAATGCGAGATGCCATTGCCACTGAGACACAGCAGTTGGATCCTTCCCGAGCCTATCAGTTTCGCCGCCTCAATGAGACAGTTGTGGACTGGGTTTTCCACGCTGTACCAAAGATGAGAAAACACGGGGTCGCAGCACGCCGGGGACAACTGCGAACATCGTTATCAAAGGCTGTGATGGATAATAGGCAACGTGCTTTCCTGATGGAACTGAAGGGCGATGACGCCCAACAAATGATTGACTATCTCGATGTGGTAATTTCCGCGGTTTATTGGTTTTTAAATTACTGTACTCATATTTTTCCCGAACTAAGGTTCTTCACGAGTCAGGAGTCCTTGCGGGCGAAGAAGGACAGCGTATACTAGCCTTGCTTTGCAATCTTGCTCGCTCATCCGGGTTCCACCCACGATGCCACGCCCTGAAGAATGTCGAGTTCAACCGTGAAACCGACCAGATCGGGGGCGGGGCCTTTGCAGATGTTTATAAAGGAAAGCATGCAGGGCGAGTTATATGCCTCAAGTTCCTTCGCTCATTTAATGATAATGTCAACACTAATGTTTTGAAGGTGAGTACTACTACGATATCGAACGATCCCACATTCAGATGGATACCCGAAACGTCAGACGCACGTAAAGGAACTTGCACTATGGGCACACCTTACCCACGAAAACATACTTCCATTTTATGGTGCCTACCGGTCGGGCAAGCAAATCTGTCTTGTCTCTCCGTACATGGAGAACGAGAGCCTTCGCAGTTTTCTGAAGAAAGATCGAGACACCTCTCGCAAACTTCTAGTTAGTGACCACCTTTCATTATTGATATGTATAGAGGCTTATCCACCTTTAGCTTCTTGATGTTATTAGCGGCCTGGCGCATCTCCACCAGCACAACATTATTCACGGTGATCTCAAAGCGGTATGCTCATGCAACTAGCGCCGAGCGATTGAGGCTCAAGTCTTGACAGGAAAACGTTTTGATTTCGGGCGACAGGCGCGCCTTAATCGCCGATTTTGGTTTATCTCACGTTGCCACAGCCAGTAAATTGCCTTATACACAGACGCCTAATGGCACCACGCGTTGGAGGGCGCCAGAATTATTCAGGTATAAGCATAAACAAGGGGGTCAAGCAGACGATAACGTGTTTGCGCGTACCACGAAAGAGAGTGACGTCTGGTCATACAACTGCTTGTGCTATGAGGTACCGTTATTCTTTTGGAGCTGCTGCGCTAATAATTTTGACCCGACCAATATAAGGTTTTGACTGGGGATTTACCATTCCGGAGATACAGCGACGACCAGGTGATCTCTATTCTCTCCAAATCCAATAACGCGGAAACGGAGCCCTTGCCGGGAGACGATGGGGACGTAGACGACGAGAGATTGTGGGCGATAATGAAAGCGTGCTGGAATCGCACACCTCAAGATCGACCTTCTTCCGACCAAGTCAGGATGTCCATCGCGGAACTGTTGCGCGGAGTTAAGGACGACCGTCCTCTCAGTCCACGTCATATCTGGGATACTAGTGCATTTTGGAAGGCTATGAAAACAATTTCGGGCGTCAATATTAGTTATGAGTATGTGGAGAAGATTTTATTGAGGGTGAGTGGTGGATCTGCGATAGGTCGAAATGGATTAGTATTTACCTTGTGGGTTTATCAGATCCAAAAAGAAATAGGCGAACCTGCTATCTAATCTCGTTGAATGAGCATTTATATCAAACCTCGGTTGGAATATTTGTGATCGGTTCGTAACTATGATCGGAATCCACCAGCCAGCGCTGGAGCTTTGAGTCTGGGTATATTTTTCCAAAACGACTGCTTGGAGACACAGCGTTTGTAAATCTCCAACATGTTAGCTTGATGTATAATATAACTAAGGAGCATTTGAATCACTGTCAATGCCGATGGTATAGAGTCGAAAGTGTACCACTGGTGATAAGTGAGTGTTAGGTTCTCTGAGTGTTATCAAACGATTTTGGAGAGGGTATCAAGAAAATCTTTATTTACAAGTTACAACTAGTGAGTCTATAACCCCTGCATTTATACATGTCAAGCCAGCCTACTACATATTTAGACGAACTTATGCCCCAAATTTAGCCTTCTTGCCAAAACCGAAAGGGCTATTTTCAAAGAAGCAATTCAGATCCGCAGAAGCTTTCATCTCAAACACCGTCTCCAACTTGACTTGATCATTAGCGCCCACTCTCCACCTATACTCATACAACCCATCCTTCTCCCTCAACCACACCACCCTCAACCCCTCTCCCTCTTTCCCACTTCCACTTCCACTCGCGCTCCCTCCTCCCTCAGGCTCCACATCCGGCATTACCTTAACCTCCTTCCAACCCGCCTCAATCAACTCTTTCGGCTTTTTCAACACCATACGAACTCGCTTATCATTCTCCACCGCCACCACCGGTATCGCATCCTTCACAAACAGCTTCTCGATCGAGAAACTGTGCTTATTCCGTACGTGAATGGTGGTTGTAAACGTGGTGGTATGGGTGATGTCGGCAAAGGAGCCGGAACCTTCTTTGGCCGTTTCGGAGGTGCGGCAGTAGGAGATGGAGAGAGAAGGATCGTCGCCGAGGGTAAAAAAGAAGTATTGGTCGCGATTGACGTCCTATATGCGCGTGTGTAATAAACAAAAAAGACGATGGGTGAGCGATTTCGAAGAGGAGTTGAAAGGGGAGCGGAAATGACGTACATAAATGGTGTTTTTGGAGACGTAGCTGTCATCGAGGATAATGCTAACAGGACCCTTGAGTAACTTGTAGTCACTGCTGTTCTTCACTTGACACTAACAAAAAAGTTGAAGCTTTAGGCACGAGAGAACAAAAACAACTTACCTGAAGGTAAACCCGAGGATCAACTCTTGGCACCGAAACATAGTCAATCTCCATCTCAAACGACAACACCGCAATAATCACGACGTGCTCCTTCCCATCCGAGGGGATACTCGATTTGCCATGGACAGCGTAAGTCAGGGCCATGGGTGTCTCCGTGACCACTTTGGTTGGCTTGCTATGGATGGTGGTCGCATCGGAACCCTCCTCTTCCTCCTCGGGGAGAGCAATTACGCCATGATCGGGAGGTGAGGGTCTGGGTCCTGTTGTTGGGGCTGGAGCTGACGAAGATCCAAATAGTGAAGTTAGGGAAGGGGCCGGAGGTGCGCTTGTTGTTCCAAATGTTGTTCCAAATGTGGATGTACCTGTTGGGGCAGCAGTTGTGGCTCCAAATAATGAAGTCGGTGCAGGTGCAGATGCACTCGACGATGCTCCGAAAACTGGGAATTTTGGTGCAGGTGGGGGTGGTGGTTGTCCGAATATAGACGTTCCAGAGGGCGCCGCCGCTGTCGTGCCCCCAAACGGAGACGACGTGGCAAAGGAGGAGGCGGTGTTGCTGAATGGACCCCCGCCGTTGGCGGGTGCGGCGGCGGCGTTGTTTCCGAAAAGGGATACGGAGGGAACAGTGCTCCCAAACCAGGAGTTATTGTTCGTACTGGACGAAGAGCCAAAGCCGCCAAATCCACCAAATCCGGCGGGCTTGGTTTGTGTTTGTGTTTGATTTCCAAAGAGCCCACCTCCGCCGCCGCCAAAAAGCCCACCATTGGTCTGAGACTGATTCTGGTTCCCAAAGAGACTCCCCCCATTACCCTGACTCTGGTTCTGGTTTTGGTTCCCAAAGAGCCCCCCTCCACCAGAATTACCATAGATAGGTGATACTCTGATTTTGATGGGATCCAGCCAGGGGATCTGCTTGACGATGGTGTCCGTCGCAACGGTGCTCAAGGTGAGAGCAGCATCTGTCCAGTCCTCGCCTGTGGATTGTGTGATGCATGCGCGGTAGTGGAGTGAGACCGTGCGAGAGGGTCGACCGCTGTCGTCTGTGACGGCGTGGAGTTCGTAGGTCGGTGTCCAAGTTGTACCGCTGACGACTTGACATTAAGTGAGAAAGGGATGATGTTGGAGGACGATGGAGGGTGGTTTCAAAGCTGGACTTACTGTAGGTTAGTTTCAGGTTGAGGGAGGCTTTTTTGTCTGCGGTGATGACGGCCGTGAGCTCGGTGTTGGTGGAGCCTTTTCGCGAGGACAGCTGTTTCTTCTTTTGTTTGATTTGTTTGTCGACTGTCCTGATCTGAGAGTCGAGGTTGGCGATCTTGGATAACAAGTCAGCATTGCTCCTCTCCCTTAGAGGGGAGTGTAATGGAACGCACCGCGAGGATGTTTTGTTTCCCTTGTTCTCTAAAATCACTCAGGAACTCGCCAATGGAGTCGGGACCCGCATGTTCGCCAGTGAGACTGTTGGCATATTTGACCAAAACACCACTCTGTGCATTCAACACCTGCTTCTCCTGCTCCAACAATGCTTTCTTGACCTCCAGCGCGTAAACAGCTTCGCTTAACGCGTCATCATCAGCCTCGGATACCGAACACACAACATCAGAGAGATAGGTGTTCTTTTGGTCAAGGCCTGAGATGCGGATAGACTGCTTGTCGATTGTGCTTGGGAGCTTGGAGATGATCAGCATGTTTTGACCATGCTGAGCGCAATGTGAGCAAGATGCAGGTAGATGTTTTCCGAGTCATACAACGAGCAACGAACCTTTAATGAGACGTCAAAGGACCTGACAATTTCTGCCTTGGACGACTTGAGCACGAGCACGGACTGGATGGGGTGGTCAGCAGCGACGATGTGGATGGTGGTGGATGAGCCCATGGGTCTGAAGGGGATGCAGTGATTCTTGGTGTGTGTACAACTAGGAGGAGCGGCACCGAGGTATCGTTGCCATGAGTCAAAGTGGATTGTTACGTATCACAACAACTTCTAACAACTCCAACCAAGCGCCAACCAGCTACGCATTCTCCTTCTCTCAGTAACCTGCCACGAGGATGCAGCACCACACTTCACCACACTGACAGGGATTCGACATATCTGGTTCGAAATTAGCAGTACACACCGATACTTCAAGCACAGCCGAACAAGCTTGCCAACACCGCCCAACGTCATAGAAACGTTCATCGGGGCAGGTAGATAATTCAGGAGCCGACATCCTTCCCGTAAAATGATCAGGGGAACGGGGGAGTAAGAATAAACCACCTTCGGCGGTGATTCTCCTACAGCACCAAACCTGAAGACGACGAGCCCACCAGACCGAACCGCCAGAAATGCTGGCAAGCGCGAAAAAAACTTGCATTTTGAATGTTACCCAAACCCCCTCAGCGTTCCATGATCGCCCAGCCTGTTATACAACAATCCCCATCCAAGTTGGATGGCCTCACTTGCGCTAGGATCAAATTTGATGGTTCGCTACACCTGTGTGGCTGTACTCGACAGTACAGGAGGACTGGCTTTTGTTGGTGCACATGGCTTGTAGGCCGTACTTTGCAGCACTATGTTGCCCTGAGAAGAGAATTTCGAACTTCGTTTTCGATAATGCAGAGGAAGCTCTTTCTCGCGCCGGTAGTAACAGTAGTAAGAGGAGTATTTATTCTGATGTGTGTGGTTGCCCATGAAGGTATGGGAGTGATGGTGTTCGAGTTGCAAACAGACTCGAAACAACAGGATGTGAGGTCGAAGGAAGAACGCAGACGGGTCACCCAGAACACGTCCACCTATCGGCTCACTGCGCAGATACAACACAATTATAATACACTGTAAACGATGAGGTAGCGTCCCGAAATCAACTGGTATCAAAGGTACTGAAAAGGAAATGAGGGATGTCGTGGACTTGAGTTAGGCAAGGAAAAATGAGGTGGATAGGCCAAAGTAGAAGGGAGTGGTGGGTGGGAATAAAAGAAGAGAGAGCGAAGGTGGGACTTGAACTCGATAACGAAGAGGGGGGAGCAGAACAGCAGATGAAGGCCCTCCCGCTGGTACCTATGGCATACCCGTGACAATCACACCATGGCGCGAGAAAATGCACCCAGCTACCTCAGTGCTGTACAAACGTTCATTGTACCGCCACGATCACGGCTGCTTCACCTTACTACTAGTTAAATAGGTACGATGCTACCCTAATCTTACCTGGATCCTTGCTCACGCCCTCTCTGTGTAGGTATTCTGCTAGACCCATCTGAGGTACTCCAAACTTCCTTGATGCACGCTTTACGCAAACTAATTGCCTTGCCCATCGTACATTGGCATCGCCCAACCTACAACACACCAGTGATCATGGATCATAATACCTCTACATTCGAGCAAAATGCGAACGATCAAGGTTTAGAGAGAGCAAGGAGATTATCAATGAATGCGAGAAGTTACTGGGATCGATTCGAGAGTACAGACGCGCTTAGTGACCTCGAGGAAGCGATCAACAATCTCCAACGGGCGGTACTTCTCATCCCCGATGGTCATCCTGATAAGCCAAGCTACCTCGGTGACCTTGGGATGTTCTTCCAGCACCAGTTTGAATACACAGGAATGCTAAGCGACATTGAAATGACCATCACGAATCTCCAGCACGCCATCCTACTTACTACCGATAGTCATGTCGACAAACCAATGTGGCTCAATGACCTCGGGATTGCCTTCCTGAGCCGGTTTAGTCACACAAGAGCCCTCAGCGACGTCGGAGAGTCCATCAGAAATCTCCAGCAGGCCATTTTGCTCGCCCCCGATGGCCATGTCGACAAACCATGGTGGCTCAATAACCTCGGAACTTCGTTGCTGAGCAGATTTGATGACACAGGAGTCCTCAGCGACATTGATGAGGCCATCGAACATGCCCACCAAGCTGTTTCGCTCACGCCCGATGACCATGCCAGCAAACCAATGTGGCTCGACAACCTCGGGAATTTCTTTCAGAGGCGGTTTGTGGCAGCAGGCGTCCGGAGCGATATCGATGAGGCTATCAAAAATCACCAGCAGGCCATCTGGCTCACCCCCGACAGCCATGCCAGCAAACCAATGTTGCTTGACAACCTCGGGAGTTCCTTCCAACGCCGGTTCAAGTCGACCAGAGTCCTCAGCGACATCGAAGAGGCCATCAGAAACCACGAGCAGGCCATTTTTCTCACTCCCGATGGCCATGCCAGCAAACCAGCGTGGCTCGACAGCCTTGGCAATTCCCTCCAGAGCCGGTTTGTGTTAACAGGCGACCAGAGCGATATCGACGAGGCCATCAAAATTCACCAGCAGGCCACCTGGTTCACCCCCGATGGCCATCCCAACAAACTAATGTTGCTTGACAACTTAGGGAGCTCCTTCCGACGCCGGTTTGTTTCAACAGGAGTCCTCAGCGATATCGACGAGGCTATCGAAAATTACCGGCAGGCCGTTTTACTCACCCCCGATGACCATGCCAGCAAACCAATGTTGCTTGAAAACCTCGGGAGTTCCTTCCAGCGCCGGTTTAAGTCGACAAGAGTCCTTAGCGACATTGAAGACGCGATCAAAGGTTATCGGCAGGCCGCTTCGCTCACCCCTGAAGGCCATGCGAACAAACCACTGCGGCTCAATATCCTCGGGAATGCCTTTCAGGACCGTTTTGCTTCAACAGGAGTCCTCAGCGACATCGAAGAGGCCATCAGAAACCACGAGCAGGCCATTTCGCTCACTCCTGATGGCCACGCTAGCAAGCCAATGTTGCTTGAAAACTTGGGGAGTTCCTTCCAGAGCCGGTTTGTGTCAAGAGGAGTCCAGAGCGACATTGACGAGGCTATCAAAAATCACCAGCAGGCCATTTTTCTCACCCCCGACGATCATGCCAACAAACTAAAGCGGCTCAATAACCTCGGGAATTCCTTCTGGCGCCGGTTTCTGTCAACAGGAGCCCTGAGCGATATTGAAGAAGCCATCAGAAATCACTCACAAGCCGTTTTGCTCACTCCCGATGGCCATGCCAACAAACCAGGGTGGCTCAATAATCTCGGTGGTTCCTTCGAGGGCCGGTTTAAGCTAACAGGCGTCCTGGGCGACATTGAAGAAGCTATCAGAAATCACGAGCAGGCCGTGTTGCTCACCCCTGATGGCCATACCAACAAACCACGGTGGCTCAATGGTCTTGGGGGTTCCTTCCGGAGCCGGTTCGAGCACACGGGGGTCGTCAGCGACATTGAAGAGGCCATCAAATATCTCCAGCAGGCCGTTTCGCTCACCCCCAATGGCCATGCTGACAGACCGGGGCGGCTCAGCGACCTCGGGAATTCCTTCCAGCACCGGTTTAAGTCAACAGGAGTCCTGAGCGACATTGACGAGGCCATCAAGAACCACCAGCAGGCGGTTTTGCTCACCCTTGATGACCATGCCGGTAAACCAATGCGGCTCAACAGCCTCGGGAGTTCCTTTCAGAGTCGGTGTGTGTCAACAGGAGTCCTGAGCGACATCAACGAGGCCATCAAAAATCACCAGCAGGCCATTTTGCTCACCCCTGACGATCACGCCAGCAAACCAGTGTGGCTCGACAGCCTAGGGAATGCCTTCCAGAACCGGTTTGTGTCAACAGGCGTCCAGAGCGACATCGACGAGGCCATCAGAAATCACGAGCAGGCGGTTTTGCTCACCACCGACGGTCATGCTGACAGACCAGAGCGGCTCGGTAACCTTGGGAGTTCCTTCCGACGCCGGTTCGTATCCACAGGAGTCCTGAGCGACATTGAGGAGGCCGTCAGAAATCATGAACAGGCCGTTTTACTCACTCCCGATGGTCATGCCAACAAACCAGGGCGGCTCTATAATCTCGGGAGCTCCCTCGAGTCCCGGTTTGTGTCAACAGGAGTCCTGAGCAACATTGAAGAAGCCATCAGAAATTACCAGCAGGCTATTTCGCTTACTCCCGATGGCCATACCAACAAATCACGGTGGCTCAATGGTCTTGGGGGTTCCTTCCGGATCCGGTTCGAACACACGGGGGTCCTCAGCGACATTGAAGAAGCCATCAAATATCTCCAGCAGGCCGTTTCGCTCACCCCCAATGGCCATGCCAACAGACCAGGGCGGTTCAAGGACCTCGGGAGCTCATTCCAGCGCCGGTTCGAATCAACAAGAGTCCTGAGCAACATCGACGACGCCATCAAACATATCCAGCAGGCGGTTTTGCTCACCCCCGATGGCCATGCCAGCAAACCAATGTGGCTCGATGATCTCGGTAATTGCTTCCAGAGCCGGTTCGAGTCAACAGGAGTCCAGAGCGACATCGACGAGGCCATCAAAAATCATCAGCAGGCCATTTTGCTCACCCCCGATGGCCATGCTAGCAAGCCAGGGCTGCTCTATAACCTTGGGAATTCCTTCCGGCGCCGGTCTAAGTCAACAGAAATTCTGAACGACCTAGAGGAGGCCATCAAAATTCACCAGCAGGCCGTTTTGCTCACCCCCGATGGCCATGCCAGTAAACCAATGATGCTCGATGGCCTCGGGGGTTCTTTCGACAACCGTTTTCGGCGCACGGGAGTACTGGGCGACAACGATGAGTCCATCAAATATCGCCGGCGAGCCATTCAGCTCACCCCCGATGGCCAATTCAGAAAGTCACTGTGGCTCAATAACCTTGGGTGTTCTTTCGAGCGCCGGTTTCAGTCAACAAGGGTCCAGAGCGACATCGACGAGGCCATCAAACATCTCCAGCAGGCCGTTTTGCTTACCCCCGATGGCCACGCCAACAAACCAATGTTCCTTGAACACCTCGGGAATTCTTTCCAGAGCAGGTATGAGCACACACGGATGCTATGCGATTTAGATGATGCAATTTTACATTTTCAATCGGCTGCGACATCCAACATTGGTTCAGCGCTTTCCCGACTCGACGCGTCCCGGCAACTGGCACGCTTACAAACCACACGCGACCCTGAGCGTGCCTTGGTTGCATACTCTCGAGCCCTCAATCTCCTTTCACAAATTGCTTGGATTGGTGATCCCATTTCTACACGCCATTCACGACTCACCGATGTCGGTGATGTTTCCAGGGAGGCCACTACATTTGCCCTCATGGTTGGACGTCCAGACCTTGCCCTCGAGTGGCTCGAACAAGGTCGCTCAGTCGTCTGGAACCAGCTACTTAACCTCCGAACATCCGCCGAAGATCTTCGTCGAACACACCAAGACATTTACGCTGAATTTACCCAAGTCTCGCATGCACTCCAGAGCGCGACCATCCGGGAGTACGACATAAACCTGTCTGAGAGTGTTAAGATGTCACTTGAAGAAGAAACTCAGCGCCATCATCGCCTTGCGGAGAAGTGGGATTCGCTCGTAGAGACCATCCGAACACTCCCAGGATTCGGCGATTTTCTTCTGCCGAAGCAAGCTTCTGTTCTGACGAAAGCCGCCAGGTCCGGTCCCGTAGTTGTCATCAACGTCCATCGGATTCGTTGCGATGCACTGGTGCTTGACCAGGGCAGAGATCACGTACTCCACATCCCATTAGATAAGCTTTGCTACAATGATGTGGTGAGGATGCAAAAATCATTGAGACACTATCTTGCGCATCCTCATCGGGCTCAGGGGCGAGAAGATCGTACTGGTGGGGCCATGCCAATGGGCGGTTTACGCATGGTAATGATTCTCGCACAACTTTTCTCAAAGATTGTGCATCCTATTCTGTGGGCCTTGGACATGACAGTAAGTGATACTTGGACTTTTAAGGTGCGTGCACTCATGTTGGCTGTAGACACGTAAATCTGACCCGTCGAACCTCCCTCGTATTTGGTGGTGTCCAACCGGACCGCTCACCTTCCTTCCACTCCACGCTGCCTATCGTAGGACTAAAGGTAATATAGACGGGACATTTAACTATGTTGTCTCGTCATATATACCCACAGTCAGTGCCTTGCTCAATGCAGGAGCCACAAAACGCCAACCACCCAACCATGTTGTCGGTGTCGCCATGCGCGACACACCCAGTCAAAAAACACTTCCCGGTGTTGAGCCAGAAATGGCGACAATAGGAAAGCTTCTTTCAGTCAAATCGAAGCTCAAGTTCGAAACACTTTGGAATGAGCAAGCAACGGGAGAGCGGGTGCTAGACCGCATGGCAAACAGCAACTGGGTTCATCTTGCATGCCATGGCATTCAGGACAAGCATGAGCCGACAAAGAGTGGTTTCTGCCTCCACGACCAACGCTTAGCTATCAGTAATATTATTTCTTACTCATTCCCAAATGCCGACTTCGCATTCTTGTCTGCTTGTCAGACGGCGACTGGAGATGAGAAAACGTCGGACGAAGCAGTACACATTACTTCCGCAATGCTAGGGGCAGGATACCGGAGTGTGATTGGGACAATGTGGTCGATACCGGATGAGGTGGCTCCAAGAATTGCAGAAAAGGTCTACGGAATTCTTTTATCCGGAGGAGAACCCGACAGCGGTCGGGCAGCACAAGCGCTGCACGAAGCGGTGAAGGAGGTGCGAGAGCTTAACCATGACTTGTTTGATTACTGGGTGCCTTTTGTACATTACGGTGCATGATGTATACTCCCGTCTACCTCGGCTTTTCTGACAGAATCACGATAATCCTAAATGAAATGCGGTGGAGGGTTTCATAATTTTACAGCTAATAGAAGTGCGAGCGTGAGAGAGCACATTGGAAATATGTCGAGCTAAAGCCAAAAACGTTTCCAGGTCACCATGGGATGGTCCTGCAGCGCCAAATCTGAAGGCAACGAACCTACCAGAGGGGAGACAGTGCCGTTCGCCCTAGATATCCTTGCAACCGTACCCAAGGTGAGAGTAGCATCCGTCCAGTCTTTTCCACCTGTGGACCGTATGATGCAAGTGTGGATGTCTGTGATGACGTGAAGTTCGTACGTCGGCGACCAGGTTGTGCCGCTTATGACTGGACATTGAATGAGGGAGGGACGTGGGGGGAATGGGGGGTGGTCAAAAGCTGGACGTACTGTAGATCAATTTCAGGTTGAGGGAGGCATTTCTATCTGCGGTAATGACGACCATGAGCTCGGTGTTAGTGGGGCCTTTTCGTGGGGAGAATTATTTCTTGATTTGCTTATAGATTATCCTGGTGTGAGGGTTGAGATGGGCGATCTTGAATAACAAGTCAGCATTGCCCTCCTTCCACGGAGGAAAGCGAAATAGAATATACCGCGAGGATGTTCTGTTCCCCTTGTTCTCTAAGCTTACTCAAGAGTTCACCAATGGAGTCGGGACTCGCGTGTTCGCTAGTGAGACTGTTAGCCTATTTGACCTAGATCTCGCCCTGTGCATTCAACACCTGCTTCTCCTGCTCCGACAACGCTTTCTGAACCTCCGGCGCGTAAACAGCCTTGCTTAACGTATTGTCATCGGCCTCGGATACCGAGCACACGAAGTCGAGAAAACAGGTGCTCTTTTGGTCAAGGCCTGGAACGTAGATAGGCTGGGTGTCGTGATTGGGAGCTCGGAGATGATCAGGGTATTCTAGCCATGCTGAGTGCAATGTAAGCATGATGCAAGTAGATATTTCCGGGTCATCAAGGGTGGCGAACCTTTGGTGGGATATCAAAGGACTTGACTATCCCTGCCTTGGATGACTTGCGCGCGAGCACGAACTGAATGGGGTGGCCAGCAGCGATGATGTGGATGGTGCTAGTTGATGGACCAATGGTCTTGGGAATGGCACGGGAGAGATCTGTATTTGGAGGAGCCGGCACCGTGGATTTCGTTACATATCATAGAAACTCTTGATTCACAGAAAACTTTTCTTTGCTTCATGTGTACGCCTGGCTAAGGGAGGTAGATTGCAGCTGTGATGAACACAAAGGTGGTAAATTGAGTTGAGAGATAAAATTTACCACCTTTGTGTTCATCACAGCTGCAATCTACCTCCCTTAGCCAGGCGTACACATGAAGCAAAGAAAAGTTTTCGCTTCATGTGTACGCCTGGCTAAGGGAGATACGTGAGGAACTGTTAGGCTAATACCACAGAGATGGGCGAGAGCCTTGGAAAGGGCTCCCAGCCTGAACAGAGTGGCGCTCGGGGTCGAGAGCGGCGGGCCGGCACAGGCACGTTCCACTGTGTGCAGTAACGCGGGTGACGGGTAACGCGAGCTCGTGACCGCCGTGACAGTTACACTACCTTTTCAGCCAAGTGCCGGCAGATTTCTCTGCTTCTTTACTTTAATCCTCCTTGTCTCGAAGACACAGAGCATGTATAGCCCGCTAATACGATGTGCAACAGGACCAGGTGAGGACACAGAAGCATGGATATTACAACCCACCATCTAATGCAACAACAGACCGCTCGCAGCAGCCTCAGGCTGAGGAGGACCGACCCAGAGCCTTCCTAAAAACATGCCAAAACTGCCCAACCTCTTAAAACTATTAATCGGGCAGATAGACAATTCAAGCGCCAACATACTTTCAGTCAGGGGAGCAACGTAAGAGGCCAAGGAAAATGAAGTAAGAGCTTGGGTGTAAGGATGGATTGAATGGCAGCTTCTACACTGCAACGGGAATGGTGCAAACCGTGGTATGTGATCCATAAAGACATGCTTACCAGCCGTTGATACTGACTACCTGCCAATGCATAGATAGCTCAGAGTCGAAAGACTTGCTCTACATCTTCCCACCATACCTCTCTCGCTATACAACTTGAATTGACTGCCTTTGGGGGTGGTTCTCCCGCAGCATGTCACAACCTGAAGTTGATGAGCTCACCAGACAGAGCTACCACTGTGAAGCACAAGATTTGTTAGACGCTGATCGGAGCGCGCATTGGAGGGATGAGCGGAGCAAGACCTTGGCTTCAATGTATGTGTTGCGCCACTCCGATATTGCTGGGTGGTCTCGATTTGGACTTCAGACCTGGAGAGGAGAGGATACAACTCAGATCAAAGGGAACCAAGTCTGAGAGAGAGATGAGACAATGAACCAAAGTTCAGAGGGATAGGAGACAAGTCAAGTCAATGTCAAGTCGAGTCGATATTCTGATTGAGGAAAACTACTCTGGACTAACTCCGGTTTATATACATGTGGACTATCGGAGGAACAGAGATAGTCCTACAATAGGTATCTAGGTTACCAGTAGTTAGTGGGCGCCTATAATAAAGCGTTCGGAGTACAATAGAAGTTATAGGAATAATAGAGATAATAAATGGAACGGAATGATGACATCAGAGTAATGAACGGATCAGAGAAGAATGAATCTGGGCACTGGGCTTGAGGAGACCGGTCGGGACTTCGGAGTTCAGAATTGGAGAAGAAGTCGGACCAGCAGGAATGCGGTCCGGAGCAATCTGGGACGACTGTAACAAGATTCACCTTTGAATGTTGCTCTGAACCTCCTCAACACTCTATTATCCTTGTCCTGCAATGATTGCCCAGCTTGTCATACAAGGGTGCTCATCCAAGCTGGACAGCCTCTAATGGATTTTAGCTGTGCTAGGACCAGATGTGACAGTCTGCTACACCCGTATGGCCGTACTCAGTAGTATAGGGGAATTGATTTCGGTTAATGCATAACCTTTGCCGACCATGCTCTAAGGCACCAGACCACCCTGAGAATCTCTAATCTTATTTCTGATGGCACAAAATAACTTCCTTAACACCCATGTCACAGCCACATTTACAGCCGCCTCACCTTGCTACTGGTTAAATAGGTCCGATGCTTCCGTTCTACCTTGATCTTTACCTTGATCGCTGCTCACACCCCCTCCAGGTACCCTTTGAATCCATCTTGGGTCTGCCAAATTTTCCTGGGGTCTGGTTTATATCGGACTAACCACTTTGTCCATTGCATGCTAGCATTACTTGACCTACACACAAAGTGATCATGGGTCACAATACTTCGAGATTGAAGGGACGTGTGGATGATCAAGATATAAGGAGAGTGAGGAGATTGGTGGTGGACACGTTCAATTGGTTCAATAATAGCACAGAGGTACCCAGTGACCTCAGGGAGGCAATCAGCAATGTCCAGCAGGCGGTACAACTCATCCCTGATGACCATACTGACAAGCCAGATCTCCTCTTTGACATTGGACTGTTATTTTTCCTGCAATTTAACCATACAGGAATGCTAAGCGACATTAAAGAGTTCATCAAATATCACCAGCAGGCTGCTTTGCTTACTCCCAAAGGCCACGTGGACAAACCAGCACAGCTCCATGAACTAGGGCTTTCCTACCGGAGGTTGTTTGATTACACGGAAGTCCTCAGTGACATCAACGAGGCCATCGAAAATATTCAGCAGGCCGTTTTGCTTACCCCCGAAGACCACACAGACAAACCAACATGGCTCAATGACCTCGGGATTTCCTACCAGAGGCTGTTTGAGCGCACAGAAATCCTCGGCGACATTGACAAGGCCATCAAACACATTCAGCAGGCTGTTTTGCTTACTCCCGATGGCCATGCCAACAAACCAACAGTGCTCAATCACCTCAGCAGTTCCTTCAGGGATTGGTTTAAATCAACAGGAATCCTCAGCGACATTGACAAAGCCATCAAACATGCCCAGCAGGCTGTTTTGCTCACTCCTGATGACCACGCCAACAAACCAATGATGCTCAATCACCTCGGCGGTTCCTTCTGTGACCGGTTTAATTCAACGAGAGTCCCAAGTGACATTGAACAGGCCATCAAACATGTCCAGTGGGCTGTTTTGCTCATGCCGGATGGCCATGCCAACAAACCAGCACTGCTTGTTATCAGAACCCTAAGAAGGACTATACATAGGTCTTAGCCACCTTCCTGATGGACAGTAGTATACTTCTTTTCCCCTTTTAATACTGACACTCTCACACTCCTGCTTCCTTTCTCCCACACACAAACTTCTATTTCACACAGGAAGCCTTCTTTTACCTGGGTCCACCTTCTTATGACTCGCCTTGACAAGTACTTACCCAGGGTACTTATAAATAGCAGATAACCAACATGTATATAAACCTAGCTACAACCACCTGTACCTTTAGCTTAGTGTTATACACTGTTCTGCTTAAATCCCCAGTTCGCCTGAAAGGGCTTCAGAGATTTATCCAGCCCGCCTCTAAGTCAAGTAGTAAGACACTTGGACCAAGTCTGTATAGACATCCTTGTGATCCCAACCTTGCGACTTAAGAGCGGACCCCTAACCCGGGTAACACTGCTCGGCAACCTTGGAACTGCCTTCGAGGACCACTTTGAGTCAACAGGAGCTCTGAGTGACATTGACGAGGCCATCAAAACCCACCAGCAGCTCATTTCACTCATCCCCAATGGTCATGCAGACAGACCGTGGCAACTCAATGACCTCGGGGTTTCCTTCCAGCACCGATTTGAGTCGACGGGAGTGCTCAGCGATATCAACCAGGCCATCAAAAACCAGCAGCAGGCCGTTGAGCTCATCCCCAATGACCATGTTGCCAGACCAACACTGCTCGGTAACCTCGGGAATTCCTTTCGGGACCGGTTTGGGCACACAGGAGTTCAGAACGACATCGATGAGGCCATCAAAAATCAGCAACAGGCTGTTTTACTCGCTCGCAATGGCCATGCCAACAAACCAGCACTGCTCAGTAACCTCGGGATGTCCCTCCAGGGGCGGTTTGAGCACACAGGAGTCCAGAGTGACATCGACGAGGCCATCAAAATTCATCAGCAGATTGTGTTAAACACCCCTGATGACCATGCTAACAAACCAAAGTGGTTTGGTAACCTCGGGAGTTCCTTCCATTATCAGTTTGAGTCAACAGGAGTCCAGAGCGACATCGACAAGGCGATCAAAAATTATCAACAAGCCATTTTGTTTACCCCAGATGGTCATGCCAACAAACCAGTGTGGCTTAATAGGCTAGGGGCTTCCTTCCAGTACCAGTTTGGGCACACAGGAGTCCAGAACGACATCGATGAGGCCATCAGAAATCTCCAGCAGGCCATTTTGCTTACCCCTGATGGCCATACCCTCAAACCAGTGGAGCTTGCAAATCTTGGGACTTCCCTCCAGAGCTGGTTTGAGCACACAGGGATGCTAAGCGATTTGAATGATGCAATTTTACATTTTCAATCAGCTGCTACATCCAACATTGGTTCAGTGCTTACCCGACTTTGCACGTTCTGACAGCTGGCTTGCTTGCAAGCTACATGCAACCCTCAGCATGCTTTGGTTGCATACTCTTGTGCCCTTGATCTCCTTTCACAGATTGCCTGGATTGGTGCTTCCATTTCTACACACCATTCACAACTCATCAATGCTGGTGATATCTCCAGAGAGGCCACTGCATTTGCTCTTGAGGCTGGACATCCTGACCTTGCCCTCAAGTGGCTCAAGCAAGGTCGGTCAGTTGTCTGGAACCAGCTACTTAACCTCTGAACATCCGTCGACGACCTTCACCAAGCACACCCAGATATTTACACTGAATTTACACAAGTCTCCCATGCACTCCAGAGTGCTGCAACCCGGGAGCACACCATGAGCATGTCCAATAATGTCAAGTTGTCACTTGAGGAAGAAACTCAGTGCCATCATTGCCTTATGGAGAAATGGGATTTGCTCATAGAGACCATTTGATCACTTCCAGGCTTTGACAACTTCCTTCTCCTGAAGTGAGCATCTGTTCTGATGAAAGCTGCCAGATCTGGTCCCATAGTTGTCATCAATGTCCATCAGAATTGTTGCAATGCATTGGTGCTCAACCAAGGCAAAGATCACATACTCCATATCCCATTGGATAAGATTTGCTACAATGATGTAGAGTGGATGCAAAAATTACTGAAACAATATCTTGCCCCTTACCAGCCTCAGAGATGTGGAGATCGCGCTGGCAGACCAGTTGCAGTGGGGGGTTCACCCATAGTGAGAGTTCTTGAGCAGCTTTACTCCAAGATTGTATATCCTATTATACAGGCCTTGGGCATGACAGTAAGCGACACTTGCTCTCGAAAAATATGTATATTCATACATATTGGCTATAGACTGGTACACCTGATCCATTGAACCTCCCTCGCATTTGGTGGTGTCCAACTGGGCCGCTCACCTTCCTTCCACTTCATGCTACCTGTTGCAGAGTCAGAGACAAAATAAATGGAACATTTGACTATCTTACATCATTGTACATGCCCACAGTCAATACCTTGCTCGAGGCCAGGGTCATAAAACACCAGCCACCCAGCCATGTTGTTGGTATCATGATGGCTAATACACCCAGTCAGAAGCCACTTCCAGGTATGAAGCCTGAACTGGCAGCCATAGGAGAGCTTCTTTCAGCCGATTTGAAACTCAAGTTTGAAACACTTTGGAACAAACAAGCAACTGGAGAGTGGGTGCTAGGCTGCATGGTGAACAGCAGCTGGATTCATCTTGCATGTCATACTATCCAGGACAAGCATGATCCAATGAAGAGTGGTTTTTATCTCTACAACCAGCATCTGGTTATCACAGATATCATATCTTATCCATTTCCAAATGCTGACCTCACATTCTTGTCAGCTTGTCAGATGGTGACTGGAGATGAGAAGACATTGGACGAAGCAGTACATCTTACTGCTGCAATGCTAGGGGCAGGATACTGGAGTGTGATTGAGACAATGTGGTCAATACTGGATGCAGTAGCCCCAAGAATTGCACAGAAGGTATACGGAAACCTTTTATCTGGAGGAGAACCTGACAGCAAACAAGTGGCACAAGCACTGCATGAAGCAGTGAAGGAAGTGCGAGAGCTTAACCATAATTTGTTTGATCACTGGGTGCCTTTTGTACATTATGGCGCATGATGTATACTACGGTTGGACTTGGCTTTCTCACAAATAATCCCAAGTGAAATGTGGCTGTATGGCTCATAATTTTGTAGCTAACTTGAAGTGCGAATGTGCGACAAGAATACAGGTGCCATAGTTCTTGGAAGTGCATCAGTCAAAGCCAAAAGTGCTTTCAATTCACTATGGGACAGTTCTGTAGTACCAAACCTGAAGATGATGAGCCTACCAGAGAGGAGACAACATTGCTTGTCCTTGATATCTCTCTTGTGGTCTTCCTGTATGTGTGTGTATGTATATGTACCAAAGAAAAGGAAGGATAGGTAGATGAGTTTTAACAATAGTCACTAGTCACTATTGTCCTTCACTTGACACTAACAAAAAAGAATCAAGCCTTTTACACACGAGAAAGCAATAAATAATAAACACTTCACCTGCAGGCAAACCCAGGGGTCAACACCTGGCACCACATAGTCAATTCCCATCTCAAACAACAACATTACAATAATCACCACATATTCCTTCCCATTCAAGACTGCTTGACTTGCCATGATGGTGTATGTTAGGCCTGAGGTGTCTGAGTGATCACTTGGATTGTCTTGTGGAAAGTGGTCGTGTCGAAATCCTCCAACCTACCATCTCATTTGTCTTTTTCAGGGGGAACTGAGATACTATGACCAGGAGATGTGGGTCTAGGTCTTGTTGCTGGAACTGGAACTGAAGCTGGGAGGGTCTGAATAGTGAAGGGTTTGGAAGTATGTGTCCAGGTAGTGTTGGGGTTGATGAGGCTATTGTTTCAGATAGGGATAGACTTGTTGATGCAGTAGTTGTCGTTTTGAAAAAAAAAAACAATGAAGTTGGTGCAGGCCAAGTTGTGGCTGATGTTGCTCTGAAAAGTGGTGGCCTTGATGCAGCATCAGAATCCTCTTCAAACCTCAGTAAGGGTAGGGATAGAATTGGGAGTGGTGGTTATCCAAACCAAGGAGGTCCAGAAGGGCTGCCAGCTGTAGATGTAGAAAAAGGGGAGACAGTATTGCTGGATGGACTCCTACCAAGGATGGGGGTAGTGATGGTAGCATTGTTACTGGAAAGGGATACAAGGGGGACAGTGCTCCCAAACAGGAGTCGTTATTTGTATTGGACAAAAGCCAAATCAGGCAGGTTCAAATTGGGACTGGGTTTGGCTTCCAAAGAGTCCGCTTCTGCCACCAATCTGATTCTGATTCTTGCACCTACCACTGTCACTGCCACGACAAGGTCCACCACTAGCTTGAGACTGATTGTGGTTCTAAAAGAGAGCCCCTCTGTTATTCTGACTCTGGTTCTGGTTTTGGTTCTCTAAGAGCTCTCCTCCACCAGGATAAATAGAGGCAATACTCTGATTTTGATGGGAGCCAGCCAGGGGGCTTGTTTGATGATGGTGTCCATTGCAACAATACTTACAGTGATTCACCATCATTCGACACACCACCATCATTTGACACAATCCCATTTTACTCATTAGAAAATAATGTATAATCTCCAATAAAATTAGTAAAAATCATATGTGTATAGATCTAGAACTCTGCAAAAAATTGTAAGGGTTGAATCAAGTGGTATTGAGAGATGCACAATTCTTTCCCCAAAATCTCTCAAATCAAGACTAAACAACTTTTGTTCTGCCATCAATCCATAATTGCATGGCTAATACTGCATGTTTTGACTTGTCCTTGGATTCATTTTGTAGATATGCATATAGTGCATATTTCTGCCACGTTTCAAGGGCATATGAATTGAGACCACTGAGCTATTCAATTTCTTTGGGAGCATGACATTTAAGAGGGAGGTAGAGTTGATTAATTAACATATAAATCCCTCCCTCCCCAAATTCTCTTGCCTATTGTCCAGAAGTATCCAGTCAAGGCTTATGGTTGGTTGGGCAGACTCAGAGGCTATTAAAAGGAAGAAAATCCGAGATGAAAGAAACCAAAAACTCAATGATGCTGCAGAAGCATATCTCTGGGAAAAATGGACATCAGCAAAGCCTCGAGGGCTCCAAGTATTCGCAGATCAAGCTCAGGTACCATTAAAAAGCCTTCAACAACAAGTAAATGGGGAACACACACAGGAAGAATATCTTGCAATCTTGCAACAACTCAGTCCTCCCAAGGAACAGGTTCTTCTTGATTTTATCCTTCAATCAGCAGACCATGGGCTACCTCTGAATAGCTCCCAGATTATGAACTATGCAAATACTATTTTGCAAGAGGTTGAAGGAGAGAATTATAAACCACTTGGAGATAACTGGATTGAAGGATTTCAGGAACGGCACTACAAAGTCCTCCAGACTCACTGGAGCAAGCCACTAGATGTTCAATGAGCATGTGCACTCAATCCAGAGAACACAAAGGCTTGGTTTGAGCTTATCAAGAGTCATATTGTTGACTGCCACATCTTACCAGAAAATATTTATGGGATGGATGAAAGTAGATTCACATGCTCACACTCTGGGAAAGTGTGTGTATATGGATATTGAAGGGAAAGTGAGGTGGTTGGCATAGAATGCAAGCACGACTGTGTCTGTCAGTTGCTAAGGCTGTGACCCAGTTTGATGGAAGGGACAAGGTTAGCAAGTTCACTGTGAAGGATAATACATAGCTCGAGAACCACCAAGTGCGGTGGCTAGTGATGTTGGGGTTTGGTTCTAGGGATCCCTGGGAAGCGCCGATATGTGCTGTTTGTTGAGGCGTCAAGGAATGAGGTCTAGAGAAAGAGAGAGAGAGAAAGAGAGAGAGTGTGTGTGTGTGTGTGTGTGTGTAGGAGAAAAAGAGGGGGAAAAATGGCAATGAGCGTCAATTAACTGACTACCTACGTTTACAGGAAGCCGTATATAAGATGATAGAGATGAATTAGAGCTAGGAATGGTAAGATAAAATTTTTGTAGGGAAGAGACCGGCGAACAGAAGGAGAGACAGCGGGTTCAAGGCCTGGAAATGAGCATAAGTAGATTAAATAAGAGCTATATTTAAGGCTGGCAAAGGTGGGAGCTTGGAAGGGGTACTGAATAGCGAAGAAAGCTGTGCAACGAGGAAGACTGGGGGGCGAGGGAACCCGTCCCAAGGCATACAGTGTGTGTCGAGCAAAACGGCAGGGTCCTTGAATTTGGGTGCTTTGACCACTGCTGATCCGAATTGTGGTGTGTTGCACTCCCACGCGAGACCGATCCAAGGCAGAGCAAAATGTGAGATGCTGAGAGTGAGGGGAGGGGGACCAATTGAGCGAGGAACAATGGGGGTGACCAGTTTAGTGGGAAAAGGGGAACGGTTGCATGCAACCATTTCCTGTTCTCCACATCTGGGGGGGGCTTATTGTGCTGACTCCCATGTCAGCATCATTGTGGGTACTTGTGAGTCTGGATTGTAAGGGGCAACAGTCAGGGCCTTTGGCTAAAATGGGGTGATGGTCCTCCATTAGTCTAGCTTTGGCAGAATTGTTGAATGCTGGCTCGTGCGTGGAATTTTCGAGTTCTTCGGGGCTTGCCTGTGTGAGCTTTGTGATGGGCACTGCCCTCAAGTCCCTTGGGTGGTAAGGTGCAAGTCTGAAAGCTGCAAACCTTAGCTTCAACACTGATCCATCCAGTTCTGACAGGATATAGGATCCTCCCTTTGTCCTCTTCAAGACTACCATGGGGCCAAAGTACCGCGGCTTGGTTTTGCTGCCCAGGTTGCCATCCAATCGCAAATTTCAAACAAGCACAAGTGTGCCCAGATCAAAGTTGTAGTCTTTGATCTTCTGTTTGTGGACCTCTTCAAAATGCTTGATAGACTGGTATCTTGCCTTCAGGACTCGTTCCTTGATAGCTGCAAGGTCTTCCAGGCGTTTCTGGAGCTGTCTAGCATGATAGGCAATGAGGTTGGCTGTGGGGGTAGGGGTGTAGATTGGGGGGACTAGGCATGTTGCTTCAGCGAGGTCGAAAGGGAATAAAGGCTCGAGCCCATGAGCTATGTAGTATGGTGAGTACCCCATTGATTTCTGGATGGATACCTGTTCTGCCCAGAAGACTGACGGCACTACCGTAGTCCACTTGCTTTCATCTCCATTTGCAGCCTTTACCAACGCTTCTCTGACATCAAAATGGCGTCGTTCAACCGGCCTGTTAGCTTGTGAATTGTATGGAGATATTTGAATATGATGGATCTGATATTTCTGAGCAAGGTACTGAGTGGCTTGAACGAATGGCAGCCCATTGTCAGTTATGATTTCCTCTATGGCACCCCAATGGCACAGGATGTCTTCAAATATGAATGATCCAAGTGAGTGAGCATTCTCCTGATGTAGCATACACCATTCTGGGTAGGAAGAGAGTGAGCATCGGGTGTGAACAATATAACGGAAGCTGTTTGATTTTGGCATGAACATGGTGTTGAAATAGACTTTTCGGGGGAGCAAGAGCAGGGTTGGCACTGTCAGGGGTATGTGAATCTTTTGTAGAAGGCGTGCTTGGCACTCATGGCAAGTCTTGATAAACCAGCAGACATCTTGTTCCAAGTCTGGCCACCAGAACCTCTTGAGCAGCTGAATTTGCGTGGTAAAGATCCCCTTGTGACCGAGATCGTTGTGGGCCTGCTGCAGTAAGTCCAGCCATTTATCTGGAGGGACTACTAACTTATGTTTTGCCTGGTGGTCCTTCTTCCATAGCTTTCCATCCCATACAAAGAAATTGCTTGCTTGGTGAATGAACCGTCAATATTCGTCATCGTCCATCTCAGGCGGTCGTGTGGGGTCTGTGAGGAACACTTTGACCTGCTGCAATTCTTGGTTGCAGGCTTGAGCCTTTTCTGAACGGGGAATGGTAGCTTTGATGGGGCCTTCGAGGGAGAGTGCCAGTACTGTCAGGGGTGGTCTGGAGCATTGGAGGGCAATTTGGCATTGACTAGGCATGTTCAGGAGTTCGATGGCAAATGTGTTGCAAGTGTTGGCCCACGTCACGTCGTTCCCCAATGCTGCTGGGGCGATCTAGCTATCAGCATAGACTAGGGATGATGTGGCAACGAATGCGTTTGCATTGTTGATCCACTCCTCATAGTCGTTGTTTGCATCATTTTCTGGATTGCTTACTGATTGGGGGCATCTTGAGAGGCCATCAGGACCATGTATCTTCCCAGGTATGTGTCGAAGCTTGAAATCGAAGAGGAGGATTGCTGAGATCCATTGGTTGATTGTAGCATTGGGCTGGATATCTGGATGGTTAATCATCCCTCAAATATACTTTGTGTCCACCTCTACCACCAACTCACTTATCCCAATGATCCATAGCCTTGTGTCCTTCAAGGCCCGAAAGAGCCCGAAAAGCTCTAACTTTGCTTGTGAGTAGCATCCTTCTCATTCTGTTAGGGTGATCAACCCGAATCTTGATGGGTACTGCTTCCTGTCTTCTCCCATTTGTGACAATATGTATCTGACTGCGATTATCAAGGTATTGACAGCCAGGATTACTTCTCGTTTGGATTTGTAGTTGATTGCTTGAATTGCTGGTGAGTTCTTGGCAAGGTCTTTGAGTGTTTGCATAGCTAATTCTTGTTCTGGCCCAAATTCGAAGTTGGCATCTTTCCGTGTGAGCTGGATGAGTGGCTGGGCGATCTTGGCAAAGTCTTTAATGAAGATGTGGATGGTCCCCATGGTGCCGAGGAATCCCTTGACTTCAGAGAGGGCCTTGCAGGGTGGCCAGTCAAGGATCTTCTGAATGCATGCTGTATCGGGAAGATGTCCTTTGTAGGTACATAGGTGTCCAACAATTACTGCGGATGGGACACAGATTGCTAGCTTCTTTGCTGAGAAGGTTCTGCCAGCATGCTTGATGCGCTGTATGACACAATTGGCTCTATGTGCATACTCCCAGGTGAATTGCCAGATCCCTGGGTTTTCTGGGATGGTCTCAAACTGTCCATCTCCAATTTCGTAGTGGCTTTCGGGTCCTTTGACAGGGACATCGTCAACAAAGGGTACTGCAATTTTGGGTATTTCTTCATGAAGGAGGAATGCAAGGTTGGCTTGTTGTATTTGCATGGAATTTGTGTATCCCATAGGAATAGATGTGAGTCGGAGTGTGCCCAGTGGTGTCTGAAATGTAGTGAGGTCTCGCAATTGCGTGGCCAGTGCTCGCTGATCGAATCCAACAAATAGGTCGAACACACCATAAGGTAGGGAGCATCCAAACTCCACCAACGTCACGTGCACAGTGTGACACCTCCAAATCAGGATAAAAACCTGAAAACAATTCAGTTAAATATTTATCAGGCAATAAGAGCCAAATCTGGCTCCAACATTTTATTGGTCCAAATATGTATATATAATAAATCCAATTTTTGCGTTAATTTGAGCTGAATTGCCAGCTAAGTTCCCAAATTAATGTACCAGACACGTCACCCAGGCTTGCTCAAGCTCTACAGCAATGCCACCAAGCAAAGCCGTTGTCAAAGCACGCCTTAATAACTTCAAGAAGAGGGTTATTGAGGCCTTATCACCCCAAAAGAAGAAAAAATGTCACTGCACCAAGAGGCCGGACCATAATGATGTCATCTCAGAGGCTACAATCTCTGACACTTCACTGTCCAATGATATCTTCACTGAATCAAATACACATTTCACCAGTGTATTTCAAAGCCTATCAAGTCCCAATATACCTACTGGATCCCAACCTTCCCAATTTCTACAATTTACACTCCCTGCCATTGCAATTTCAGACAATATCTCAGACCATTATACCCCATCCATTCTCGGCTCTCGGCATCCCACAAACCTCACTTCCCTGCATCTTGGCAATCGAGATCAATCATCAGACTCATTGGATCAATCTGATCATCATCACTTACAGCCTGATGACAAAATCCGGGAAGGGAAGTTTCATGAGGCTCCTACTATCTTTCAGGCAATAGGAGCACTTGAGAATATCAAGGAACATCTTCGAGGGAAGCCCAAGGGTAGAGGGGGAGGTTATAAACCACCAAAATTAGACCCCTTTGTCAGGTTTCGGCTAGAGGGAATCCACTCCCTCCTCTCATTGTATACCACAAAATCATCTGCTACATATGAAAAATGGGTTCCATCATCAATCCAGGTTTCTATTGCTCTCGGTCACAATGAATATTGTGCTCGAGTTTTTCGAAAGCTTGCACAAGCTTATATTCATAACCAAGAACTTCTTCCAATTAATCCATATGGACAATGGAATGAGTCTCTACTGGTTAATGAAGACCTCTGTAACAAAATCAACCTCCATTTACAAGAACTTGGCAATCACATCACTGCTGAAAAATTAGTCAAGTTCCTATCCCAACCCGAGATCAAGGAGAAGCATGGTATTCATCAAGCTATTCATATTACAACTGCCTGCCGCTACCTCAATGCCCTCCAATTTCGATTTACAAGCCCGGTCAAAGGTCAATACAAGGATGGACATGAGAGGGATGATGTTATCAGAACCCTAGGAATGGACTATACTTAGGTCTTAGCCACCTTCCTGATGGACAGTAGAATACTTCTTTTTCCCCTTTAATACTGGACTCACCCACATTCACGCTTCCTCCTTCCCACTCCAAACTTCTATTTCCCACAGGAAGCCTTCTTTACCTGGGTCCCCCTTCTCATGACTCGCTCTGACTAAGTACTTACCCAGGGTACTTATAATTAGTAGACACCCAGTAGTATATAAGGATAGCAACACACCACTGTATCCTTAGCTTAGTGTTATACACTGTTCTGTCTAAATATCCAGTTCACCTGAAAGGGCCTCAGAGATATATTCAGCCCGCCTCTAAGTCAAGTAGTAAGACACTTGGACCAAGTCTGTATAGACATCCTTGTGATCCCAACCTTGCGACTCAAGAGCGGACCCCTAACCCGGGTAACAGATGATGTAGTCCAATACCAGAATACAGTATACATCCCACTATTGAAGGAGATTGAAACATCAATGCACACTTTCAACCCTGATATTGCTGAACCTGATCAGTCTATTTTCAACGTTCCTGCAATGGTTCCCTGGTGGCATGATGAATCTCTATTCTATGCCAATGACCACCGACACTGTGCCTGGTATCACAAAGATGACCCTGCCCAGCTCAATGCAAAGGGTGACAGTGCATCATTCATGGTTGCTCATGCCATTTCTGCCAACTATGGATGGCTTGAATTACCTCAGGGTAGGCAGCTTCCCAATGGTATTGTTACTGCTCGATGTACGGTTTGGCCAGGCAAGAATAGAGATGGATATTTTACCAACAAGGATATCCTTGATCAATTTCGGGATATGGTGGCAATTGCAAAAATGATTGCACCATATGACACACATATCTTTATCTATGACAATGCATCGACACATATTATATGACGTGGTAATGCTCTCTCAGCACGGAAAATGCCTCTACACACACCAAAGCCAAATAAACCCAATTGGCTGGTTGAAGTTGCCAAGCTTCTGCCTGATGGGAAAGCATCTCGCAACCCTGATGGAACACCAAAGAAAATCAAGGTTCGCATGGAGGATGGAAATTTTAATGGGCAACATCAGCCTCTCTATTTTGAGGAGGGTCATGCCCGTGCAGGTACATTCAAAGGGATGGCTGTGATCCTTCAGGAACGAGGTTACAATATCCAGGGGAAACAGGCATCATGTGGAGGGAGCAAATTTAATTGTGAGCCAGGTGCCACAAATTGTTGCTGCCGTCGTATTCTTTTTCACGAGCCTGATTTCGTTAATGTGAAACCATGGCTAGCTGAACTTGCCGATGAGCTTGGGGTTAAAGTAATCTTTCTGCCAAGGTTTCATTGCGAGCTAAATCCTATTGAACAATGTTGGGGCTATGCCAAAAGAGTCTATCAGCTGTACCCTCCCACATCCCATGAAGCACATCTTCGTGAAAACACTCTGAAAGCCATCCGAGAAGTACCCTTGGAGTCAATCTGAAAGTAAGTCATTATTCAATTGACTTGAGTCTATGATCAGTCTGATATGTAAAACCCAAGATTTGTTGTCCGTTCACTGTGATTTGTTGATGCTTACTCACGTGGGCTCAATGGTTCACAGGCTGCATGGGCAGCATGAAAATATCATGGCCACCGCATTCTTCCAGCATCCATACTTGAGGACTTAGATCAAGCTCAGGTTATTTGATGTATTTCGGGAACTAGTCCCTCAATTTTTGGAATTTCACCACTAGACTTTGTAAATATATTTGCTTAATGATTCTACACAAAATGTTGGAACTGAAATCTTTATTTGATACATATGTTTTATAAACCAAGGGCATTTGTGTTCAAATGACTGTATTTGGGCAGAATGTCACAGATTGTGTAACAGCATGTGACGTTGGTGGGATTTGGATGCTCCCTACCTTAGCAGGCACATCCTCCGAATGACTCTGTGTACTGTTCTACCATTGGTGGGACTGAGCTGTCCTTGATGGCTACTGCATTGAGGGGCTGTAGATTGTGTACAAGGCGTAGTGACTTCCCATCTTTCTTCAGAATGCAGAACCAGTGGGATCAATAGGAGGAGTTTGAGGGCTCATAGACTCTGGCTGCAATTTTTGACTTGATGATTTCAATAACACATTCAAAGATGCCAGGGGGAATGGGGATGTTTTTAAGACTCCAGGGAATACACTCAATGGTAGGTGTTATCAGAACCCTCACAAGGACTATACTTAGGTCTTAGCCACCTTCCTGATGGACAGTAGAATACTTCTTTTTCTATCTTTAATACTGATACTCCCACACTTACGCTTCCTTTCTCCCATACTCAACTTCTATTTCTCACAGGAAGCCTTCTCTTTACCTGGGTCCACCTTCCAATGACTCACCCTGACAAGTACTTACCCAGGGTACTTATAAATAGCAGATAACCAATATGTATATAAACTTAGCTACAATCACCTGTATCCTTAGCTTAGTGTTATACACTGTTCTGCTTAAACCTCTTGTTCGCCTGAAAGGGTATCAGAGATTTATCCAGCCCATCTCCAAGTCAAGTAGTAAGACTCAAGGACCAAGTCTGTATAGACATCCTTGTAATCCCAACCTTGCGACTCAGGAGTGGACCCCTAACCCGGGTAACAGTAGGGATGATGATTGGGTCAAAGTAATCTGTGCTGAACTTGCCTCGTTCTTCTTCAGTCCATGCAAAGCCCAGCTCGTGAGCCTTGATAAGGTAGTGAAACAACTTCTCTTCCTCTGGCCATAGAAACTCATCTTTATTGATGTTCATAGCTTCTTTTCATTCTGTTGTGTATCAGCTGCCAGGCGAGAAGTCGGGAGGATGAGTGGGGAGAATAGGAAGTGTCTCTAGGGGGTCTGTGGGGATGCATCATACTATTCGAAAGTCTTCAGGCAGGGTGGTTGTGACAGGCTTGATTCGGTGAGCAACTTTCTTATATGTAAGGGCCTGTACTGATGTGAGGCCTGCTAGGGATATTTCATATGTTTCGATAGGCTTGTTGATGCGGTCAAAGTGTGCTGTTGTGAATGCAAGTGGCAAGGTCATATAACAGGAGAGAGGCGATATAGAAATGGAAAATGACTCGATAGGGTGGGTATGGTGCGTACGACTGGTATCTCCTCGACAGGGCGCTGAATCATCGATCATTGAAAACCTGTCTGCTTTGGAGGATGTTGAATACGGGGCTTGGTGGGGATGGTGATGACAGCTTTGGTATTGGGGTCGACAAGGGTGATATGGGAGTCTCCATTGCTGAAGTGGCGGGTGCTAGCTTGTGTGAGGGTGAGGAATGGGCGACCAAGGAGCATTTCATAGGAGGCATTGTCCACAACCTGGACCTGCAGATAAAGGGTGAGCTCCCTGACTGTCACTTGTAAGTTTTGCAGCAGTCCCATTGTTGCTTCCTTTGACGTGTTAGCAGACTTGACAGTCATGATGTGATCAGATCGCATGGGCACACCAATCTTCTCCCATATGTTGCATCAAATCCCTATAATTTGCAACCCTTCATCTAGGATTGCATCAATATCTATTCTGTCTTTGATGCGCAGGGTGACTGTTTGAAGGTCTTCCACATCGTTTGCAACTATGACATCGGAGGGTGGGGCTGTGTGGAGGAAGGGGTCGACAGGGTAATCAGCATCTTCAAGGGCTGAGACCCCGACGTCAACTGGAACTTGTTTTGTCATGACTTGGTCCTTGATGGAGCATTGGACGTCAGGGAAAATCACATAAAGCTGTCTTTGGGTAAGCATGACTGTGCCCTTGAGAGCTTTCTGGATGACTGCTTGGACTATCTTAGGGTCCTCGATTGGTGTTGTGTATCGGTATTGTTGTCCTGTGGTGTTGGAGGGGCCTGTTGGTACTGGTGCTGGTGCTGGGGGGGGCTTTGCTGAAGGCTTGGTGTTTGGTGGAGGCTTGGCTGCAGGACTGGGCCCATTCTTGGCCTGTCTTCAAATGTCTTCTGCACATTTGAGGGATGAAGCTGCCACTGTGTCGAGCACGTGGAGCTCTGCAAGGTCTGGCTCAGACAGTCCTTTTGGGTCGTCCTGACGGTCTTCAGGGAATATGTAGGTGTACTGACTGGTAGTAGGGATTGCTTCAACTTCCACAATGTTTGAGGATACTGTTGCTTGGGCTTGAGCTGCTCGCCAGCTGTCGATCCCTTCTTTAATATTGCTTCCAGGGGCCAGCTGTGGTGTCACTAGGGTTCCATCAGGCAGGACTATATGGTTTGTCTGATCCCATCTACAGAGGCCTTTCTGAATATAGTCGAATGCAACAGGACAGGAACGGTGATAGTGGCTCGGGTCTGAGCAGAAGATACAGTTTGTGTTCCAAGGGCGGGGAGGAGCAGCTTGACTAGCAGAGAGGTTGGCGACAGGCTGAGTGTTTACTTGTGGCTGTACTCCAAGAACACTAGCTAGCCTGGTAAGGAAGGCGTCCGAGGTCATGAAGTGTTCGATCAATGACATATTGAAGGTTTGGCAAGACGGCTGGTTAAACTGAGGGTCTGCTGGGGCTGGGGGCAGTGGCTGTATAGGAAACAGTGGCTGCGCAGTAGCCCTGGGATAGTGGAATGCTGTCGAGAATGGGTGCGCTCCCAGATCACTTGTGGCTGAGTTTGATAACAGAAAGAACTGGGCTGCCTCAATGACATTTTCTATGTTCCATGGCTGGTGTGGTGGGTGATCCAGATTCTTCATTCGTAGCCTAGTCCCTAATTTCTCCCGAAAGGCAGGGTCAAACCCACTAAAGAAGAGCACATTTCGTTCCTTTCTGGATATTTCACCTTCAGACAAGAGCCAGTCGGCAATAGCTGTGAATTCCCGATAGTATTCCCCAAACTGGTATCAAGAGCACATAGGCGTTCTTGCTGTCTGGTTGACTAGGATTTTGAGGTCGATCAATGTGTACTGGAGATGCTCCTCAGCTCCGGGATATAGTGCTAGGATGTCCCACTTAAAGTGTTCCCAGTTTGAGCCCTGGGCTGACAGCCTTACTTTCCAGGCTGACAGCCTTACTTTCCAGATCTGGAATTCTCGCCAGTCAAGGTAACAGAGTGTGTGTAATATCTTCTTTCTTTGAGTGAGACCACATCCATCTGCTAGTAATTCAACCGCCTCGAAGAAACGTCTTAAGGAGAGTGGGTGCCTATCAAATTTTGGAGTGGTCCTTTTCTGCAGGGCGGGCATTTGACATCTGGACTGTTGATTATTCTGGGCCTGTGGCTGAGGTGTGGCTGGAAGCTGTGGTGCTGCTGGTGGTTGTGGTGCAGCTGGAGGCTGAGGTCTAGCTGGTGGTGGTCTAACTGGAGATGGTGGGGCAGGTGGGTTTCCCCAGATTGCTGGTCCAAATCTTGGGCGGCCTGGAGTGTCTAGTCCAATAGCACTATTGTCTTGGAATATCCCAGAACAAAGCAAGTGGTTGTCGAGTGGTGGGATTGGGTAGCGGCTAGGGAACAGCTGGCCTCCTGGCAGGTAGGCTGGGGGCAAGCCAAGGTCATTGGCAGCTTGAGCTAGCAAGGGCAAATTGTTGTCTGAGTCATTGGATAGGGAGCTGATAGTGGAATATGAGAGAGGTGAGTTAGAACCTGTGGGGAACCTATTAATATCCAGTGGTGCAATCTGCTGAGGCGTCAAGCTTTAGGAGTATGTTGGGACCTTGTTATGGGGTGTTCTGGCCAGGGTATACTGGGTTTTGTGAGGTCAGAAGTCCCTTGCAGTGGGCTCCAGTTGAAGGGAAAGTGAGGTGGTGGCGTAAAATGCAAGCACAACTGCATCTGTCAGTCACTAAGGCTGTGACCCAGTTTGATGGAAGGGACAAGGTTAGCAAGTTCACTGTGAAGGATAATATGTAGCTCAAGAACCGCTGAGTGCAGTGGCTAGCGACGTCGGGGTTCAGTTCTAGGGATCCCTGGAAAGCGCTGATATGTGCTGTTTGTCGAGGTATCAAGGAATGAGGTCTAGAGAAAGAGAGAGAGAGAGAGAGAGTGTGTGTGTGTGTGTGTGTGTGTGTAGGAGAAAAAGAGGGGGAAAAATGGCAATGAGCGTCAATTAACTGACTACCTACGTTTACAGGAAGCCGTATATAAGATGATAGAGATGAATTAGAGCTAGGAATGGTAAGATAAAATTTTTGTAGGGAAGAGACCGGCGAACAGAAGGAGAGACAGCGGGTTCAAGGCCTGGAAATGAGCATAAGTAGATTAAATAAGAGCTATATTTAAGGCTGGCAAAGGTGGGAGCTTGGAAGGGGTACTGAATAGTGAAGAAAAGCCGTGCAAAGGGGAAGACCAGGGGGTGAGGGAACCTGTCCCGAGGCATACAGTGTGTGTCGAGCAAAATGGCGGGGTCCTCAAATTTGGGCGCTTTGACCACTGCTGATCCGAATTGTGGTGTGTTGCACTCCCACACGAGACTGATCCAAGGCAGAGCAAAATGCGAGATGCTGAGAGTGAGGGGAGGGGGACCGATTGAGCAAGGAACGATGGGGGTGACCAGTTTAGTGGGAAAAGGGGAACAGTTGCATGCAACCATTTCCTGTTCTCCACAATATTGAGGGACAAAAACTCAACACAAGCAAGGTGGAGCTGATCAAGAAAATGTTACTGCTCTTGTCACAATTTGTGCAGATGGTTCTGCACTTTGGCCAATGATTATATTTAAAGGGAAGAACTTTATGGCAAAATGGCATGAAAATAATATTGCTCAATCAATGTGAGTCTGAAGATTCTCTCTTAAAAATTGATCTGAAAATAATCTAATCAAGAATTGCACACTCCCCTAATGGTTGAACTGATGGTGAACTTGCTCTCAATTGGATGCAAGATCACTTTGATCCATTGACTCATGACAAAGCCAATGGAAGAACTCGAGTTCTCCTTCTTGATGGTCACAAGTCTCATTATACTAGTGATCTTCTTTGCTATGCAATAGCAAATGATATTGTTATATTGGGATATCCCCCACACTGCACCCATGCCCTCCAAGGTCTTGATGTTGTTTGTTTTGCCCAGATGAAGGAAGTCTGGAAGGCAGAAATACCAACCTCTATGAAAGGAACATTCCCACTTCAACAACCTTCACCTGTTTGACAAATAATGGCTGTTTACTATGAGAATAACCCCATGGATGGTGCAGTTCCTGTTACCTGGGTTAGGGGTCCACTCCTGAGTTGCAGGGTTGGGATCACAAAGGCATCTATACAGACTTATTCCCTTGTGTCTTACTGTCTGACTTGGAGATGGGCTGAATGAATCTCTGAAGCCCTTTCAGGCAAACTAGGGATTTAGACAGAACAGTGTATAACACTAAGCTAAGGATACAAGGAAATGTAGCTATCTTTATATACATGTAGGTGTTCTGCTATTTATAAGTACCCTGGGTAAGTACTTGTCATGGTGAGCCATTAGAAGAGGGACCCAGGTAGAGAGAAGGCTTCCTGTGAGAAATAGAAGTTTGGAGTGGGAAAGGAAGCGTGAGTGTGAGAGTGTCTTGTGAGTTAAAGGGGAAAAGAAGTAATGTACTGTCCAACTGGAAGGTGGCTAAGACCTATTTATAGTCCTTTGTGAGGGTTCTGATAACACAAGCTCATGGAAAGAATCTTGGATCTCAAGCACAGTCTTGATTGTACTAAAAAGCTGATCAAGGCTTGAGACATGATTATTGAAGCAAACCATGCACAAATGATTATACAGGACCCTACACTGCACTGTCACATCCCTTCTTGACCTCTTACCACCACTGATTTTCAAGTTGGTCTCTGGCTAGTTGGTTGCATTGTAGTTAGGCATTCTTATTTGAATACTAGCTTGTCTCTATCAATGCCACTCAAACCCAATGCTTGCACATCATCCAACTGCTCACTGGCTGCAGCACATTTTTTCACCCCAGGGGCTTTTGGTTTATTCTCCCCTTTTCCCTCTCCAGCCCCAGCCCCTACTGACTCTGTTGAGGAGGCTCTGGCCAATGTTGCCACAAAGCATTTACACTTTGAGGCTTCCCTGGCCCTCTCCTATGGGTCCATGCCCTCCCCCCTGACCAAGGATGCCCTTGCTGCTGCAGTGGCTACCTTTGCTGCTGCAGTGGCTACCTTTGCTGCTCACAATGCTCAGCCTTCCCCTTCAGCCTCTGTCCAGCAGGACCCTGCTCTGGACTATGGTACATGGTTAGTCAACACCACCCTTTCCTATCTCGGTCCCCTTCTGGCCTCAGCACCCTTGGACCTCAACTCTGCCCTTGCCCTTGCTGAGGGGGCCTACTGTCTCTTGGATGCAGTCTTGGCCTCCAAGTGGTCTCAAATCCAGGTCACTTCCCAGGACCAGAAAATCACATTCTGTGAGTGCTTCTGTCACTATGTGGCATATTGGGCTCTGGCTCCTTCCCCTCCTAAACATGTAGACACCACATGCCCATTCCATGGAACAGCTGAGGTAAGCAGTTCCACTAACAATACTAACACTGCTGTAAGGGGACCCCCAGATTGTCCCAGCCCTTGCCATTGCCTGGAGTCACCTGCTAATGCCTCCTTGAACTGGCACATGCAAGCACCTGCTTCCTGCACTCAACATGTCCCCAAGCATGATCACATGATGCACTTTCCCACCCTCCAGTTGCACATGTGCACACTGCTCCCTAATTCCCTTTTTGGACATTTATCATTTGATCTGTACAGTAGTTCAGCCACTGCTCCTGTAGCTTGCATAGCAATGCAGGGACTTCCTCATTCATTTCTCTGAGGATTTCCCTGCATAGTCTGAGTGTGAGCAATCGCGTTTTGCCCCCCTCTCACTCCAGGTTGCCCTCAGTTTGTTCCACCTGGCATGGCCCCTCCCCCTCTCCTCTCCTATGCCAGTGCCCTCAAGGTGGTGCCCACCTTGGTCCATGTGGCCAAGACATTTCCCACTCTGCCCACAGACCACATCATTGCTGTCCAAAAGGCTGTTCTCAGTGCTCCTGCCTCCAAGGCCAAGTGCTCTTGCACTGTTGCTGGCCCATCTAGGTGCCAGATTTTGGTCCCCAGGTCTGACACATCCCTTCTTGACTTCTTACCACCACCACTGATTTTTGAGTCAGTCTCTGGCTGGTTAGTATGTCATAGTTAGGTGTTTGTTTGTGGATACTAGCTCTGTTGTAACATGCCCCCCAAGCCCAATGCTCACACGGCCTCCAATTGCTCCCTGGCTGCTGCACGTTTTTTTTTTGCGGACACCTTTGGCTCAGATCTGCCCTCTCCCACTCCTGCCCCTGCCAACTTGGTTGACAAGGCTCTGTCCAACGTTGCTAGCAAGCATTTATGCTTTGCAGCTTCCCTGGCCCTCTCCTACGGGTTGACACCCTCACTGCCCCACAGCCCCAATGAGGTCTTTGCAGCTGCATTGGCCACCATGGATCCCCCTAGGCCTGCTCCCTCCTCCTCTGCCCCTGCCCAGTGAAGCCCTGCCCTGGACTATGGCTCTTGGTTGAAGCATACAGCCCTTTCCCACCTCACTCCACTGCTAGCCACTGCCCCAGCAGACTGGGCTGATGCTAACTCCCTTGCTGAGAGGGTCTACATGCTCTTGGATGCTGTTCTGGCTTCTGAATGGTCTTGCGTCCTGGTCACTTTGCAGAGCCAGCAAATTGAATTCTGTGAGTACTTTCATCATTATGCAGTGCATTGGGCTCTGGCTCCCCCCCCTCCCCAACATGTGGATGCCACATGTCTGTTCTGTGGAACAGCTGAGGTAAGCAGTTCCACTGGTTCCACTAATGCGACCCCTGCTGTGCAGGAGTCTACTCCTGCAGGGTTGGCACCAGTTGTTGGTGCTGCCACCTCGCTGCCACCTCCCCCTCACCCTGCATGCTCCCCCAGGCACCCTCAGTTTGTTCCACCTGGTGTGGCTCCCCCCCCTCCCCTTTCCTATGCTGATGCCCTCAAGGCGGTGCCTACTCTGGTCCACATGGCCAAGGTGTTCCCCACCCTCCCGACAGACTGCGTTATTGCTGTCCAGAAGGCTGTCCTCAGCGCTCTGGCCTCTAAGGCCAAGTGCACATGCACTGTGGCTGGCCCTTCCAGGCACCAGATTTTAATCCCCAGCTCTGATGCCCTGTCCAAGGTGTCTCTGCCCCATGTCACCCACGTCGCTAACGTGGTGTTGTCAGCCTCTGGCTCTGTGCTCTGTATTGAGTTGGTGCGCTGTAATGGTATTGGTAGAGTAGGTGTGTAGTATGTGGCTCAGATAACCACTACCTATATCAACCAGTACCTCAAAATGCGATTCTGGGGCATTGGAGACAGTTCTTGAAGAGAGGGATTCAACTTTTGAAAGGGGTGTTTGGAGGTATGAATATTTATAATGGGTTTTCTCAAAGATATACCCAAGGGCACCAAGTGTACTCTGTGGGTGGTTTCTGGGATAGTAGTGACAAGGCTCTGCTTGTAGCTACAGTCTCTGGCTCTCAATATCTCTAATCTCAAAACCTGGGGGGATCTGCACTACCCCACTAAGTCTCTGTCTCTCTGTGTCTCTAGACCTAAGGGGAATCTAAACTACCCCTGAGTCTCAATGTCTCTCTCTGGAAGTCCCTTGGACTCAACAATAGCCTTCAACAAGTTCTCTCAACGATTACAGTTTGTCTCTACTGTTTTCTGGGTGGTCTATGACTGAAGCTCTCACTTAATTTGTTATCAGAACTCTCAGAAGGACTATAATTAGGTTTTAGCCACCTTCCTGATGGACAGTAGAATACTTCTTTTCTATCTTTAATACTGATACTCCCACACTTACGCTTCCTTTCTCCCATACTCAACTTCTATTTCTCACAGGAAGCCTCCTCTTTACCTGGGTCCACCTTCCAATGACTCGCTCTGACAAGTACTTACCCAGGGTACTTATAAATAGCAGATAACCAATATGTATATAAACCTAGCTACAGTCACCTGTATCCTTAGCTTAGTGTTATACACTGTTCTGCTTAAACCTCTTGTTCGCCTGAAAGGGTATCAGAGATTTATCCAGCCCATCTCCAAGTCAAGTAGTAAGACTCAAGGACCAAGTCTGTATAGACATCCTTGCAATCCCAATCTTGCGACTCAGGAGTGGACCCCTAACCCGGGTAACAAAACACTAAGCTCTCTCTGTTCCCCTCCCTTATGCCTCTTTAGGCGCGTGTTGTAGCCGCTTGCTACGTGTGTCACCAGTTGCGACGTGTTCCCCTCCCCGTCATCATCCTGGAGTTCAAAGGACTCCTTCTCAACATCATCATCTGTGCCGCCAGCTACGCGATAGGAAGAATCATCGTGTGGTATATCATCAATCATTCCCCTCACCAACCTTTCCTCCGTCTCGAAATACATTTATATTTCGTGACAAATTAATCCGACAAACTGGAGTATAGAAAATTCCTCTCTTATACTCTCAAAATTATCATTGGCTACGCGATTTACAAACTAATCGCACACCTCATCAAATACCACAATACCACCCCGACTCCGCCCCCCTTCTTCATCCGAAGAAGAAGAATCTATTTCTGAAGAACAACCTCCTCCCAATCCCCAGTCTGAAGAAGAATACTTCTCAGACAAACAACCTCTCCAATCAGACAAAGAAGAACAACTCCGTCAACAAGCGATCGAAGAATACCCTTTCTTGGACCCCCGCCGACATCAATTCCCCGGTCCAACTTTGACAACTTCTTCTACCCCAGTAGAAGATTCACCCTTTCGTAATCCTTACGAAAGAACCAATATTCCACCTCGTCCGACTCGAATTAGCGGACCAGGACCATCTCGACCTCAAGACCCAAGAAGGCCTCCTCTCTCAATCCAGCCTTCTCCTCGCTCTCTTACTCCGCGAACCCCGCAACCGGTAACACTACCCCCAGCATCACCCATTCAAACTTCCCCCACACACGCCCCTGTAATCAACCCACAAACAATTATGGGTTCACAAGCTGCCGCCCCAGCTCCAGCAGCTCCAGCGCCACCAGCACCCCGAGAAATCGGATTTATCAAACCTCCCATCTTTGATGGAGACCGAACCAAATTCGACGACTGGCTTTTCGCCGTCGACGTCTACCTTATCGGAAATGACCTTGTCTACCCCCGAAATTACAACAAGTGCCTCTTTGCACTCACATCTATGCAAAAAGGAGAAGCTCGAACCTGGGCATCTCAATATATTGCAGAACGATACGCTGCAGGACTAGCGCAAACACCCCCATACCATGGATTCTACAACGAAACATGGGCCGCTATGAAAACTCGTCTTCGACAAGATTTCCGACCAGCAGATGAATCTGCTTACGCCCATACTTGCCTACAAACAATGAAACAGGCAGGTAAACCTATGACTGACTTCAATTCGAAGTTCAAAGACATGGTCCGACTTGCGGACATCCACGAGGATCGAACTCTCATCGATCTCTACCGGAAAGCCATCGATTGCAGAATCGCGATCAAAATCGATACTTCCGAGAACCCACCACAAACCATTCAAGGATGGTACACAATGGCTAACCGACTCGACGATAATTTCCGCTGAGTAAACGCTCTTTACGGAACACCACGTTCCTTCAACAATAACAACCGCTTCCAATCGAAGCAAAAACAAAACAACACAGTCCCCTATGCGAACTACTACACCCGATCAGCTCCTAGGTTCACACCTAGAGACCCCTATGCCATGGAGATAGACAATCTCCAAACCGAAGAATATGAGGACCCATACCCCATAATACCTCATGAAATCAACGAAATCAACATCCCTTGCGAAGACAATTGTGACGGATCCCTCGAAATCGACGCTGTCCTTACTGGCCAGCAAATGAAACAATACCAGAACCGCAAATGTTTCAGATGCGGATCTGAAAAACATTTCATTGCGGAATGTCCCATGCCCGCACCAACCCGCCGCTTCCCTGGCGCCCGAACTCAACCGGTTCGACCGGTTCGAAACCCAAACAGACCTAAACCTTCCACTTCCACCCCTTGCAAGTATTCACTTGCGGTTGCCAATGTTGCCGCACAAATGCAGCAACTTGTGGACACCTTGGAGCCGGAACTCCAAGAAGAACTACATTCAGCACTGGCTGAGGACCCCCAAATGCGTCCTTTCCAGGATTTTTAAAACGGAGTGATGTTGAACGATGTGCCCCTGCACACTCCCAAAATGGACAAACAATTTCTCCTCTTACGATCGATTCTGTACAATTAACTACGTCCTTGAATAAAAGATCTCTTTTCCTCCCCATTGAGATCTGGAGCGAACGATCGTCGAAACCCGTGGCCATCACCGCCCTGATTGACTCAGGAGCTCAAGGAAATTTCATATCCGACAAAGTCGTAGACCGACTCGGATATCAACGCCAATCCCTGGACAATCCCATTGCCTTAACCAATGTGGATGGATCAAATAATCAACATGGCATGATCCGAGATTATGTCACAATCGACGCCATCATCGATAGTCGTGATTGCAAATTGCAAGCCTTTGTCACCAACACCGGAGCAAAGGATTTCATAATGGGTTTTCCCTGGTTGGAACAACACAACCCCGATATCAACTGGAAAACCAAGACATTTTCTTGGAAACCACAAATCGAACACTCGGCATTCCCACAACTTCTCAAAACTCTCCGCCGACTGATAGAAGCCAATTCCATATCTATGGATTACATGGCCGGACATACCACTACCACCGACGAAGCACCAACAGAGTACTTCGATATCAATAATATTAACCTTGATGAATTCTCCATGGAGAACGAAATGAACCCCATGCTGTTCACACCAATGGAAATAAATGCTAAAGCAACTTTCGCTACTCAACTCCATAACACCGCCGCCAAACTTACATCAAAACTCCGCGGTAAACTCCCCGAAAAACAAGAAGAAAACAAGATCCCTCGATGTTTCGCTCGATGGGCAAAATTATTTGATAAGAAAGCATCCAAACGATTCCCACCATCATGATCTTTTGATCATGCCATCGAAACAAAACTGACTTTCGAACCAAAGTCGATGAAACCATACCACCTAGCGCCCGCCGAAAATAAAGCACTAAAAGAATTCATAGACGAAAATTTGCGAAAAGGGTACATCCGACCCTCGAAATCACCAATGGCATCGCCATTTTTCTTTGTGGCAAAGAAAGGAGGAGATCTCCGACCTTGCCAAGACTATCGTTATATCAACGAACATATGGTAAAGAACGCTTACCCAATCCCCATGATTTCCGCTATCATGGATAAACTCAAAGGAGCCAAATACTTCACCAAACTCGACATCCGACTCGGGTACAACAATATCCGAATCAAAGAAGGCGACCAATGGAAGGCCGCATTCAAAACGCCGCAGGGTCTATTCGAACCCACGGTAATGTTCTTTGGATTGTGCAACTCCCCTGCTACATTCCAACACATGATGGATACAATCTTTGCCGAACAACTCAACAAAGGCGGAATTATCATCTATATGGATGATATACTCATTTTCAGTAAAACCCAGGAGGAAACCGATCAAATCACCGAACAAGTACTGAAAATACTCGAAGCAAACGATCTCTATCTTAAAGGAGAGAAATGCGAATTCAATAAACAGCGACTCGAATATCTAGGCATGATTATCACGCCTGACAATATCAAAATGGATCCTGGGAAACTCAAAGGCATCAAGGATTGGCCTATTCCCAAGACTGTCCGTCAAGTACGGAAATTCATTGGATTTTGTAACTTCTACCGGAAGTTCATCCGCAAATACTCGGACCTCACTAAACCCCTCAACAATCTTCTATCAAAGAAAAACAAGTTTGAATGGAAGTCCGAACAACAGGAATCATTTGAGACTCTCAAGAATGAATTCCTCAAGGAGCCGGTACTCCTCATGCCCGATCAAGGAAAACCTTTCGAAATCGAAACCGATGCCTTGAAAGTGGCAAGTGGAGCTGTGCTCTATCAATACGACATCAATGGTAACCGTAGACCGGTATCATTCTTCTCCAAAACTTTCGCACCAGCCGAAAGAAATTACAACATATACAATCGCGAACTCCTCGCCATTGTCCGCGCATTAGAAGAATGGAGACATTATCTCCTTGGATCCCCTCACCCGGTGATCATTAAGACTGATCATCAAAATCTGACTTATTGGAGGAAACCCCAAAAGATTAGCTGCCGCCAAGCTTGCTGGGTCCAGCTCATGGCCGACTACAACTTCAAGCTAGAACACGTGCCTTGAGTTAAAATTCCGGCGCCGGACGCCTTATTCCGCTGACCTGATTATGATCTGGATGATGATCAGGATAATACCGACGTCACAGTTCTTCCAGAAGAACTGTTTATTTCCGCCATTGATGTGGCACTACGTAACCGGGTCATCAATTCTCCAAAATACGACCCTAAAACTGCCGAGACTATCCAACAAATCAAGAATCACCTCCCGAAATCCGCCGACTCCGACTTCGGACTCGTCCCCACCGATAATGGCAACCTTGTCACTTTCCAAAGCCAGGTTATTATTCCCGAAGATCTCGAACTTTGCCGCGAGGTAATAGCGAAGTACCACGACCACCCCACCAGAGGACACCCTGGTGAACAAGAAACATACCAATTGGCCAAAAAAGACGTCTACTGGCCAGGGATGTCGACATTTGTCAAGAATTACGTCAGAGGCTGCCCCGAGTGTCAGCAATACAAAATTATCCGACATCCGGATAAAATCCCTCCTCAGCCGATATCGGCTTTGGAGACACTTTGCCCCTTCTCCCAGATTTCATGGGATCTCATCACAGGTCTCCCTAACTCCGACGGCTTTAATGCCATATTGTCCGTGGTGGACCACGGCCTTACGAAGGGGGTGATTTTCATCCCTACATCCGACAAATCAACCGCCGATGACATCGCAAGATTACTCATCGAAAAAGTATTCACTAGATTTGGTCTTCCTGACAAAATCATATCCGACCGCGACCCTAGATTCGCCGCAAAATCCCTTCGAGAATTGGCTAAACGCCTCAACATCAAACAAGCCTTCTCTACAGCCTACCACCCTCAAACAGATGGATCCACAGAACGATACAACCAAGAGATTGAAACATATCTCTCCATCTACTGCACCCGAAATCCCCTCCACTGGGTCGACTCCCTACCCCTTGCCGAGTTCTCATACAACTCAAGAACTCACGCCTCAAGGCAAAAATCCCCATTTGAACTCATCATGGGTTACAACCCACCCCCTATTCCCACAATCATGGAAACATCAGACTTTCCATCAGTCGATGAAAGAATTCGAACTCTGGATCACGCCAGAAGAGAAGCACAAGCAGCACATCAACTATCTGCTGACATCGTGCGACAACAAAACAACAAATCAATCAAACTGTTCACAACGGAACAACGTGTCTGGCTAGAAGCCAAGAACCTCAAACTCCCGTTCTTATTGAACAAAATATCCCCGAAACGTTTAGGACCTTTCCAAATCAAGAAAGTCCTATCACCGGTCAACTACGAATTGACACTCCCAACACACTGGAAAATACATCCGGTCTTCCACTGAAATCTTCTAACCCCATACAAAGAAACAGAAGCATATGGAGCAACCCAAACTCCGCCTCCGCCAATAATCATCAATGATGAAGAAGAATACGAAATAGAAGCAATCATCAATCACCGCTGACGTCACAACCAACTCCACTTCTACATCAAGTGGAAAGGATACCCACATACTGAGAACCAGTGGCTACCGGAAAAGGAACTCTTAAAGAATGCCAAGGAGATCCTTCAAGAATATAAAAGAACTCACAAAACGTGAAAGAAACCTCAGGAACTTTCGAGAACCTAACAAACACAGAAGCCAAACAGCCTCTCCAGCTTTTAAACAACCGCTCTCAAAACATGTCTGCTATCATCCGCCCCCAATCCGCCCTCGCCTCTATCTCCTCTCACTCCTCCATCACTACAGACTCAATTGTAATCATCGATGGATTCACACCATCAAAGACGAATTCACTTTCGGGAGCTTCCATTCTGCCCCCGTCTCCCTACACTCCCTCCGACGCCTTTATCAACGTCTCCGACAGGGACGAAACCCCCGACCCCAACGACACCCCTGCAGGAACCCCTGCACCCCTCACCGCCTTTCCTAAGGCAACAATCACTGTACATCCCAGACCAACAGCAACTAGCACTGGACCACTGGGATCGAATCGAATTAGCAATAGCGATCTCAGGAAGATTGCAACTGACGTCTCCTTTGGAGATAGACTACTCGACCCTACAATTCAAAGCTCCAACAGAGCTTTCTGGAACCACTATGCCGACATGGTTTGACAAACTCAGGCTCTCAATAGAGCGTTCGAACAACAACGAAAGTGGATGGAATCACTCGAGATCTCATGCCGAGATCGACTGGCTCTCATGTCTGCGCTGCATGCGCACCTATCCTACGGTCCCCCGGGCTCAAACCTTCAGGACCCCATCACCATCGATGACTCCGTCATCCAACCCCAGTCCTCCACCAAGTCCTCCGGACCCAATTCCAATCCTACCCCCGGCCCTAAGAGCCGAAACCCCTTTGCCAGTAACTCTGCCATGGCCGCCTTCAAGGCCCTCGACGAGGAGCAATCTAAATGACACATGGCCAAGCCCGTGGCTCACAACACTAAACCCGGCCCTTTGGGTCGACCCAAGCCTTACCCCACCCGAACCGTTCACCCACGAACCGACTCCAACCCCACCAAACCAGCCGACCCCAAGTATATCTGTCCTGAATGCAAACGACATGGACACTGGGCATCAGACTGCCCCAACTTCCAGTGTATGGGATGCAAACTATACGCTCCCGGACACTACTCATACAACTGCATCAAATATCGATGCCCCTACTGCAAGAACTGGGAACCCAAACACCCACGACAGGCCTGCCCCAAACGAGGCACCAAACCCACCAAGAACATCACGGCCTACTTTACTAAGAATCAACCCAAACCTCGGGTTGCCAAACCACATACACCCATCCCCGACTACCAGTTCCCCGGACCTTACACACCAAATATGGGAACCTACTATGACGACTATATCGACAATGCCGCCGACGCCAACAACACCGGTGAACCTGCCGGACCCAACTACCTTTAGCCCCGAGCAAAACAGACGATTCTGGAATGCCTTCTTTCCAGATCCACCATCTCCCCAAACCGCACTGGAGCTTAACATCCATCGAACTCCGACTCCACCATTCTCCCCGGTTATACCGGCCGCAATATACATCGAAGATGTCGACTTCTTAGCTGCTTATCCAAGCGACGACGAACCACAAGATCATAACGGAGTATGATCATAAAAACGGGGTAATGTTATCAGAACCCTCAGAAGGACTATAATTAGGTTTTAGCCACCTTCCTGATGGACAGTAGAATACTTCTTTTCTATCTTTAATACTGATACTCCCACACTTACGCTTCCTTTCTCCCATACTCAACTTCTATTTCTCACAGGAAGCCTCCTCTTTACCTGGGTCCACCTTCCAATGACTCGCTCTGACAAGTACTTACCCAGGGTACTTATAAATAGCAGATAACCAATATGTATATAAACCTAGCTACAGTCACCTGTATCCTTAGCTTAGTGTTATACACTGTTCTGCTTAAACCTCTTGTTCGCCTGAAAGGGTATCAGAGATTTATCCAGCCCATCTCCAAGTCAAGTAGTAAGACTCAAGGACCAAGTCTGTATAGACATCCTTGTGATCCCAATCTTGCGACTCAGGAGTGGACCCCTAACCCGGGTAACATAATTTGCCTTAATGCACACAATAGCACAAGATAATGAAATTGTTAATTCCCAATCTTGTGGTCTTGAAGCTAGAGCAGCAAGTGCTTGCTTTTCACCTCTCCTCCATGCTGTATTTATATGTTTTGGTAGCTAGGAAACAGCCCGAGTAAATAAGGAAATATTAGAGAGAGTAATGCTAGTATACACAATCAGTCCAATATTCCCCTGCATAATAATGCTTTTCCACCCGGTATTGGTCCTGGCTGCCTGTTATGGACCTGTTTTGAGTCATCAAGATGCTGCTAGCATCATTCCATGGGTCATTGTGATGGCCTGCGGCTGTTTCAGCATGCCTGGGGAGGTTTTCTACCCATATACACATGCTTTCCTCCTCTGCGCATCTACCCTATTGGTCTCCTCCCAACCCAGCATTCTGGTACGCTGTTCATATACCCTTCTAGTATCTTGAACTGGCCGTGCATTGCCTACATGTCATGCAGATAGTCCGAGATAGTCCAACTACTCCATCATTTGTCCTTTGATCCACTATTGGACCCTGCAAGACCTTTCAAGACACTTGATCGATCATCAAGATGCTATTGCACATATTGTCCACCATAGTTATCCCCTTGGGGCTGCCTGATAGGCTTACACATCCATAGCCTAATAGGTTCCTGTCCGTTCCACTCCTCATTTGCCTCTATCAATCCTATGGATGATCGGTGGCCCTCCCAATCATTGTATCATGATCAGACAAGCTGACACGGCTTTGGGTGTAATTCCTCGGCTGACACCTTCTGTCTGCATTTCTCAGGCCATAGCCATAGTCTCCCTCTTCTTGATAGAACATCATCCCTGCCCCTTGCCTAATATAGCAACTGGCACATTGTTTCTTAGTACATTGTATGCCATTTATTTGGGTGAGGGATGCTGTTTATTAATAATCGAGGTATCTTGAAAGTCCGTCTACCAGGTTTCTTGATGCCTGTCACACGATCGTCTTGAAGGTTTCAGTCAGCACTAACTGCTATATGTGTCCCCTTCAAGATAGTTGAATTAGGGGCCCTCAGTCTTCTCAGGTCATCTCAATGGCCATTGTATGGCTTGTAAGCTCTTCCCTCATGGTCAGGGAATTTTATTGACAACATTCTCGATACTTGGTGCATGTTAAGTTATGGTGTGGGGGCAGAGTATGGGCAGCTAAATGCGGAGGTTGTGTGCTATGTTAGCACGGACCCTAGATGGAGGTAGTGAACTTGGTGTGGAGTGGACCTTTGGCCTCAATGTATGTGTTGTGCCCTCATGCTGCCATGATCCTATATTTCAAGGAACCAAGTAATTGGACAAGGTGGAAATCAAGCAGAGAAGTGGAGAATGAGAACTAAGTTGATATTCAGACTGAGGTTACAAACTGGAGTACCTACAGCTTATATACAAGTATCTATAGAATGGTAACTACAGTGCAAATAGATTCTGCAGGGAATGTGGGGAACTATGGAGATGGGGAGATGCTGTGTAAGTACTATGCAACATTATACAATTGTGAAACAGGAATGGACAAGAGACTGAAAAGGAAAGGTGAAGGAGACAGGGATTGATCCAAAGTGGAGATTGCGGAGAAATGAGGACATAATAGTTACAAATATAACAGTGCATCTCTGAGTGCATACAACCACAATGTTGCCTATTGTATCCTTTGTTCACTCTCAAAGCCATACAATAGCTATTTAGTAGCCATTGACTGACTTCTGGGGTGTCTTGTAGCCTCATGGAGGTCCTTACATGACATACCAGTCAGGTTAGGGTCATTGTAGGGGTGTTATGGGTATATCAAGATGATTACATTGTAGCTATTGCTAGGCCATGGGTATATAGGGGTATCTATATACTAATGCTATCTCGGATATATTGCTTAGTAATTTTAGTCAGCATGAGTCAGCGTTAGTCAGCGTTAGTCAGCGTTAGTCAGCGTTAGTCAGCCATTACTCAGCAAATTTGTCAGCATTTGTCAGCAAAAAGTCGGCCTCAAAGCTGTTCCAACTCCATATGTTACAAGTCCATATATCCAACACTGCCATTTGACAGACTTTAAATATCAACCTCACAGCACGGAGCCAATCCTTTCTGACCCCCATCATCCATTCCCCTGCATTCGAGGTGAGCCCTCCCTGATTTATGTGCTTAGGATGAAATAACTAATGAAAAACCCTCATAAATTCGCAAAAATTCACAAAAAATTGCTGTAAATTTACAAATAAATTCGGAAAAATTATGGTAAAATAAATTGACTGAATTTCGAAGATATCCGTGGGAAATTTGGATTAAAATTCACTAGAATTTGCAAAAACTCGAATTAAATTCAGGTAAATATTCAATAATTAGTTTCAATAATATGTATAGCTAACAAACAGAACAAATTTGTTGTAGTTACACTTGCTGCATCTATCAACACTCAGTTTGAGCTACAGGGTGAGTTCTTTAATCACATAATTATAAATTTAATCTAATAACCATTTTAGAGTGAATTGTGTCATTTGTATTATTACTTGGTACGCTTAGGGAAAACGTGGAGATCAAGGTGATAGACAGTAAAGCTCCTACTACCTGGCTTTCTCTTCGGAGTTGTTTGCCGGTTGCCCTCGGAGCCTCTTTCTGTCTGCTGTGTGCAGGGAGATCACTACTCTCCATTATCAACTGCCGCTGCCGACACCGAATTCGCACAGTTTTGGCCTAAGTGGGCTTTGTGGTATTATATTTGACTTTTTTGCTTCTGTTTTTGAAAACATTGATCTTGGATACATATGTGAGTAATATCTTTACTTAATTATCATATATCTTATTTACATATTATTTAGGGATCCCCGAACCCCACCTACTACTCCGGAGCAGGGAAGACAAGCAACCCGTGATGCTGACCGAGAGCATCGTGCGCAGCAAATGACATCCCCTGAAACTCGACGGGACCGTACCAACCAACCCCCACTCCACATTCCCCCTCCAATCACATTCCAAACACACCCAGACATCCTGCATCCACCTACCCCTCCCACTGCTATTGCTGGACCATCTGGAGTGTCTGGTGACCATATCAGGTCTTTTGGATTATCCAGAGACCTTGCTGTACCCAGACCTCCACTCCTTCCCCCAGTCAATATTGGTTCTTCTGGATTATCCAGAGAGCCAATACCACCTATTCCTCAACCTCTTGCTCCTGCTCAACCTCTTTTACCAGCACCTATCCTCATACCCCAAACACATATTCCGGCCAACTTGGATAGACCACCACCTCGCCTTCTGCCACAATATATTCCACCAGCACCACAAATGGGTAGATATAGGTGTCCTATTGCACAACCAATTCCTCAGCCACAAAATCCAGAAGACATTCAAAGGATATTACAGGAGCAGATGGCACGAGTGCGACAGGAGCGTGAAGAAGAGCAGAGACAAGCTGCACAAAGACAACAGTTGGAGGTGTTGAGAGTACAACAGATGGAAAGGATTCAGGAGGAGGAGAGACAAAGACAACTTGGAGAAGAGAGGGAGAGAGAGTTGAGAGTGCAAGAGGAGGAGAGGGAGAGAAGGAGGATTGAGGAGGAGGAAAGAGAGAGAGAACAGAGAGAACAGAGGGAGAGGGAATTAAGGATACAGGAGGAGGAGAGGGAAAGGAGGAGGATGGAGGGGGAGGAAAGAGGGAGGGAACAGAGGGAACAGAGGGAGAGGGAATTAAGGATACAGGAGGAGGAGGAGGAGAGAAGGAGGATTGAGGGGGAGGAAAGAGAGAGGGAACAGAGGGAACAGAGGGAGAGGGAATTAAGGATACAGGAGGAGGAGGGGGAGAGGAGAAGGATTGAGGGGGAGGAAAGAGAGAGGGAACAAAGAGAGCAGAGGCTGGAAGAGTTGAGGGCAAATGAGGAGGAAGAGGGAAGGGTCTTGACACAGCAAAACCTGGATGCAGTGAGAGAGCAGTGGAGACAAGAATGGGAGGCTGAAAATGACCAGGATGATGAGGAGGATTTATGGGCTCAAGTTAATGAGGTAAATATCTTTTTTGTTTTTGGTGTTTTATTTTTCTAACATCAATATTTAGATAGATGTCATTAGAAATCAAGGTGCTGAGGGTGACAGGGCTGAACCTGAGGAGGATCCCAATCGACTCCGAGCCTTACCCCGTGGTTGCCAACCATATCAGGAGCCAGCAGGACCACACTCTCTTGGGCCAATGAATATCCTTTGCCCCAAATGCCAAGCTCTCCACTTTATTGATGAAAAGCTATCACAATACTCCCGAGTCAACCGTCCCAAGTTTGGAATGTGCTGTCTTAATGGCCAAATTCAGCTACCACCTCTGACACCCATGGATCCTGTTCTCAAACGTTTCTTATGTGGTGAAGCTCCCCAGTCCAAGTCTTTCAAAGACAATATCCGGCGCTACAACTCTGCATTTGCCTTCACCTCACTTGGAGTCAAAATCGACCAGTCAGTCACTCGAGCCACTGGCCCTTACTGCTTCAAGATCAGTGGTGAACTCCATCATCTTTCCGGTGCCCTCCTTCCTCCACCTGGTGAAACTCCAAAATATGCGCAGATCTATATCTACGACTCAGCTGAGCAACTGGATTACCGCCAGAGAAACAACCAGGACTTTTGTGACCGCACAGTCATGAATGAACTTCAGGATCTCCTCCAGCGCATCAACCCTTATATCCATGGATACAAACAGGCCCACCAAATCATGATGGAACAACCTCCCCACCAGCACCAAACCATCACTGTTGCACTCCAAGTTGATATGGCTCAGGATCAGAGGACCTACAACACTCCCACTGCCGATGAAATTGCTGTCATTATTCCAACTCCTGGATCTGACCAATGGGACCAACAAAGAGACATCATTGTACGACTTCAACATGGTGGACTTGAGAGAATCTCCAACCTCAGTCCATCATACTCTCCACTCCACTATGTCCTACTCTTTCCTCATGGTGATCAGGGATGGCACACAAGGATTCCTGCACACTTTGGGGAAGCTGGCCAACGTCGCACTCCACATGTTTCTCAAATGTGCTACTATGCACATCGCATTCACATTCACCCAGGAGATCAACCACCACTCTTCTGGGGTGGCAAGTTATTCCAGCAGTATATTGTTGATGCATGGGCTTCATTGGAGCAAGCTAGGTTGACATACCTCCATCTCAACCAGACAAGGCTTAGGGGAGAGTTGTATGAGGGTCTTATGGATGTTGTGCGTGGTGATCCAGGAGGTGATGTGCGACTTGATCAAATTGGCCAAAGGATTATTCTTCCTTCAAGTCACATTGGAAGTACCCGTCATATGATTCAGCTCTTCCAGGATTCAATGGCCATTTGTCGTACTTTCAGGAAACCAGATCTCTTCCTCACCATGACTGCCAACCCCAATTGGCCAGAGATTCAGAGGCAGATGTTAGTGGATGTGCAGGGAGGCAGGCAGGCTGTGTCAGACAGACCAGAGATTGTGGCTAGGGTGTTTGAGCTGAAGAAGAAGGCCTTATTGAAGGAGCTTGAAGGAGGACTCTTTGGTGAAATAGCTGGAATGGTCCATACCATTGAGTATCAGAAGAGAGGATTGCCCCACATGCACCTTCTGATATTTCTGAAGGATGAAGATAAGATCCGTGGTATGTCCATATATTTCTTTGCATGAATAACTCTAACAGAATTTCAGATGCCTTCCATGTGGATTCTATGGTCTCTGCTGAACTCCCCAATCCCACCACCCATCCTATTCTCCACAACATTGTCACTACCACTATGCTTCATGGTCCCTGTGGTGCACACAAGCCCAATGCTAGGTGTATGGTCAATGGAAGATGTAGCAAGCAATTTCCTAAGGCCTTCACTGATGCTACTCAGTATGGAGATGATGGCTATCCCAAGTACAGGAGGCGCAACAATGGTCGCATTTTTCAGAAGGCTGGCTTTGACTTTGACAACTCCTGGGTTGTTCCCCACAATCCCTACCTCAGTGCCAAGTACCAGTGTCACATCAATGTCGAGATCTGTGCTTCTGTCCATGCAGTCAAGTACATTCACAAGTACATCTACAAAGGCCATGATAGGACCACTTTGGTTGTTGCAGGGAACCAGGGTCAGGAGCAACAGAGGGATGAGATCAAGGAGTACTTGGATTCGCGCTATGTCTCTCCAATTGAAGCTTGCTGGCGACTCTTTGAATTCAACATGCATGGAGAGCAACCTACTGTCTACCGCCTTCCTGTCCACCTCCCTGGCCAGCAAATGGTCTTCTATGATCCAGCTGTCAATGATGCCCATGATATTCTTGCACGAGCCAATGTCAACCGGACGGAACTCACTGCATGGTATGAGGCCAATCAGCAGTATCCTCAGGCGCGCAATACTCTCTACCAGGATTTTCCAAGGACATGGGTCTTTGATTCCAGGACCAAAGTGTGGAAACCAAGGCAGAGGGGGAAAGCTATTGGGAGGATGTACTTTGCTTCACCAGCTCAGGGAGAGAGGTTCTATCTGCGGTTGCTACTCACTGCAGTATCTGGAGCAACTTCACCAGAGGACTTGCGCACAGTAGATGGTCATTTGTGCCCTACATTCAAGGATGCCTGTCTGGCCAGAGGATTATTGGAGGATGATGGAGAGTGGGTTTTGTGTTTGCAGGAAGCAGGTCAAATGCAAACTGGGTTATCACTTCGACGCCTGTTTGCTTTGATTCTCATGAACTGCCATCCAGTGTCACCCGAAAATCTATGGACACAATTCAGACCTCAAATCTGCGATGACCTTAGGAGACAGTTGGAGCGATCACCTATCTACCAACACAGGGAGTTCACAGACGAGCAGGTTTATGACTATGGCCTTCACCTTCTCAACAAAATCCTTTTGCGCTTCACCAAGTCACTTGAAGACTTTCCTCCTATGCCACTTCCACAGGGCCCAGATGAAGGTGTTCCTTGGGAGGACCTTGACAACAATGTTCTGTTGGCCCAAGAGCGCAACTATAATGTGGAGGAGTTGACAGCTACAGTGGAGAGGAACCGCCAATCTTTCAACCAGGAGCAAGTTGCTGTCTTCAATGCAGTCATGGACTCAGTGGATAGGAATCAGGGCAAGGTCTTCTTTGTGCACAGTGCAGGTGGAGGTGGAAAGACCTTTGTGTGCAATACCATTGCAGCTGCGGTCCGTGCTCAGGGACATGTTGCACTCTGTGTTGCTTCATCAGGTATGTGTCATTAGTTATACATCTGAATAGTTTTCTAACAATATTGTGCACAGGAATTGCAGCATTATTGTTGGAGGGAGGAAGAACTGCGCACTCAAGGTTCAAGATCCCCATTCCTGTTCATGACACATCCACCTGCCCCATCCGACACAACTCAGCTCTCCATGACGTACTCAAAGTTACCAAGGTCATCATCTGGGATGAAGTCCCCATGCAGCACAAACACAGTGTCCGTGCAGTAGACCACACATTGCGCGATCTCTTCTCCACTGAAAGGCCCTTTGGTGGAATCACAGTACTCTTTGGTGGAGACTTCCGACAAACACTGCCTGTGGTACCAAGGGGAGAGCGACAGCATGTGATTGAAGCCTCAATTCGAAGAAGTGCACTCTGGGAGTCAGTGGAGGTTTTCTACTTGGTTCAAAACATGCGGTTGGAAAGAACACCAGAAATGAACCAGCATGCAAACTGGCTACTGGAGATTGGAGCAGGAGCAAACATGGGAGCTGATCAGAGGGTGCAATTGCCAGATAGGATGTGTGTGCAGAACTTGGAAGGATTGGTGGACTTTGTGTATCCTGGGATTGAGAGGAGGAATGCTGATGAATATTTCCTGGAGAGGACAATCCTGTCTGCCAAGAATGACAGTGTGGATGAACTCAACAATTCTATCCTGGCCAGATTCCCTGGAGACCTTCAGATGAGGATGAGTGTGGATAGTGTGAGGATGGAGGATGGACAAGACTATCAACCCTATGCAGCTGAGTACCTCAACTCACTCCGGGCAAATGGACTCCCTCTGGCTCAGTTGGCACTCAAGGTTGGATGTCCTGTGATGCTACTCCGAAATCTGGACCCCTCATTAGGACTCTGCAATGGAACTAGGATGATTGTGGTGGAAATTCGGAGGAGGGTGTTGAAGTGTAGGATCATTTCTGGGGACAGGAGATTTGCAGGATCCATTGTGATGATACCCAGGATCACACTGTCACCTTCAGCTGAGGACCTCCCCATTCCACTGATGCGGCGACAATTCCCAGTGCGACTTGCCTTTGCAATGACAATCAACAAGAGTCAAGGGCAGTCAGTGAAATATGTAGGAGTTCATTTGTGGTCTTCAGTGTTCTCTCATGGGCAGTTGTATGTTGCATTGAGTAGATGCACATCTGGAGAGAGGATTAGGATATTGTTGGATGAGAGGAATGAGGACAAAAAGACATTGAATGTAGTGTACCAAGAGATACTTAGAGGACTTAGACTTTGATTGTATAAATTATTGTATAAATTATTGAAATGAAGTTTGTAATACAAAAGATTGGTGAGAAATGATGTAGGATAATGCTAAGAGTAAGCACAACATGAAGTGATGTGAAGTGCAACATGAAGTGCAACATGAAGCAACATGAAGTGCGACATGAAGTGACCTGAAGTGACCTGAAGTGAGGTGAAGTGACCTGAAGTGACCTGAAGTGACCTGAAGTGCAATGTGAAGTGACATGAAGTGTGATGTGAAGTGACATGAAGTGCAATATGAAGCAATATCAAACTCAGATATTGCTTAGGCTACACAAATCCAACCCCCTGCATAGAGTATACCAAGAGATACTTAGAGGACTTAGACTTTGATTGTATACTTATTTTATAAATTATTGAAGTGAAGTTTGTACTACAAACAATTGGTGTAAAAAATAAAGTATTGGTGAAAAATGAGAATGATACTAAGAGTAGAAAACTGATGTAGGATAATGCTAAGAGTAGCAAACCACTTGAGTCAAACCCCCTGCGTAGCAGGGGATAGCGTAAGCTAGTCTTATACTAATGCCACGTCGTATATATTGCTTACAAATTTTAGTCAGCATTAGTCAGCATTAGTCAGGCTTAGTCAGAATTAGTCAGCCATTGGTCAGCAATTTGTCAGCATTTGTCAGCAAGTCGACCTGGCTTCAGTACTGTAAAAGTGCGATTAATTACATTTTATATGTCGGCTATGTCGAAAAAGACTCTGGACTCAGAATTGTTTCTCGACAACCACTGATGGTAGAGATATGAAACTTGGAGGAATGGGAGATGTATATGTCAGGAATGAGCTATTAGAATTTCGGGGTGTTATGTTGCACGATGACGGAGATATTAAGCAAATGATCTACGGAGACTTCCCATAAAAGGAAGGTGGAAATAAAAGAGCGATAAAATAGCATTAAAAAATCGGGAAAATTATGAAAATATTATGGGTTAATGCTACAGGTAGGGTAGATATATTGAAGTAGAAAAATGAATTTATAATTGGAAAGTAGGAATGAAACACTGATAAAATAGCATAAAAAATAGAGTAATGTGGTACAGGGAAATACTAAAAATCGGAAAAATTATGAAAATATTATGGATTCACACTAAAAGCAGGATATATATATTGAAGTACAAAAGACATAGATATGGCACAAGAAAACACTCTATAACAGGTGTGTATAACATAGGAAAATAGATATTACAGAGGGTAATGGATATTGTAGAGATTAACAAAGAGAAATAGGTATCACACAGATAGTGACAGTGTTCCACAAGGGATATACTACTCTCAGAGTGTGAGAGCAACCTGGAGTAAGAGAGACCTAGCACAAGTGCACTCACTCAGACTATACAGAGGAAACTACTATACACCTATGCAGGGAAATCCTCAGGGAATAGAGCAGAAGAATAGATATTACAAAATATAAAAATAGATCTGTAGCCTGGCATATTAGTAAGATAACACTAAAATCAAATAATATTAAGATTATTGGTGTAACACAGGCAAGAAAATAGGTGTATTATAAGTAGGAAAACTAACAATAACCCTAATATTATGCTATAGGTCTGGCATATTGTGAGGGTGACCTGGAGTGAGAGAGGGGCACTTGGACTATGCAGGGAAATCCTCAGTTTATTAACAATTGGCAAAAGTGCGGGAAAGTGCAAAGCTACTACACACCTATGCAGGGAAATCCTCAGAGAAACAAGTGAGGAAGTCCCTGCACTGCTACGAGAGCTACAGGAAAAATAGGAACTAGGGACCAGGTATGTGTACATGCGACTGGAGGGCGGGAAGGTGCATCATGTGATCGCGCTTGGGGACATGCTGAGCACAGGAAGCAAGCACTTGCACGTGCAGCTGTGTGCACCAGTTTGTGGAGGCATCAGTGGGTGACACTGGGTGGTGGCAAGGGCCAGGACAACATAGGGAGACCAGGGAGGTAACAGGAGCAGAGGGAGGAGTATAGGGAGGACTTGAGAGTCTCCTTACAAGGAGCATGCAAAATGTGAAGCATGAGCTGGGCACAGTGCTAGGGCCAGAGAAATCCTCAGAGAAACAGATGAGGAACCCTGGTGCCTAGGGCATACAGGCTAAATGATAAATGTCTGAAAAGAGAACTAGGGAGCAGGTGCACACACATGCAACTGTAGGGCAGAAAAGTGTGTTATGTGATTGTGTCTGGGGATGTGTTGAGTATGGGAAGGAGACATTGGTGGGCAACTCTAGGCAATAGCAAGAGGGGTGCAGATGCGAGCGAAGCAAGCGTGAGTAGCCTGGGGGCAGGGGGTAATAGGAGCAGAGGGAGAAGTGTAGAGAGAACTTGAGGATCCTCTTACACAGTCTGAGAAGGTATTAGTAGATGACACAAGATAAGAGTGAGAGTTGGGGAGAGTCAGAGTAACCAGAGAAGTGATAGAAGTGGGGAGAGAGCACAGATGCAAGCAAAGCAAGTGTGAGTGACCTGGGGGCAAGGGGTACAGGGAAGACTTGAGAGTCTTTTTATATATAGGGAATATAGAAAACTAAGAAAATGGGGGAAAAGAAACAAAAATTGATCTGCAGTAGAGAATATAGAGAATAAGAAATGTAATATAGAAAATGGGTATAAACCAATATTATAAATAGAATATCAAACTTGGATATTTCTTAGGCTAGGTTATTAAAATTGAATATTAATAATCATTCAATACATAAATCCAACCCCCTGCGAAGCAGGGGATAGCGTAAGCTAGTCTATAACTAATGCCATCTCGAGTATATTGCTTAGTAATTTTAGTCAGCGTTAGTCAGCTTTGCTCATGATTAGTCAGGCTTAGTCATTTTTAGTCAGCAATTGGTCAGCAATTTGTCAGCATTTGTCAGCAAAAACTCGGTCTCAAAGCTGTTCCAACTCCATATGTTACAAGTCCATATATCCAACACTGCCATTTGACAGACTTTAAATATCAACCTCACAGCACGGAGCCAATCCTTTCTGACCCCCATCATCCATTCCCCTGCATTCGAGGTGAGCCCTCCCTGATTTATGTGCTTAGGATGAAATAACTAATTAAAAACCCTCATAAATTCGCAAAAATTCACAAAAAAATCGTCACAAATCAACAAATAAATTGCAAAAAAATATGGTAAAATAATATAATTAAATTTCGAAGATATCCGTGGGAATTTCGCGTCGAAATTCACTAGAACTTGGAAAAAATTGATTTAAATTCAGGTAAATATTCAATAATTGCTTTCAATAATATGTATAGCTAACAAAAACAACAAATTTATTGTAGTTACACTTGCTGCATCTATCAACACTCATTTTGAGCTACAGGGTGAGTTATTTAATCACATAATTATAAATTTAATCTAATATCCATTTTAGAGTGAATTGTGTCATTTGTATTATTACTTGGTACGCTTAGGGAAAACGTGGAGATCAAGGTGATAGACAGTAAAGCTCCTACTACCTGGCTTTCTCTTCGGAGTTGTTTGCCGGTTGCCCTCGGAGCCTCTTTCTGTCTGCTGTGTGCAGGGAGATTACTACTCTCCATTATCAACTGCCGCTGCCAACACCGAATTCGCACAGTTTTGGCCTAAGTGGGCTTTGTGATATTATATTTGACTTTTTTGCTCCTGTTTTTGACAACATTGATCTTGGATACATATGTGAGTAATATCTTTACTTAATTATGATATATCTTATTGACATATTATTTAGGGATCCCCGAACCCCACCGACTACCCCTGAGCAGGGAAGACAGGCAACACGTGATGCTGACCGAGAGCATCGTGCGCAGCAAATGACATCCCCCGAAACTCGACGCGAACGAACAAACCAACCCCCACTCCACATTCCCCCTCCAATCAATTTCCAAACACACCCAGACATCCCCCGTCCAGCTACTCCTCCCACTGCTATTGCTGGACCATCTGGAGACCATGTTAGGTCTGTTGGATTATCCAGAGACCTTGCTGTAACCAGACCTCCACTCCTCCCCCCAGTCAATATTGGTTCTTCTGGATTATCCAGGGAGCCAATACCACCTATTCCTCAGCCTCTTGCTCCCACTGGACCCCTTTTACCGGCATCTATCCTCATACCCCAAACATATATTCCAGCCAATTTGGACAGACCACCACATCGCCCTCTGCCACAATACATTCCACCAGCACCACAACTACCACAAACTGGCAGATATAGGCGTCCTGTTGCACAACCAATTCCTCAGGCACAAAATCCGGAGGATATTCAAAGGATATTACAAGAGCAAATGGCACGAGTGCAACAGGAGCATGAAGTAGAGCAGAGACAAAGACAACAATTGGAGGTGTTGAGAATACAACAACAGCAGAGGGAACAAATGGAGAGAGAGATAAGAGCACAAGAGCTGGAAAGGATTCAGGAGGAGGAGAGACAAAGACAACAGCAGGAGCAAAGAGAAAGAGAGTTGAGGATACAGGAAGAGGAAAGAGAGAGAGAGAGAATTCAAAGAGAAGAGAGGGAAAGAGAGGAGGAAGAGAGGGAAAGAGGACAAAGAGAAGAGAGGGAGAGAGAGTTGAGAGTGCAAGAGGAGGAGAGGGAGAGAAGGAGGATTGAGGAGGAGGAAAGGGAGAGAGAGCAGAGAGAGCAGAGGGTGGAGGAGTTGAGGGCAAATGAGGAGGAAGAGGGGAGGGTCTTGACACAGCAAAACCTGGATGCAGTGAGAGAGCAGTGGAGACAAGAATGGGAGGCTGAGAATGATGGATTGGAACAGGAGGAGGATTTATGGAACCAATTTGATGAGGTAAATATCTTTTTGGTTTTTGGTGTTTTCTTTTTCTAACATCAATATTTAGATAGATATCATTGGGAATGAAGGTGCTGAGGGTGAGAGGGCTGAACCTGAGGAGGATCCCAATCAACTCCGAGTCTTACCCCATGGATGCCAACCATATCAGGAGCCAGTACAACCACACTCTCTTGGGCCAATGAACATCCTTTGCCCCAAATGCCAAGCTCTTCATTTCATTGATGAAAAGCTATCACAATACTCCCGAGTCAACCATCCCAAGTTTGGAATGTGCTGTCTTAATGGCCAAATTCAACTACCACCTCTGACACCCATGGATCCTGTTCTACAACGTTTCTTATGTGGTGAAGCTCCCCAGTCCAAGTCTTTCAAAGACAACATTCGGCGCTACAACTCAGCCTTTGCCTTCACATCACTTGGAGTCAAAATCGACCAGTCAGTCACTCGAGCCACTGGCCCTTACTGCTTCAAGATCAGTGGTGAACTCCATCATCTTTCCGGTACCCTCCTTCCTCCACCAGGTGAAACTCCCAAATATGCGCAGATCTATATCTACGACTCAGCTGAGCAACTGGATTACCGCCAGCAAAACAACCAGGACTTTTGTGACCGTATAGTCATGAATGAGCTTCAGGATCTCATCCAGCGCATCAACCCTTATGTCCATGCATATAAACAGGCACACCAAAGTATGATGGAACGACCTCCCCACCCCCAGCAATCTATCACCATTGCACTCCATGTTGATATGGCCCAGGATCAGCGCACATACAACACTCCCACTGCCGATGAAATTGCCGTCATTATTCCAACTCCTGGATCACATGAATGGGACAAGGAAAGGGACATCATTGTACGACTTCAACATGGTGGACTTGAGAGAATCTCCAACCTCAGTCTATCATATGCTCCACTCCACTATGTCTTACTCTTTCCTCATGGTGATCAGGGATGGCACACAAGGATTCCTGCACACTTTGGGGAAGCTGGCCAACGTCGTACTCCATATGTTTCTCAAATGTGCTACTATGCACATCGCATTCACATTCACCCAGGAGATCAACCACCACTCTTCTGGGGCGGCAAATTATTCCAGCAGTATATTGTCGATGCATGGGCTTCATTGGAGCAAGCCAGGTTGACATACCTCCGTCTCAACCAGACAAGGCTTAGGGGAGAGTTGTATGAGGGTCTGATGGATGTTGTGCGTGGTGATCCAGGGGGTGAGGTCCGACTTGATCAAATTGGCCAAAGAATTATTCTTCCTTCAAGTCACATTGGAAGTACCCGTCATATGATTCAGCTCTTCCAGGATTCAATGGCCATTTGTCGCACTTTCAGGAAACCAGATCTCTTTCTCACCATGACTGCCAATCCCAATTGGCCAGAGATTCAGAGACAGATGTTAGTGGATGTGCAGGGAGGCAGGCAGGCTGTGTCAGACAGACCAGAGATTGTGGCTAGGGTGTTTGAGCTGAAGAAGAAGGCCTTATTGAAGGAGCTTGAAGGAGGACTCTTTGGTGAAATAGCTGGAATGGTCCATACCATTGAGTATCAGAAGAGAGGTTTGCCCCACATGCACCTTCTGATATTTCTGAAGGATGAAGATAAGATCCGTGGTATGTCCATATATTTCTTTACATGAATAACTCTAACACAATTTCAGATGCCTTCCATGTGGATTCCATGGTCTCTGCTGAACTCCCCAATCCCACCACTCATCCTATCCTTCACAACATTGTCACTACCACTATGCTTCATGGTCCCTGTGGTGCACACAAGCCCAATGCTAGGTGTATGGTCAATGGAAGCTGTAGCAAGCAATTTCCTAAGGCCTTCACTGATGCTACTCAGTATGGAGATGATGGTTATCCCAAGTATGTACAGGAGGCGCAACAATGGTCGCATTTTTCAGAAGGCTGGCTTTGACTTTGACAACTCCTGGGTTGTTCCCCACAATCCCTACCTCAGTGCCAAGTACCAGTGTCATATCAACGTCGAGATCTGTGCTTCTGTCCATGCAGTCAAGTACATTCACAAGTACATCTACAAGGGCCATGACAGGACCACTTTGGTTGTTGCAGGGAACCAGGGTCAGGGGCAACAGAGGGATGAGATCAAGGAGTACTTGGATTCGCGCTATGTCTCTCCAGTTGAAGCTTGCTGGCGACTCTTTGAATTCAACATGCATGGAGAGCAACCCACTGTCTACCGCCTTCCTGTCCACCTCCCTGGCCAGCAAATGGTCTTCTATGATCCAGCTGTCAATGATGCTCATGATGTTCTGGCACGAGCCAATGTCAACCGGACAGAACTCACTGCATGGTATGAGGCCAATCAGCAGTATCCTCAGGCGCGCAATACTCTCTACCAGGATTTTCCAAGGACATGGGTGTTTGATTCCAGGACCAAAGTGTGGAAACCAAGGCAGAGGGGGAAAGCTATTGGGAGGATGTACTTTGCATCACCAGCTCAGGGAGAGAGGTTCTATCTGCGGTTGCTACTCACTGCAGTATCCGGAGCAACTTCACCAGAGGACTTGCGCACAGTAGATGGTCATTTGTGCCCCACATTCAAGGATGCCTGTCTGGCCAGAGGATTATTGGAGGATGATGGGGAGTGGGTTCTGTGTTTGCAGGAAGCAGGTCAAATGCAAACTGGGTTATCACTTCGACGCCTGTTTGCCTTGATTCTGATGAACTGCCACCCAGTGTCACCCGAAAATCTATGGACACAATTCAGACCTCAAATCTGTGATGATCTCAGGAGACAGTTGGAGCGATCACCTATCTACCAACACAGGGAGTTCACAGATGAGCAGGTTTATGACTATGGCCTTCACCTTCTCAACAAAATCCTTCTGCGCTTCACCAAGTCACTTGAAGACTTTCCTCCCATGCCACTTCCACAGGGCCCAGATGAAGGTGTTCCTTGGGAAGACCTTGACAACAATGTTCTGTTGGCCCAAGAGCGCAACTACAATGTGGAGGAGTTGACAGCTACAGTGGAAAGGAACCGCCAATCCTTCAACCAGGAGCAAGTTGCTGTCTTCAATGCAGTCATGGACTCAGTGGATAGGAATCAGGGCAAGGTCTTCTTTGTGCATAGTGCAGGTGGAGGTGGAAAGACTTTTGTGTGCAATACCATTGCAGCTGCTGTCCGTGCTCAGGGTCATGTTGCACTCTGTGTTGCTTCATCAGGTATGTGTCATTAGTTATACATCTGAATAGTTTTCTAACAATATTGTGTACAGGAATTGCAGCATTATTGTTGGAGGGAGGAAGAACTGCACACTCAAGGTTCAAGATCCCCATTCCTGTTCATGACACATCCACCTGCCCCATCCGACACAACTCAGCTCTCCATGATGTACTCAAAGTAACCAAGGTCATCATCTGGGATGAAGTACCCATGCAGCACAAACACAGTGTCCGTGCAGTGGACCACACATTGCGCGATCTGTTTTCTACTGAAAGGCCCTTTGGTGGAATCACAGTACTCTTTGGGGGAGACTTCCGACAAACGCTGCCTGTGGTACCAAGAGGAGAGCGACAGCATGTCATTGAAGCCTCAATTCGAAGAAGTGCACTCTGGGAGTCAGTGGAGGTTTTCTACTTGGTTCAAAACATGCGGTTGGAAAGGACACCTGAAATGAACCAGCATGCAAACTGGCTACTGGAGATTGGAGCAGGAGCAAACATGGGAGCTGATCAGAGGGTGCAATTGCCAGACAGGATGTGTGTGCAGGACTTGGAAGGATTGGTGGACTTTGTGTATCCTGGGATTGAGAGGAGGAATGCTGATGAATATTTCTTGGAGAGGACAATCCTGTCTGCCAAGAATGACAGTGTGGATGAACTCAACAATTCTATCCTGGCCAAATTCCCTGGAGACCTTCAGATGAGGATGAGTGTGGATAGTGTGAGGATGGAGGATGGACAAGACTATCAACCCTATGCAGCTGAGTATCTCAACTCACTCAGGGCAAATGGACTCCCTCTGGCTCAGTTGGCACTCAAGGTTGGATGTCCTGTGATGCTACTCCGAAATCTGGACCCCTCATTAGGACTCTGCAATGGAACTAGGATGATTGTGGTGGAAATTCGGAGGAGGGTGTTGAAGTGTAGGATCATTTCTGGGGATAGGAGATTTGCAGGATCCATTGTGATGATACCCCGGATCACACTGTCACCCTCAGCTGAGGATCTTCCCATTCCACTGATGCGCCGACAATTCCCAGTGCGACTTGCCTTTGCAATGACAATCAACAAGAGTCAAGGGCAATCAGTGAAGTATGTAGGAGTTCATTTGTGGTCTTCAGTGTTCTCTCATGGGCAGTTGTATGTTGCATTGAGTAGATGCACATCTGGAGAGAGGATTAGGATATTGTTGGATGAGAGGAATGAGGACAAAAAGACATTAAATGTAGTGTACCAAGAGATACTTAGAGGACTTAGACTTTGATTGTATAAATTATTGTATAAATTATTGAAATGAAGTTTGTAATACAAAAGATTGGTGAGAAATGATGTAGGATAATGCTAAGAGTAAGCACAACATGAAGTGATGTGAAGTGCAACATGAAGTGCAACATGAAGCAACATGAAGTGCAATATGAAGTGACGTGAAGTGAGGTGAAGTGACCTGAAGTGACCTGAAGTGACCTGAAGTGAGGTGAAGTGACATGAAGTGACATGAAGTGACCTGAAGTGCAATGTAAAGTGCAATGTGAAATGACATGAAGTGTGATGTGAAGTGACATAAAGTGCAATATGAAGCAATATCAAACTCAGATATTGCTTAGGCTACACAAATCCAACCCCCTGCGTAGCAGGGGATAGCGTAAGCTAGTCTATAACTAATGCCATCTCGAATATATTGCTTAGTAATTTTAGTCAGCGTTAGTCAGCTTTGCTCATGATTAGTCAGGCTTAGTCATTTTTAGTCAGCAATTGGTCAGCAATTTGTCAGCATTTGTCAGCAAGTCGACCTGGCTTCAGTACTGTAAAAGTGCGATTAATTACATTTTATATGTTGGCTATGTCAAAAAAGACTCTGGACTCAGAATTGTTTCTCGACAACTGCTGATGGTAGAAACATCAAATTTGGAGGAATGGGAGATATGTATGTCAGAAATGAGCTATTAGAATTTCAGAGTGTTATGTTGCACGGTGACGGAGATATTAAGCATAAGATTTACGGAGACATCCCATAAAAGGAAGGTGGAAATAAAAGAGCGATAAAAAACCATTAAAAAATCGCAAAAATTCTGAATATATTATGGGTTACTGATATGAGCAGGATATATACTATTGAAGCACAAAACCAAGTGAAAATGTTCTTGATTGGGAGATAGAAATAAAATACCAATAATATGGCACAAGAAAAAGGAAGATGGGAGTAAAAGGGCGATAAAATAGCATTAAAAAATCGGAAGAATTATGAAAATATTATGGGTTAATGCTACAGACAAGGTAGATAGACTGAAGCACAAAAGAAAATGGAGAAAGTTCATAATTAGAGAGTAGGAATGAAACACTGATAAAATAGCATAAAGAAATAGAGTAATGTAGTACAGGAAAATACTTTATAACAGGTATGCATAACATAGGAGAATAGATATCACAGAGAGTAATAGATATACTAATTTCCAGGATGTGAGGGCAATCTGGAGCAAGAGAGAGACTAAGCACAAGTGTACTCACTTTGACTATGCAAGGAAATCCTTAGTATAAAACTACTATATGCCTATGTAGGGAAATCTAGAGAACAGGTGTGTGTATACATACATGACTATAGGGCAGAAAAGCATATCATATAATTGTATCTGAGAAAATTGTGAATATAGAAAGCAGGCATTTGCACATGTAGCTATGTATACTATCCAAGGAAGTATTGGTGGGTAACACAAGGCAAGAACAAAGGCTAAAGAGAGTTGGGGCAACTGGAAAAGTGATAAAAGTGAAGAGAAGAGTGATAGAAGGATTTGAAGGTTTCAAGGATTATAGATAAGGGTTTGGTAGGTAAGAGTCAGGTTCAGAGTTATCTGATCTAGGGCAAGAAAAAATTCAAATGTAAGTGGACATACAAAGAAATTCTCAGTATATTCATAATATGTAAAAGGATAGAAAAGTGCAAAGCTGCTATATACAAAGAATAACAGATATGATACAGGCAAGAAAATAGATAATACAGAACATGGAATAAAATAGGAAAATATTAGAATAAAATAAATATTGAACTCCTAAGATAATACTAAAGTCAAATAATATTAAAATTATTGGTATAATACAGGTAAGAAAATAGGTATGCTATAAATAGGAAAACAAACAATCCAAAATGATAACTCTAATATTATGCTAAGCTTAGAAAAATATTGAATTCCTATGTTAGGCCATAGATCTAGCATACTAATGTCAGATAATCCTAAGATATCAAGTCATGAACTATGTGAGCTACAGGAGTAATGGCTAAACTACTATACAGATTAAATGATAAATGACTGCAAAAAAAACTAGGGGGTAAGTGTGTGTACACATAACTGTAGAGTAGGAAAGCATATCATTTGATCATACTTGGGGATATGTTGAGTGTAAAAGTGGGTGCTTGCATGTGCCAGTCTAAGAAGATATTGGCAGGTGACTTGGGATGCTGGCAAGGGCTAGGGAAACTCAGGGCAACCAAGATGTGAGGGTGATCTGGAGCACAAGGGGGGTGAGATGGGAATGCACACACTTCAACTATGCAAGGAAATCCTCATATATTAATAACAGCAAAAGTGTGGGAAAGTGCAAAGCTACTACACACCTATGCAGGGAAATCCTCAAAAAAACAAATGAGGAAGTCCCTGCATTGCTACACAAGCTACAGGAGTGGTAGCTGAACTACTATACAGACTAAATAATGCATGTCCAAAAAGGGAACTAGGGAGTGGGTATGCACATGTGTGACTGTAGGGCAGGAAAGTGTGTCATGTGATTGCACTTGGGGATGTGTTGAGCATGGGAAGTGAGCACTTGCACATGCAGCTGTATGTGCCAGTTTGAGGAGGCATCAGCAGGCAACTCCAGGCAATGGCAAGGGCTGGGGCAGGATGACCAGGGGGGTGATGGGAGCAGAGAGAGGAGTGTAGGGAGAACTTGAGGATCCCCTTACACAAAGGGGCAATGGGGGTGCAGAAAAAATGTGAGGGTCCTCTTACAATATAGACTCTAGATAAAGATAGTAGACTTGGTATGGAGTGGATTTTTGGTCTCAATATATATGTTGTACTTTTATGCTGCCATAATCCTATGTTTTGAGGAACCAAGTTATTGGAGAAGTATAAAAAACAAATAGAGATTGGATAGTTGGAACTATATTAATTGTCAGACTGAGATTGCAACCTTGAGTACTTACAGTTTATATATGAAATGTCCAAAAAATAGCAATTATAGTATACATAGAGTATATAGGGAATGTGGAAAACTATGGTAATGGGGAGAAAACTATGTAGGTGCAAGATTAGTCTGTAGCAGAGAATATAGAAAATTGAGAACATAATAATTACAGATATAACACAAAGTAAGAAATATAATCAGTATTATAAATAGAAAAGTAGATATATAACAGTTGAACAAAATACAAACAAATACTATTGAACTCCTATACCAGTCCACAGATCTGGCATACCAGTAGGATGATGCTAAGATAGGATAATAGGTTTGAAATAGATAAGAAAGTAAATGTGTGAGTGATATGTATAGGAGAATAGATATTACTTAGGCTAGGTTATTAAAATTGAATATTAATAATTATTTAATACACAAATCCAACCCCCTGCGAAGCAGGGGATAGCATAAGCTAGTCTTATACTAATGCCACGTCGTATATATTGCTTACAAATTTTAGTCAGCATTAGTCAGCATTAGTCAGGCTTAGTCAGGCTTAGTCAGAATTAGTCAGCCATTGGTCAGCAATTTGTCAGCATTTGTCAGCAAGTTGACTGGGTACTGGGAATAAAAGTGCGATTAATTACATTTTATATGTCGGCTATGTCAAAAAAGACTCTGGACTCAGAATTGTTTCTCAACAACCACTGATGGTAGAGACGTGAAATTTGGAGGAATGGGAGATATATATGTCAGGAATGAGCTATTAGAATTTCAGAGTGTTATGTTGCACAATGACGGAGATATTAAGCATAAGATCTACGGAGACTTCCCATAAAAGGAAGGTGGAAATAAAAGAGCGATAAAATGGCATTAAAAAATCGGAAAAATTATGAAAATATTATGGGTTAATGCTATGAGCAGGATATATATATTTGAGCACAAAAATAAATAAAAAAGTTTATAATTGGAAGATATAGATGAAATACTGATAAAATAGTATAAAGATGTGGCACAGGAACAGCCGAGGACAACCGGTGCCAGGGAGAGTGTGTGGGTTAAGGGGGTGGGGGAATGGTAGCAACACCAGTGGCACCAAATGCAGTACCAGACTGTGCAAGGATAGTCCCTAGCACAGCTGGGGATGGGTAGGGGCCAGTGGAGCCACTTATCTCAGCAGATCTATGGAACGGGCATGAGGTGGCCTCATGTTGGGGGGGGAAGGGAGCTGGAGCCCAATGTGCCACATAATGATGAAAGTACTCATGGAAAGGGATCTGGGCACCTTGCAAGGTGACTGGGATGTTAGACCACTCAGAGGCTAGAATAGCATTTGTGAGGGTGACTAGGAGATACTGGCAGCCTCAGGGCATGAGAAAATGCAGAAATGTACAAAGTGTGAGGGTGATCTGGAGTGAGAGGGGGGTGAAACGCAAATGCACACACTCTGGCTATGCAGGGAAATCCTCAGTATATTAAATAATCATGAAAGTGCAAGAAAGCGCAAAGCTACTACATACCTATGCAGGGAAATCCTCAGAGAAATGAATGAGGAAGTCCCTGCACTGCTACAAGAGCTACAGGAGTGGTGGTTGAACTACTGTACAGACTAAATGATCACTGTCCAAAATGGGAACTAGGGAGCGGGTGCACACATGCACAACTGGAGGGCAGGAAGGTGCGTCATGTGATCACACTTGGGGATGTGCTGAGCGCAGGAAGCGGGCACTTGCACGTGCCAGTTCATGGAGGCATCAGCAGGTGACACTGGGTGGTGGCAAGGGCTGGAATGACTTAGGGGGACCAGGGGGATAACAGGAGTGGAGGGAGGAGTGTAGGGAGGATTTGAAGGTCCCCTTACACAAAGTGCGTGAAAGCAACAGGCAGGAGTGCAAGAAATGCAAAAACATGAAAGTGGACTCAGGCGCAAGCTGGGCACAGTGCTAGGACCAGAGAAATTCTCAGAGAAATAGATGAGGAACCCTGGTGCCTAAAGCACTAGCCAATACTTGCAGGTAAGAACTATACAGTCTGAATGTCTATCTACATAAAAGGAAACAGGATGGGAGGACAACAGGAGAGAGTGGCAATGTGTGGTGGAGGTGGTAGAGGTTGGAGTGACAGTGCATGCACTAGCGGGCACTTAGCACATGGCTGCATGTGTTGTAGGGCAGGAAGATGTGTTATGTGATTGTGTCTGGGGATATATTGAGTACAGGAACCAGGCACTTGCATACACCAGTTTGAGAAGGCATTGGTGGGCAACTCTAGGCAATGGCAAGGGGGGTGCAGATGCGAGCGAAGCGAGCGTGAGTAGCCTGGGGGTGGGGGGTAATAGGAGCAGAGGGAGGAGTGTAGGGAGAACTTGAGGGTTCTCTTACACAGTCTGAGAAGGTATTAGTAGATGACACAAGATAAGAGTAAGAGTTGGGGAGAGTCAGGGTAACCAGAGAAGTTATAGAAGTGGAGGGGGGGCACGAATGTGAGTGAAGCGAGTGTGAGTGACCTGAGGGCAAGAGGTATAGGGAAGACTTGAGAGTCCTTTTATAGATAGGGAATATAGAAAACTAAGAAAATGGGGGAAAAGAAACAAAAATTGATCTGCAATAGAGAATATAGAGAAGAAATGTAATATAGAAAATGGGTATAAACCAATAGAGTAATAATAAGATATAAACTTAATATCAAACTTGGATATTTCTTAGGCTAGGTTATTAAAATTGAATATTAATAATCATTCAATACATAAATCCAACCCCCTGCGAAGCAGGGGATAGCGTAAGCTAGTCTATAACTAATGCTATGTCGTATATATTGCTTAGTAATTTTAGTCAGCGTTAGTCAGCGTTAGTCAGCCATTACTCAGCAAATTTGTCAGCATTTGTCAGCAAAAAGTCGGCCTCCAAGCTGTTCCAACTCCACATCAAAGCTGTTGTAAGTCCATATATCCAACACTGCCATTTGACAGGTTTAAATATCAACCTGATAGCGTGGATGCAATCCTTTCTGACCCCCATCATCCATTCCCCTGCATTCGAGGTGAGCTCTCCCTGATTTATGTGCTTAGGATGAAATAACTAATTAAAAACCCTCATAATTTCCCATAAATTCACAAAAAATTGCTCTAAATCCACAAATAAATTCGGAAAAATTATGGTAAAATAAATTGACTAAATTCCAAAGATAACCGTGGGAAATTCGGGTTAAAATTCACTAGAATTTGCAAAAACTCGAATTAAATCTTGGTAAATATTCAATAATTGGTTTCAATAATATATATAGCTAACAAAAAGAACAAATTTATTGTAGCTACACTTGCTGCATCTATCAACACTCATTTTGAGCTACAGGGTGAGTTATTTAATCACATAATTATAAATTTAATCTAATAACCATTTTAGAGTGAATTGTGTCATTTGTATTATTACTTGGTATGCTTAGGGAAAACGTGGAGATCAAGGTGATAGACAGTAAAGCTCCTACTACCTGGCTTTCTCTTCAGAGTTGTTTGCCGGTCACCTCGGAGCCTCTTTCTGTCTGCTGTGTGCAGGGAAATCACTACTCTCCATTATCAACTGCTGCTGCCGACACCGAATTCGCACAGTTTTGGCCTAAGTGGGCTTTGTGATTGTATATTTGACTTTTTTGCTTCTGTTTTTGAAAACATTCATTTTGGATACAAATGTAAGCAATATATTTACTTAATTATGATATATCTTATTGACATATTATTTAGGGATCCCCGAACCCCACCTACTACTCCTGAGCAGGGAAGACAGGCAACCCGTGATGCTGACCGAGAGCATTGTGCGCAGCAAATGACATCCCCTGAAACTCGACGTGAACAAACCAACCAACCCCCACTGCACATTTCCCCTCCAATCAATTTCCAAACACACCCAGACATCCCACGTCCACCTACCCCTCCCACTGCTATTGCTGGACCATCTGGAGACCATGTTAGGTCTGTTGGATTATCCAGAGACCTTGCTGTACCCAGACCTCCACTCCTTCCCCCTATCAATATTGGTTCTTCTGGATTATCCAGGGAGCCAATACCACCGATTCCTCAACCTCTTGCTCCTGCTCAACCTCTTTTACTGGCATCTATCCTAATACCCCAAACACATATTCCTGCCAACTTGGATAGACCACCACCTCGCCTTCTGCCACAATATATTCCACCAGCACCACAAATGGGTAGATATAGGCATCCAATTGCACAACCAATTCCTCAGCCACAAAATCCAGAAGACATTCAAAGGATATTACAGGAGCAGATGGCACGAGTGCGACAGGAGCGTGAAGAAGAGCAGAGACAAACTGCACAAAGACAACAGTTGGAGGTGTTGAGAGTGCAAGAGGAGGAGAGGGAGAGGAGGAGGATGGAGGGGGAGGAAAGGGAGAGGGAACAGAGGGAACAGAGGGAGAGGGAATTAAGGATACAGGAGGAGGAGGGGGAGAGGAGGAGGATTGAGGGGGAGGAAAGAGAGAGGGAACAGAGGGAACAGAGGGAACAGAGGGAGGGAGAATTAAGAGTACAAGAGGAGGAGAGGGAGAGAAGGAGGATTGAGGAGGAACAGAGGGAGAGGGAACAAAGAGAGCAGAGGCTGGAAGAGTTCAGGGCAAATGAGGAGGAGGAGGGAAGGGTTTTGACACAGCAAAACTTGGATGCAGTGAGAGAGGAGTGGAGACAAGAATGGGAGGCTGAGAATGATGGATTGGAACAGGAGGAGGATTTATGGAATCAATTTGATGAGGTAAATATCTTTTTTGTTTTTGGTGTTTTCTTTTTCTAACTTTAATATTTAGATAGATATCATTGGGAATGAAGGTGCTGAGGGTGAGAGGGCTGAACCTGAGGAGGATCCCAATCGACTCCGAGCCTTACCCCGTGGATGCCAACCATATCAGGAGCCAGCAGGACCACACTCCCTTGGGCCAATGAATATTCTTTGTCCCAAATGCCAAGCTCTCCATGTTATCGATGAAAAGCTGTCAAGAGAGTCCTGAGTTAACCGTCCCAAATTTGGGATGTGCTGTCTTAATGGCCAAATTCAGCTCCAACCTCTGACACCCATGGATCCTGTTCTACAACGTTTCTTCTGTGGTGAAGCTCCCCAGTCCAAGTCATTCAAAGACAATATCCGCCGCTACAACTCAGCATTTGCCTTCACCTCACTTGGAGTCAAAATCGACCAGTCAGTCACTCGAGCCACTGGCCCTTACTGCTTCAAGATCAGTGGTGAACTCCATCATCTTTCCGGTACCCTCCTTCCTCCACCAGGTGAAACTCCCAAATATGCGCAGATCTATATCTACGACTCAGCTGAGCAACTGGATTACCGCCAGCAAAACAACCAGGACTTTTGTGACCGTATAGTCATAAATGAGCTTCAGGATCTCATCCAGCGCATCAACCCTTATGTCCATGCATATAAACAGGTGCACCAAAGTATGATGGAACGACCTCCCCACCCCCAGCAATCTATCACCATTGCACTCCATGTTGATATGGCCCAGGATCAGCGCACATACAACACTCCCACTGCCAATGAAATTGCTGTCATTATTCCAACTCCTGGATTGCATGAATGGGACAAGGAAAGGGACATCATTGTATGACTTCAACATGGTGGACTTGAGAGAATCTCCAACCTCAGTCCATCATATGCTCCACTCCACTATGTCTTACTCTTTCCTCATGGTGATCAGGGATGGCACACAAGGATTCCTGCACACTTTGGGGAAGCTGGCCAACGTCGTACTCCATATGTTTCTCAAATGTGCTACTATGCACATCGCATTCACATTCACCCAGGAGATCAACCACCACTCTTCTGGGGCGGCAAGCTATTCCAGCAGTACATTGTTGATGCATGGGCTTCATTGGAGCAAGCCAGGTTGACATACCTCCGTCTCAACCAGACAAGGCTTAGGGGAGAGTTGTATGAGGGTCTGATGGATGTTGTGCGTGGTGATCCAGGGGGTGAGGTCCGACTTGATCAAATTGGCCAAAGGATTATTCTTCCTTCAAGTCACATTGGAAGTACCCGTCATATGATTCAGCTCTTCCAGGATTCAATGGCTATCTGTTGTACTTTCAGGAAACCGGATCTCTTCCTCACCATGACTGCCAACCCCAACTGGCCAGAGATTCAGAGGCAGATGTTAGTGGATGTGCAGGGAGGCAGGCAGGCTGTGTCAGACAGACCAGATATTGTGGCTAGGGTGTTTGAGCTGAAGAAGAAGGCCTTATTGAAGGAGCTTGAAGGAGGACTCTTTGGTGAAATAGCTGGAATGGTCCATACCATTGAGTATCAGAAGAGAGGATTGCCCCACATGCACCTTCTGATATTTCTGAAGGATGAAGATAAGATCCGTGGTATGTCCATATATTTCTTTACATGAATAACTCTAACACAATTTCAGATGCCTTCCATGTGGATTCCATGGTCTCTGCTGAACTCCCCAATCCCACCACCCATCCTATTCTCCACAACATTGTCACTACTACTATGCTTCATGGTCCCTGTGGTGCACACAAGCCCAATGCTAGGTGTATGGTCAATGGAAGATGTAGCAAGCAATTTCCTAAGGCCTTCACTGATGCTACTCAGTATGGAGATGATGGTTATCCCAAGTACAGGAGGCGCAACAATGGTCGCATTTTTCAGAAGGCTGGCTTTGACTTTGACAACTCCTGGGTTGTTCCCCACAATCCCTACCTCAGTGCCAAGTACCAGTGTCACATCAATGTTGAGATCTGTGCTTCTGTCCATGCAGTCAAGTACATTCACAAGTACATCTACAAGGGCCATGACAGGACCACTTTGGTTGTTGTAGGGAACCAGGGTCAGGGACAACAGAGGGATGAGATCAAGGAGTACCTGGATTCGCGCTATGTCTCTCCAGTTGAAGCTTGCTGGCGACTTTTTGAATTCAACATGCATGCAGAGCAACCCACTGTCTACCGCCTTCCTGTCCACCTCCCTGGCCAGCAAATGGTCTTCTATGATCCAGCTGTCAATGATGCCCATGATGTTTTGGCACAAGCCAATGTCAACTGGACAGAACTCACTGCATGGTATGAGGCCAATCAGCAGTATCCTCAGGTGCGCAATACTCTCTACCAGGATTTTCCGAGGACATGGGTCTTTGATTCCAGGACCAAAGTGTGGAAACCAAGGCAGAGGGGGAAAGCTATTGGGAGGATGTACTTTGCTTCACCAGCTCAAGGAGAGAGGTTCTATCTGCGGTTGCTACTCACTGCAGTATCCAGAGCAACTTCACCAGAGGACTTGCACACAGTAGATGGTCATTTGTGCCCCACATTCAAGGATGCCTGTCTGGCCAGAGGATTATTGGAGGATGATGGGGAGTGGGTTCTGTGTTTGCAGGAAGCAGGTCAAATGCAAACTGGGTTATCACTTCGACGCCTGTTTGCCTTGATTCTGATGAACTGCCATCCAGTGTCACCCAAAAATCTATGGACACAATTCAGACCTCAAATCTGCAATGATCTCAGGAGACAGTTGGAGCGATCACCTATCTACCAACACAGGCAGTTCACAGATGAGCAGGTTTATGACTATGGCCTTCACCTTCTCAACAAGATCCTTTTGCGCTTCACCAAATCACTTGAAGACTTTCCTCCTATGCCACTTCCACAGGGCCCAGATGAAGGTGTTCCTTGGGAGGACCTTGACAACAATATTCTGTTGGCCCAAGAGCGCAACTATAATGTGGAGGAGTTGACAGCTACAGTGGAAAGGAACCGCCAATCCTTCAACCAGGAGCAAGTTGCTGTCTTCAATGCAGTCATGGACTCAGATGCAGTCATGGACTCAGTGGATAGGAATCAGGGCAAGGTCTTCTTTGTGCATAGTGCAGGTGGAGGTGGAAAGACCTTTGTGTGCAATACCATTGCAGCTGTTGTCCGTGCTCAGGGACATGTTGCACTCTGTGTTGCTTCATCAGGTATGTGTCATTAGTTATACATCTGAATAGTTTTCTAACTATATTGTGTACAGGAATTGCAGCATTATTGTTGGAGGGAGGAAGAACTGCACACTCAAGGTTCAAGATCCCCATTCCTGTTCATGACACATCCACCTGCCCCATCCGACACAACTCAGCTCTCCATGATGTACTCAAAGTAACCAAGGTCATCATCTGGGATGAAGTCCCCATGCAGCACAAAGACAGTGTCCGTGCAGTGGACCACACATTGCGCGATCTGTTTTCTACTGAAAGGCCCTTTGGTGGAATCACAGTACTCTTTGGGGGAGACTTCTGACAAACACTGCCTGTGGTACCAAGAGGAGAGTGACAGCATGTCATTGAGGCCTCAATTCGAAGAAGTGCACTCTGGGAGTCAGTGGAGGTTTTCTACTTGGTTCAAACATGCAGTTGGAAAGGACACCTGAAATGAACCAGCATGCAAACTGGCTACTGGAGATTGGAGCAGGAGCAAACATGGGAGCTGATCAGAGGGTGCAATTGCCAGACAGGATGTGTGTGCAGGACTTGGAAGGATTGGTGGACTTTGTGTATCCTGGGATTGAGAGGAGGAATGCTGATGAATATTTCCTGGAGAGGACAATCCTGTCTGCCAAGAATGACAGTGTGGATGAACTCAACAATTCTATCCTGGCCAAATTCCCTGGAGACCTTCAGATGAGGATGAGTGTGGATAGTGTGAGGATGGAGGATGGACAAGACTACCAACCATATGCAGCTGAGTATCTCAACTCACTTCGAGCAAATGGACTCCCTCTGGCTCAGTTGGCACTCAAGGTTGGATGTCCTGTGATGCTACTCCGAAATCTGGATCCCTCATTAGGACTCTGCAATGGAACTAGGATGATTGTGGTGGAAATTCGGAGGAGGGTGTTGAAGTGTAGGATCATTTCTGGGGATAGGAGATTTGCAGGATCCATTGTGATGATACCCAGGATCACACTGTCACCTTCAGCTGAGGACCTTCCCATCCCACTCATGCGCCGACAATTCCCAGTGCGACTTGCCTTTGCAATGACAATCAACAAGAGTCAAGGGCAATCAGTGAAATATGTAGGAGTTCATTTGTGGTCTTCAGTGTTCTCTCATGGGCAGTTGTATGTTGCATTGAGTAGATGCACATCTGGAGAGAGGATTAGGATATTGTTGGATGAGAGGAATGAGGACAAAAAGACATTGAATGTAGTGTACCAAGAAATACTTAGAGGACTTAGACTTTGATTGTATAAATTATTGAAATGAAGTTTGTAATACAAAACATTGGTGAGAAATGATGTAGGATAATGCTAAGAGTAAGCACAACATGAAGTGCAACATGAAGCAACATGAAGTGCGACATGAAGTGAGGTGAAGTGAGGTGAAGTGAGGTGAAGTGACCTGAAGTGACCTGAAGTGCAATGTGAAGTGCAATGTGAAGTGACATGAAGTGTGATGTGAAGTGACATGAAGTGCAATATGAAGCAATATCAAACTCAGATATTGCTTAGGCTACACAAATCCAACCCCCTGCGTAGCAGGGGATAGCGTAAGCTAGTAATGGCCTATTTTAGCAATGCTTCAATTTTCGGCATAATAGCGTTGGCTTCTGAGCTGGTGGTTGTCGGTGCTGCCCTGGGCAAGTGTGTTAACTGCAGCAAGTCACATGCCGCCAACAGCCCAAAGTGCCCCTTCTGGCACCACCACTTTCAGCCTGACTGGATCAAGGCCAAGTACATGGCTGATGGCAAAACTGCAGAGGCTGGTTGCAAGACCAGTGTCAGTTCTTCTGCCCATAGTGTTAGACGCTGAATGGGGCACATGTCGGAGGGACAAGCAGAGCGAGACCTTGGCTTCAACATATGTGTTGCGCCACTCCGATATTGCTAGGCGGTCTTGATTTGGACTTCGGACCCGGAGAGGAGAGGATACAACTCGGATTGAAGGGAACCGAGTCTGAGAGAGAGATGAGACGATGAACCGAGGTTCAGAGGATAGGAGGCAAGTCAAGTCGATATTCTGATTGAGGAAAACTACTCCGGACTAACTCCAGTTTATATACATGTGGACTATCGGAGGAATGGAGATAGTCTTACAATAGGTATCTAGGTTACCAGTAGTTAGTGGGCGCCTATAATAAAGCGTTCGGAGTACAATAGAAGTTATAGGAATAATAGAGATAATAAACAGAATGGAATGATGACATCAGAGTAATGAACAGATCAGCAAAGAATGAATCCGGGAACCAGGCTTGAGGAGACCGGTCAGGACTTCGGAGTTCGGAATCGGAGAAGAAGTCGGACCGGTGGGAACGCGGTCCAGAGCGATCTGGGATGACTGTAACAGTATCCCCCCTCTAGGGTCAAGCCCCAAGGCCATGAGGCAGAGAACCCCGGAACATTGTAGAAGGATCCAGAACAAAACCCAAGAAATCCGGAATCAATCAGAAGCACAGATCAAGCTGATAACAAGTCAAACCACACTGATAAGAGGCCAACACCAACGAAACACCAACCCAAACCACTACCATGTCCACCAACCCCTCCCAATACTTCACAAGCCTGACCCAGGAGGAGCAGTTGGCAATAATCCAACAATACCAAAGTAGCCAGGGGAGCCAGAGCAGAGCATTGGAACAGAACGAGGATGGGGAGGAGGAGATCCCAGTGGAGGAGGAGCTGACTGCACCAAAAACCAGGACCAAGACGCGTCGGACCACCAGGAAGGATGCCGATGGAGACTCGGAGATGCCGTATATCGCAGTACCCCACCTTCCTTGTTCAATAATCGAACAATATTGCAGCCCAGCAGCCACCACTCTCCTGGAACCACACCTGCCGGCCTGCAAGTGGTGTGTCAACAAAAAACGTGCATGCCTGAAGGTGATGGACAGGTCCGGAACAACGGCCTGCCAGGAATGCCAGAAGAGGAAGGGAAGGTGCGAGGACTGGGACCCGGAGGGTACAGAGCCATCAACATTGCAATCCCGGGGTACGCAGAGAGGGTCCGGGATGCGAGGAGGTTGAGGCAGGGGAGGTCGAAATGTGCCAGAAATTGTTCTGGAGGTTGAGGAAATGCCATGACGACCTTCCACGACTTGAGGAGGAGCCGCCAGGACCACGGAGAAGGCCAGGCTGGTGACCAGAGGCTTTGGAGGGTCAGGCGTTCGTCGAGGGCGGGGGCTTTGGAATGGGCATTGGAATGGGCATGCGCGGGCCAATATCTCCAAGCAATTTCTGGTCCGCAGCACCAGAAGCCATGCAGGGAACAATGATTCCCCATTCACATCAAAACTCCCTCGGAGTAAGTACCAGGCTGATCCCAGCGCAGGGAAACTAACTCTGAGATGTAGAATACCCAAACCCCAAACCCATCCCCCACCACCCGCATTATATCCACATTCAATAATTTGAACCAGACTATGGAGGCGCTCCGTTTGGACGTTTGCGCAGGAAGAGAGGCAACGGAGCAGCATGAGAGGGTCAACCGGGAGTTGTTGGAGGAGCATAGGTCCACCCGGGAGGCCATCATGGGTCTCTGGGCTGAAATGCGATTGAATAGGGAGGAGTCGGAGAGGCACAGGGAGGATGAGCATGAGAGGGAGCGGAGGAGGCGCCTCGAGAGGTTTTAGGAGTATTACATTGCATAGCCTAGCGTGAATCTTGTACTTTTTTTTATTTTTTGAGTTGAAAAAATCTTCTTGGCTGAGTCATCAGAATGAAATGAGGACAGGAACAGGAGTAAGGGAAATAAGGAATCAGAATAAAGGAAATTTCGGAGAGAATAGATAGATGAAGGGAATAGAATTGAATGGAATCGGAGATGGATGGAACAAACAGAAGGGACTCGGAGCAACCTAGAGAGCGGAGAGAGGACCGGGCTTCACAGGATAAGTAGCATGGAATTCAGTGAGGAGTTCGGTAGCATGAGTTAACTCGGTGGCAGGTAACCAGGAAGATTCCTCGTTGGTGCCTTCATACCCTAGCCAGAATACTTTGTACAAAAGCTTGCAAGCACGCCGGTGATTGATCTTAGAGTCCGCAATACTAGCAATCTCATATTCGGGTTCTCCATCAATTTCGACCGGAGCTGGAGCAGGCTCAACACGACCAGGAATAGAATTCGGAGTAGAAGGTTCAAGCATGGAAACATGGAATACCGGATGAACTGCACGCATGGAATCTGGAAGTCGAAGGGTGAAGGAATGAGATCCGGGTTGGGAAATAACATCGTAAGGACCTAGGAATTTTTCGGAGAGCTTCTTGGACGGTCTAGTGGTCCGGAAGAACTTAGCCTTGACAAATACCTTGTCGCCAACTTTGAACGGAGGAGCCGGACGTCAGACTGTGTCTCCGGAGACTTGGTAGCATTGCTGAGCTAAGGCAATTTCGGACTTGAGCATGGTGTGAAGATCATCCAAATCCACAACAAATTCACAGGCACAGACCGAGGCCAAATCTTGTTCAGGATGGACTACGAGACCGGGATGATATCCTTTGTTAGCAAAGAACAGAGATACTCCAGTGGTGGTGCTCGGGGCATTGTTGTAAGCAAACTCTGCTAATGGTAAGAGGTCGGACCAGTTATCCTGCTGATAATTGCAATAGATCCGGAGGTACTGTTCCAATGTCTGATTCATGTGTTCGGTCTGTCCGTCGCCCTCCGGATGATATCCTGAAGTGAAGTGAAGTCTCATATCCAGAGCTTGACCTAAGGAGCAGAAAAAGTGGGAGACAAATTCCGGACCTTGGTCGGAAGTGACGTGCGACGGAACACCGTGTTTGGAGAACACATGAATGACAAATAGTTTAGCGAGTTCGGAGGAAGTGATAGTGTCGTGCGTCGGAATGAAAATGGACTGTTTAGTGAATCAGTCGACAACAACCAGTATAGAATCAAATCCGGAGGAGACAGGAAGCTTTTCAATAAAGTCCATAGAGATGGAATCCCAGGGTCAGATTGGAATGGGTAACTGCTTGAGAGTTCCGTAGGGATGGTGACGTTGAGGTTTAGATCGCATGCAGGTGACACAAGATTTACAGAAATCCTTGACAGCAGTCCGGACACCAGGCCAGGTATAATTGCATCGAAGGATCTCGAGAGTCTTGTTTTGTCTGTAGTGCCCAGCAAGAGGATGATCATGGTGATACTGGAGAACTCGGAGACGGAGGTTATTTGCATTAGGAACATAAATTCTACCATCAAGTCGGAGGAACTCATCGGAGTCAACGGACCAACGTCCCTCAGGCTTAGCCAGAATGGCGAAGACATCTGAGTCCGTTTTGAGAGCGGAGCAGATATTGTTGTGAAGCTGAGAGGAGTCAATGACGAGAGCAGCACGGAGAGTAGGAGTGAGGAGGTAGGTAGCTCGGAGGGAAGTGCTGAGTTGTTCTTGGGTGAATACAGGTCTGAAATTTTGAGGATTGACTGAGGTGTAGCCACTATCCCCCCCTTTCAGGTAGATGTCCCATCGTCTAGTAAGAGCATCCGGCTTCGCTCCGAGTTTACCAGGGCAGAAGCGGATCACCAGGTTGAACTGAGAAAGGAATTCCGACCATCGAGCCTGACGGCGAGTAAGAACCTTGGTGGTGCAAAAATATTCAAGGTTCTTATGGTCCGTGACCACATCAATAGTGTCAGCGGAGCCCTCGAGATAATGTCGCCAGATCCGAAAGGCTTCAAAAATCACAAGTAATTCCTTGTCATGAGTGTCATAGTTCAACTCCAGAGCAGTGAAGGAACATGAGTGGAAAGCAATAGGGTGAATATTGCCGTCAGGAGCGACAATGGAGAGAATGGCAGCCAGAGCATAGTCCAAAGCATCAGTTTCGACAATAATCCGAGAGTCAGGAATCCAGTGAGTGAGGACTGGAGCGGAGATGAAGGCCTTCTTGAGGGTTTCAAACACAGTCCGGGCATTGTCCCCAAACTTCCACGGAGTATCCTTCCAAGTAAGACGAGTCAGAGGGACAACAATGTCGGAGTAGGAGTAAATGAAGTGTCGATAAAAATTTGCAAACCCTAAGAAAGACTGAATATCCTTCACTTTCTTCAGCTCAGGCCAGTCCTGAATAATCTTGACCTTGTCTTCGGACATCTTCAAACCATCCGGAGAGAGAACATAACCAAGGTATTCCACAGACTCGGAGTGAAATTCGCACTTGTCAGCGCGGGCATAAAGACCATGCTTTCGGAGTCATCGCAGGACCTCTTTAACATGCTTCTGGTGTTCAGCAATATTGTCGGAATAAATGAGGATGTTGTCCAGGTACACAGTGACGGAGATGTCAACCATATCCTTGAAGATGTCATTCATAAATTGCTGGAAAGCAGCCGGAGCATTGGTGAGACCAAAGGGCATTACGAGCCACTCATAGGAACTGTAGCAGGTCCGGAAGGCGGTCTTCCATTCATCACCCTCCGCTATGTGGACTAAGTGATAAGCATGTCGGAGATTGATTTTGGTGTAAATGCGAGCGCAGCAAGGCGAGTCGAGGAGGTCCGAAATCAGGGGAAGTGGATAACGGTCCTTCTTGGTAATGCGGTTGAGTCCCCAGAAATTGACACACAAGCGGAGTGAGCCATCCTTCTTGCGGACAAAGAGAACAGGAGCACCGTGAGGAGATGATGTAGGCCGGATGAAACCACTGGTCAAATTTTCGTTGATGAACTCGCGGAGAGCGGTGAGCTCTACCTGTGACAAGGAGTACATAGTACCCACAGGCGGAGCAGCACCTTCTTCAAGTTCAATCTTGAGATCAAATGGCCGATGCAGAGGCAGAGTATCAGCATGAGCTTTGCTGAATACATCTGCAAACTCGTGATATTCTTCCGGGATGGAGGAGAGGTTACTGGGCTCGACAGGAGTAGGTGTGGCAGCAGCAGCGGAGACGGAGACCTTCAGACGAATGTGGAAAACAAACTGTGAAGATCTGTCCATCCGAGCAGCACGCAAAAATGCCACGGAGTTGATGAGGCATATGTCAGTTGGAGGAATGGAGGAGGTACCAGGAATAGCAGAAGGCAGATCACTGGTGGAATGTGGGCCTGACTCAGAGGTGCCAGGACCATGAGGAATGGAATCGGAGAATGATTCCGGAGACCCTGGAGATGGGTCAATGCTAGCAGGAGGAGCTTAGACCACCGGTTGCGCAGGACGGAAAGAGATAGAGCCCAAAACCCAATCAATCAACGGATTGTGGCGGGTGAGCCAATTATGACCAAGAACCAATTCGCAAGAGGGATCAAGCCGAGTGACATACAGATCAAGAACCATGGATTCACCAGTCGGGAATACAACAGGCAAACGTACAGATTCTGAAATAAAAGAGGTAGACGAGCCGTCAAACAATTGTAACTCCATCGGAGGCACTGAAGTTGTTGGGACAGAAGTTCTCCAGACTAAATCGGAATCGATGAAGCAATGAGTAGAACCACTATCCACAAGTGCCGTAACATCACCGGGATGAGGTAGGAGATCGGAGGAGAGGGAAATATGGAGGGAATGAGGATCAGAAAGAGTGGACGCATTGAGACGGAAACACTCGTGGGCACATTGAGGGTCAACATGGTCCTCAGTCTGTGCTGAGTCAAGAGGACCGCGGACTATTTTTTTGACCCCTCGGAAGGGTCCAAAAGAGTGTTCTTGGACTCTGAAACTTGGGCCTTGCAATCCTTGGCCTTGGCAGAGGAGTTTGGAGCAGAGGTTGCAGTCGCCCTTGAGGTCTTATGGGGGCAAGTATCAGTGGAATGTCCGCCTCCACCACAGAATAAGCAGAGGTTATTGTCAATCTGGCGTTGTTGTTTGGACAGAGCGAGTTTACCATCCTTGCCAAGTTTATCGGCATAGGCAGGGGGTTGTCTGGAGGAGGAGGAAGAAGAGGAGGAAGCAGTAGACTTCTGAGTCTTCGAGCCGGACTGTCCTTTAGGAGTCGAGTGACTAGAGTTGTTGGATGGAGTAGGAGTTCCGGAGGATGGTTTATTACCACCGGAGTTGCTTCCAGAATTTTTCGAAGGTCCTCCGAAGCTACACTCCGCATGTCTGTGCTCACGCTGGCGTTCCCAGTAGCATTGGTCGAGTCGCATGGCAACGCTTCGCATACTAGAATAGGTGGTCGGTTTTCTGGAAGGGAGCTGGTATAGAGCATCCTGGATGCGGTCCGGAAGACCTCGGTAGTAGCAGAGGCACAGGACATTGTCAGGCCAATTCAGCCTGGAAGCAAGCTTCTGAAACTTGATATTGTAGCGATAGATCTGCTGATCACGATTCATTCGGAGATGTTCAATTTCTTCCACAGCTTCGGCAACCAGATCAATGGGGCCGAAATGCTTGGTCAATTCTTCAGAGAAGTCTCCCCAATCTCCGAACCAGGGAATATCATCCCAGACAGGTACACAGTCCAACTGGGTCTGGAACCAGGCACGGGCAGAACCGGAGAGATAGGAGAGAGCGTAAGTGACCTTAGATTGATCAGTGTTGAATTGGGATGGATTAGCAGAGAAGTAGAGTTGACACTGGAACAGAAAGTCGCGGAGGTACTCCAACTTTTCGCCATCGAACTGGTCCAGAGCCTTGACCTTAACTTGGACTTGGGGAGGTCGATCAGTAGGAGGTGGCAGAATGGAGGCTTGCCGGACTCGTTCATCCATCGTGGAGGCTAAGCGCTCGAGGGCTATTGTAAGTCGGTTGCTTGGATCTTCCGGAGTGTAGGCCTCGTCCTCGGGAGCATAGTCCTTGCCTTCAAGAGCATAAGGCAGTTCTTTGATGTCGGAATAAAAGGAGGTAGGGTCGGGATCCGCATAGGAGAGCCCGGAAGGAACATAATGTGCATCCTCGCCTGGAGGAGCAGGTGTGGTGGATTTATCGGAATGGGAAGTCATGGAAGATGGTGAACGGTGTAGGAGACCTTTAGTACAATATTTATGTCGGGTCACAAGGGTCATATAACAATACCAGAGGATGAATCAGAATATACTGTTAGACACTGAACAGGGCGCGCATCAGAGGGACGAGCAGAGTGAGACCTTGGCTTCAACGTATGTGTTGTGCCACTCCGATATTGCTAGGCGGTCTCGATTTGGACTTCGGACCCGGAGAGGAGAGGATACAACTCGGATTGAAGGGTACTGAGTCTGAGAGAGAGATGAGACGATGAACCGAGGTTCAGAGGATAGGAGGCAAGTCAAGTCAATATTCTGATTGAGGAAAACTACTCCGGACTAACTCCAGTTTATATACATGTGGACTATCGGAGGAACGGAGATAGTCTTACAATAGGTATCTAGGTTACCAGTAGTTAGTGGGCGCCTATAATAAAGCGTTCGGAGTACAATAGAAGTTATAGGAATAATAGAGATAATAAACGGAATGGAATGATGACATCAGAGTAATGAACGGATCAGCAAAGAATGAATCCAGGAACCAGGCTTGAGGAGACCGGTCGGGACTTCGGAGTTCGGAATCGGAGAAGAAGTCGGACCGGCGGGAATGCGGTCCGGAGCGATCTGGGACGACTGTAACACATAGAGACAAGGGGAAGCTAGTGGCCACAGCCTCTCCCTCATCCTCATAGGCCTTCTCATTTCTTTTTTTCAGTGGGTTTTGGGTTTTTTTTCTCTGTGTTTGGGTTCTGTTTCCTTCTCCCTGGGGCCCTTTGCCTGGCGCTTTGTCCTGCCTGCCCTTGGGGCCCTCCCATGTTCTAACTTCTCTTTAGTTATTTTCTCTGGTGGGGTTCAGGTGTCTAGGCACTCACCTGGCTTGGCCCCCACCTGCTTTGCTTTTTACAGTCACTTGACAGCTGCGCTCAGTACAACAGACATTGTTGGGCCCCCTTCAGGGGCCCTCCTGTGAATCTTTTGTGTTTTGTATTTAAGCAGTCTATTACTTGAGCCTCTTGTAGTAGGTACCCTGCTATGGACTGCTATTGCACACTACATAATAAATTGTTGAGTTTTTTTTTAAAAAAAAAAAAGGTCCCCAGGTCTGATGCCCTTTCTAAAGTATCTCTTCTGCATGTCACTCACATTGCAAATGTGGTATTGTCAGTGTCTGGCTCAGTGCTTTGTGTGGAGTCTGTGTGCCCCTCCTCTGGGGGCTTGTCCCTCTCTACTTCTGCTGTTGCATTGGCCTCCAAGCTGGTGGTTGTTGGCTCCACCCTAGGCAAGGACCTCAAGGCCTCACTGGTCCCTGTCTCCCTCTCTACATCATGCTCTTATCTCAAGCTCATTGATGTTCCCCTTTGCCAAGCTAGTACCACAGACTGGGTTACCCCTGCTGAGGTTGCACAGGCTCTTGATTGCTTCCCCCTTGCCCTCTCACTCCCTCTTGCAGAACCCTCTCACATGGTCTGCAACTCCACCAAATCAACCACAGCTACTGCCTGGTTTGATATTCATGACTCACAGTCCAGTTCCTGTGCTAAGGTGGTGGCTGGGTGCTCCATTCCCATTGCTGGTGCCATCTGTTTCATCTGGACTGCCTGCACCAATCCCAGCATCCCCCACTGCTCTTATTGCTGGTGGTGGGGCCACACCATCCACTCTTGCTGCACATTGTTAGATGCTGAACAGGGCACGCATCAGAGAGACGAGTGGAGCAAGACCTTGGCTTCAACATATGTGTTGCACCACTCCAATATCACTAGGCAGTCTCAATTTGGACTTCAGACCCAGAGAGGAGAGGATGCAACTCGGATCAAAGGGAACCAAGTCTGAGAGAGAGATGAGACAATGAACTAAGGTTCAGAGGATAGGAGGCAAGTCAAGTCAATATTCTGATTGAGGAAAACTACTCCAGACTAACTCCGGTTTATATACATGTGGACTATTGGAGGAACAGAGATAGTCCTACAATAAGTATCTAGGTTGCCAGTAGTTAGTAGGTGCCTATAATAAAGCATTTGGAGTATAATAGAAGTTATAGGAACAATAGGAATAATAAACAGAACAGAGTGATGACATCAGAGTAATGAACAGATTGGAGAAGAATGAATCCAGGAACCAGGCTTAAGGAAACCAGTCGGACTTTAGGGTCCAGGATCAGAGAAGAATTCGGACTGGTGGTAACGCAGTGAAACGCTGGAAAACAGACTCTATGGCAAAGGTGGGGGAAGCAAACACTGAGGGACAAAGATGGGAAGCTTTCACACTAAACCCAACACTCAACTCTCAAAACTTCAAACACAACTCACTAAACTCAGATGAGAGCTTAGGGCAAAGGTATAGGGTAGGATATGTCAAAGAGTAATCGTTTTGCCAAGGCAAGTTCAAGGGGGTGCAGATCTGACAGATAGAATCGAAGTAACCAACTTTAGAGAGCTCCAAATGACACAGTTTACAGGCTAGAATAGCCCTGGACAACTGCACAAAAATCTGATCTCTAAACTGAGTGTAATGCAAGACCCACTTGATTACAACTCCTCTGGACTCTGGGGACAAACTCAAGCTCAAGACCCACCTGGCTTAGTCTGTTCTGTCTCTGATTTAGAATTGAACTTGAAGAAATCTCAAGTCCAAATCCCTCTGCTTTCTAGGCTCTAGGAAATCACACAACAGCGAGCTCAGGGTGATTTTCCTTTCAAACACTCTTTCTAAACTCTCCTGAAGACTAGTTTCACTTAAACAATTCACACAAAATAGATCTGAACCATTCTTGATCATGGCTGCGAAGTACTCTGCTGAGAAGTTGGGGTGAAGCCCTTCTTGCTCCCCTCAGAGGCCAGCAGCCATATTTTTATATTGAGAGAGAGATACAAACTAAAATAGACAAAACAGAGAGATATGAAGTACAGGAAATTTGGTCTGTTGTAGAACAAAAGAATAGAATATTTTAGAAGGTTCTTCTGCATTGCTGCAAGTGTCCAAAGTGCTTGGAATATGTTTTTGAGTCAACGGCAGTCTGGCCATTGCTACTAGGTCATCAGGAATGCAGACGTGCAATGACGTATGCTTGAGCTCTTGGATCAAAATGCTTATTGTGTCTTGGAGATGGTTTCCATTGTTCCATGCCTACTGAATTCTTCCTTGGGGAGCGGTTCCGTAGCATTGTGGACCCACAAAGTACACCTAAATAGTGCATAATAATCCATTTGGAATATTCTGACGCTCAGGGGTGCTGTTCCGACATTAGGAATCTTGTTCCATTGTCCATGCTCTGTTTCTAAGGGTTTTACCTGCCTGCATAACCTCATTTTAGATCTCTGGAATATTCTAAAGTTCTCACAAGCTGGTTTGGCTCACTCCCGGTCTCGGAGTTCAATTTATCTCATGCATGGCCCTCCCTGATTGCGACCTGGGTTGGTTTGGCAAGCTATGTACAGCCCGGAATCCCCTAGCAATTGCCTGGAATGTCTGCCTTTTACTGAGTTCTGCCATAAAGACTATCCCTCGCATGATTTTAGACACTATTAAGCATACGCTAGGGCACAAACACCCTATGTACGGTCGAATTGGCGACCTTGGGATAGGTCCCAATCCTCTCTGAGATTCATAGATGCATTGCCATTGATTTTATAGTAATAAAATCAGTAAAATTGGTGTATTTTAGGTGTAGACCCAAAATTGGCTTATCAGCAGTCCAGAGCAATCCAGGACACCTGTAACATGCATACTCTGTGTGTTGCCCTATCTGCTCCAAGCCTCACTCTGAGACTGAGCACCAGTCTTCTGCTGGCTGTTGCAAAGGCCACCCCAAGGCCAAACTCCCTGTCCCTGCCACTCCCACTGGCCCACCCTGCCCCCACCTAAGCAAATGCGTTAACTGCAGCAAATTGTACACTGCCAACAGCCAGAAGTGCCCCTTCTGGCACCACCACTTCCAACCAGACTGGATTAAAGCCCAGTATGCAGCTGATGGTCACACTGCAGATGTTACCCGGGTTAGGGGTCCGCTCTTGAGTCGCAAGGTTGGGATCACAAGGATGTCTATACAGACTTGGTCCAAGTGTCTTACTACTTGACTTAGAGGCGGGCTGGATAAATCTCTGAAGCCCTTTCAGGCGAACTGGGGATTTAAGCAGAACAGTGTATAACACTAAGCTAAAGGTACAGGTGGTTGTAGCTAGGTTTATATACATGTTGGTTATCTGCTATTTATAAGTACCCTGGGTAAGTACTTGTCAAGGCGAGTCATAAGAAGGTGGACCCAGGTAAAAGAAGGCTTCCTGTGTGAAATAGAAGTTTGTGTGTGGGAGAAAGGAAGCGGGAGTGTGAGAGTGTCAGTATTAAAAGGGGAAAAGAAGTATACTACTGTCCATCAGGAAGGTGGCTAAGACCTATGTATAGTCCTTCTTAGGGTTCTGATAACAGCAGAGGCTGGTTGCAAGACCAGTGTCAGTTCCTTTGCCTGTAAAGACAAGGGGAAGCTAGCAGCCTTGGGCTCTCCCTCATCTTCATAGGCCTTCTTATTTCATTTCATATGTAAGTTCTGGGTTCTTTTTCTTTCTTCCCAGGGCCTTCTGCCTGGCACTTTGTCCTGCCTGCCCTTGGGGCCCCCCCACTGGCTCTTTTCTCTTTCTAGGAGGGGTTCAGCTGTCTAGGCTTTGGCCTGGGTTGGCCCCCTCCTCTCTTTTCTTTTCATGGTCACTTGACAGCCACTCTTAGTCTATTGGATGATAGTGGACCCCCTGTGGGGGTCCTTCTGTGAATTTCTTGTATTGTAGTTAAGTGGTCCTGCTCCTATAGCCTAGCTCATGTAGTAGATAAACCACCTTGGACTGCTATTGTGCACCAAGTAATAAATTGTTGAGTTCAAAAAAAAAAAAAAAAAAAAACAATGCACCATCAAAACCAAACTATCCAGGCTCACAAGAACAAGAGAAAGGATGATCAAACAATCTTGTTTCCAGGTGGAAAGGGGAGATGTTTGACAGATGTGTCATTTTCTCAAGAGATTGAGCAGCTGGCAGAGCAGTTGGAGTGGCAGGAGAGAGAGAAACATGAAAGAGCAGATGCATGGGCCTGCAAGAAAGCCCTGAAGAATGCTGTTGAGGTCTGGTGGAAAGCTACAAAAGCAGATTGGGATAAAGGTCATCAGGAGAATGAGAAGCATTGAGTGGAGCTTCTCTCACAGGGTTATCAGAGTAAGGACCTCCCAAAATGGCCAAAATGCATTACCAAGGCCCAATCTGAGCTTTAGTGGAGCAAGAGATGGGATATGATGAAGAAGATATCAAAGATGATGGAGGAGCTGATTGATGGGGATGTGTCACACATCTGTCACACTGTGTCAAATGACAGTTTTTCGAGCTTTTCAGTGCCAATATTTGAAAATGAATGCATACAGGTCTCACTCTAATACTTGCTTGAAAGATGTAGAATCAAAATTTCTATATATTTGTCTATATTATTTTGTCTCAGGAGCAAAGGGGAGTGCAGAAAAAAATTAATTCATTCTGGTGTGTCAAATGACAGTGAATTACTGTAAGGGAAGAGCAGCATTTTCTTTTCCTGTGGACCATTTGATGCAAGTGTGTATATATATGGGGGTGCAGGTCATAATTTAATGACCAGGTTGTGCTGCTTATGATTGGACATTGGGTGGGAAAGGGATGTAGGGGGGAATGGGGGGTGGTCAAAAGCCAGACATACTGTAGGTTAATTTCAGGTTGAGGGGGACATTTCTATCTGCAGTAGTGACAGCCATGAGCTTAACATTGGTGAAGCATTTTTGTGAGGAGAATTATTTCTCACTTGTTTGTAGATTACCCTAATGTGAGAGTTGAAATGGGCAAATGGCATCAGGCTCACATGTTTGTCAGTGAGACTGTTGGTGGACTTGATTCATATCTTGCTGTGTGCATTCAACACCTGCTTCTCTTGCTCCAACAGCGCCTTCTAAATATTCTGCACATAGATAGCTTTGCTCAATGCATTGTTATCTGACCTCAAATATCAAGTGTACAACATCAGAGAGATAGGTGCTCCTTTGGTCAGGGTCTGAGATGCAGACAGACTGGGTGTCAGTTGTGCTTGAGAGCTTGGAGATGATTAGTGTGTTTTGGCCATGCTGAGCAAGCAGATGTAAATATGATGCAAGGAAATATTTCCAAGTCATGAGGGGCAACAAACCTTTAATTAGACATCAAAGGACCTGACTATCTCTGCCTCTGACAATTGGATGAAGTGGTCAGCAGCAACAATATGAATGGTAGTTGATAGACCTGGATATAGGAATGGCGCAGAAGGTACTTGGAGGAGCAGCACCTTGGAGGCATCACTACCATGAGTCAAAGTGGAGGACTTATGTCATACATTGCAGAAACTCTTGATCCATAGAGAACTTGTCTTTGCCTCTCATGTACACCTGGCTAAGAGAGATAGATTGCAGCTGCAATGAATATGATGATGATATTGTGTTACCCAGGTTAGGGGTCTGCTTCTGAGTCACAAGGTTGGGATCACAAGGTGTCTATAACAAGAAAATTGGCTGACTGAATCTCTGAAGCTCTCTCAAGCAAACAGATGATAGAGACAGAACAATGTATAACACTAAGCTAAGGATACAAAGATTGTACAGTACCCTTTATATACTACTGGTTGTGTCTAATTATAAGTACCCTGGGTAAGTACTTAGTCAGTGTGAGTCATCAGAAGGAGGACCCAGGTAAAAGGAAGGCTTCCTGTAAGAAATGGAAGAGTGGAGTGGGAGAAAGGAAGCATAGATGTGAGAGTATTACAAAAGATGTAAGAAAAGAAGTATGTTACTGTCCAACTGGAAGGTGGCTAAGACCTAATTATATTTTTTCTGAGGGTTTTGATAACATATTGTGTCAATAGATGGTATATGTGTGAGGAACTGCTAGGCTAATACTGGAGAGGTAGCCAAAGGCCCCAAAAAAAGGAGCTCCCAGCTTGAACAAGGTAGTGCTTGGGCTCAAGAATGCATAGAATGATGTGTGTGTGGTGATGAAAGGTGAGAAAGTCATGGCAGGGCAAAGCAATATGGAAAGCAAGAGCACCAAGCTTCAAACGCCCATCCAAACATTGATGGCTGTTGATGGCATTTCCCTTGCTGGTGTCTCAGCGCCAGTTGGAACATAACCAACATTGTCACAAGTGAATCATCAATTCATATTTCATGTGTAGATTTACGAGATGGTGCTCTTGCTTTCCATAAAGCAGGGCCGTGACCATTGTGACCATTACACTGTGATCATTTCTCCGCACTTTTTACCTTGATCCTCATCTCAAAGACACAGAATATGCATAGTGCATTAATATGGGATGGACCAGGACCAAGCAAGGACCCAGAAACACGGACACTACAACTCACTACCCAATACAACACCACACCACGCGCAGCAGGCTAAATAGGTCTGACCCAGAACCTTCCTGTGGGAATAAAAGTCTTGATTGCTAATCATAGTCTCAAAATGTCCAAAATCCGGTAACATACAGGTAGCCAAGCCCTATAGGACAAACCTGTCAACACCACCCAACTTCTTAAAATTGTGAATCAGGCGGATAGATAATTCAAGGGCCAGCATCCTTTCGGCCAAATGACCAGAGGAACGGGATACAGATGCCAAAAAAAAATGAGGTAAGAGCTTAGGTGCCGGAATGGATTTAAGTGTCAGCTGGTGGCTTCTACAACACAAACAAATGGCGTAAACCGTAGTATGTGATACATATAGACACTCTTACCAGCAATTGATACTACTAATCACTTGCTCATATATAAATAGTCAGGGGTCAAAAGCCTTTGCTCCATGTCTTCCTACTATCTCTCTCTCACGATACAACTCGAATAGACAACCTTCGGGTTCTCCCGCAGCACCTCACAGCCTGAAGACAACGAGTTCACCGACACCACTGCGGAGCACGAGATTCATATTTTGAATGTTACTTAATCTCCCTCAACACTTTATTATCTTGTCCCACGATGGTCGCCCAGCCCGTCATACAAGCGTACTCATCCAAGCTGGATGGTCTCATTTGCGCCAGGATCAAATTTTGCAGTTCTTTACAGCTGTACAGCCGTACTCGGCGGTATCGGGAGATTGATTGGTGCATATGGCTTGCAGGCGATGCTCTACAGCACTGCATCACCCTGAGAGTTCCCTCTTGATGATGCAGAGGATGCTCTTAAACGTTTGTTGCGCAGCCCCATTTATAGTTGCCTCACCTTGCCACTGGTTAAAAAGGTACGATGGTCCTGCTTACCTTGATCGCTGCTCACTCATCCCTAGTGGTCATCCTGACAAGTCAAGCTACCTCATTGATTTTGGGATACTCTTCCAGCACCAGATCGAGGGCACAGGAATGTTGAGTGACATCGGAGCGGCCATCACAAATCGCCAGCACGTCGTTCGGCATACCAGCGATAGTCATGCCAACAAACCACAGTTGTTCAATGACCTCGGGATTTCCTTCCTGGGCCGGTTTAATGACACAGGAGCCCTCAGCGACATCGATGAGGCCATCAGAAATTTCCACATCAGGAAATTCACACACCCTTGGCCCATCACTTTCAAACCCTTCCCCTTTTAATGTCGGCACTTCATCATTACAGGACCCTTGCTCCACACTTCCTCTTTCTCTTCCTGTCCCTTCCACTTTTGTGAACCCTTTATTGTCGCTTTGTCAAACCAAGGCTGAGATACTTAGTATTAGATATGACCAGAAAAATAGAATATATTACTAAAAAGCTATTTCGTGTGCATGATGATCGGCGTACTTATTTACATAAAACATTTTAAAGGCATCTAATGATCTCGATTTTGTGAATTTTGGATCCTTCGGTACAAATGTCCCACCTGCTACTCCAATTAGATGAGCCCCACGTAAGACTGTATCTAAATTGATGACTTCAAGAACGGGCTGTCCACCAGAAAAATCGGGTGTCACCCTCCACATCCCCGTCTCCTCACAGGGTTTATCACCATAGGTTGAAAACCAGTGAACCAGAGCACATTCGTATTGCTTTTCGCAATATTCAAAACTGAAAAAGAGATACACTCGACCAACCAATAAACCCTCAAAACCTGCCTCATCAGGTTTATCTGCATTTGCAACAAATACACAATCACGACGTGGTGCTCCATACCAATTTTCTTTACATCGAATGCGTTCGTGATGCAAGCCTCCCAAACCAGAGATGTCACTAGGTGCGTAATAAACTGCGCGAGCTGACTCAAACACCTGTACCCAGCTCGGGATCCGCGGTAGGTCCTCTAGTGATACAGGAAGTGAGTGAGATTCTGGTTTGAGAGCTTGGTAAAGGAATTGTCGTGCAAGTAGTGGAAGGCGTGGGATATTGAGATATGTGGCAAGGTGGTTGATATCGTGTGGTAGTCGTCGCACTATGGGAGTTTTAATGAAGGCCAGTAGATTATAGAATGAAGCGACAGACCTGGTGTCTTGGCTAATTTCACTTCTGCATGTGCATCGGGTTCGAAGACAGCTCCTGCTACATGCATCTCTTGTACACTATCCCCTCCAACATCAATAGGAGCCTTCAAGGTGACGGATGCTGCCATATTGAAGCTAAGGAAAGCAGTCACCGAGCTCATCAACATTGAGCCTGAGTCATCAAGGAGGCCATGGACCGAGAAAAAGGTACGTGCTGCCTTCAGTTTGTCAAGTCGTTGGTTGGTAATGACAATTTGGCCAAGAGCATTGTTTCGGTTTGATCGACGGTAGGGTCGCTTGACGGCTCGGATGTGCAGAGACTCTGTTATGGAGGAGCAGATGCCATTGGGAGCACCAAATTCAGTGATTAAAAATGAATAATGGCACACCGAATGTTGTCGTGGTAGCGAAAATCCATCTGGCCGAACCAATCGGAAGGCCTCACGGTACATATGAAACTTGGCAATAGTTTCTTTGATCTTGATAACTGCATCTTCGTCAATTACAGAACGTCGCACAAGATAGCAGAACTCAATAAGAGCTGCTACTGCCTTGACCATCTCTACTGGAACATGGCCTGCAATAGCTGGCAGATAGACCTACTCGAGAGTTAGCATGGAGTCCTGTAGTCAACCATTTATGATATGCGTACCTTCATCAGGCCCTTTGAGTCATCGCCAGTCCATTGTTTAAATCCTCGGCCTTCGTGAAAGTGTCGAAGACCAGGAAAGTGTGGTGCAAGCGAAATTCTATGCCAAACTTGGGCACCGAGTACTACCAAAGCTAGATAAAGACATACCGACGGTCAATATCAGCCAGCACCTCCGAGGCCTTGTCTTTATACTCAGTCTCGATATACTTCTCCACCCAGTCTACCAGATGATCCTTGAACGTTCCTTTGATGATCTGATGAAGTAGGTCAGGGGCCAAGAGTTCATGGATGTCGGCACGGGGGAAGGCAGTTGTGAACGGCTAAGTATAAACACGAATTGGTTAGGAACATGAATATTTGAATATACACTTACGAGACAGTCTCCAACTATGCCATATGACGTCCACAGGTCTTGGTAGCTCACCGCGTCATTCTTCAGCAGAGTGTCTGTATGGGCGTGGGTACGTAGACGGTCTGGATACTTGTCAAGATCATCTGGCGGTGAGGTACATCTACTCATAAATCAGGCAACCTCAACTAGTGAAAAATACACTTCACTCACTTTGGACACCAGTTCTGCACAACGCAGGCCAGTAAGACCTGCTCTGGGTAGTCGGCAATATAGGGTCCTAGTCCATAAATCACCCATCGATAGTGACCATCTCCACAACGTGTAAGGCGTGGCTTCAACATATGCGGCCGTAGGCTGGATAAGATCTGCTGAAGTGAGGTATGAATTAAGGAGCGGCGGAACTTTCGAAAGTCCAGTTTTGAAGCAAACTCCTTCGAGGCTACAAAGTATGTATATGTTCAGTAAATATTCATCCCTTGAAGCTGTTCGAACTCACTTTTTGGAATTGCCAGAAACCCAACTAGGCACATCGCACCACGATGAGCTCGACGGACCATATTATGAATATTCCCCAATGAGGCGTAGAGTGGATAGAAGTCATTTTGCCCAGTGGCGACGGAGACAGTCGTTTTGTCACTTCCAAGGATAATGGGCGCAAACATTGCACCATGAGTCTCTGGATCATTTTCAGCAATAATGTCCTATATAAAGAGGTACCACGTTAGTCCTAGTTGCTTTGAACGACATGAGGGACTTACTGCCTGTCGCCAAACCCAATTACCCGACATCACATCACTGAATTGCTGTTTGCCGTTCCAGAACACTCTCTTAGGCACGTAATCAATCTGTTTGACAAACTCAGGGTTACCTATCATGTCCTCCATGACATGCAGTACATCTCGGAACCATATTTCGTAACCTTTCTCCATCCATGGTGGTACCAGTTCCCCATCTGCAGGTCGAGGGCCACTGTAATGGACAGTGAAAGAGTCCCACGCGACATCACCCTGTTGGATCGCGTCAATGATGGAGTAGAGCTCGCGGTGATCTGCAAATGGTGGAGGCCGCTCATAAAGCCCAGAAAGGATGTCCATCAAGCAGTCGATCTTCTTTGCTGACATCTCTTCCTTAGAATAGAGAAAATCGGCCAGCTCAAACTCGGCAGCACCCTGGAATGGCCACCAAGGATTGGACGAGTCTGGCATCGGCATCGGTAACAATCGAGGGGCTACAGTATCAATTGGATTGCCGTCAACATCACACGGATCCCCTGTCTGGGCATCAGCAAATGTAACAAAGGAATTGCAGTGGAAGGGTACCGGTGAGCAATGTATGTTTAACTATGCTGCGACCTTGCAGGTCCAAATCTTCATAAAAGCAATCAGTTGGTTGATTCAAAAGGGTCGGGGGTGGTGGGGGTTCAAATGACGGGAGGTCATGAAAGTCTGGCCCAGGAACTCCGAAGTCTTCGTACTCTTCAAGTGACCCCGGTTGCAGATCGGGAGCCAATACCGGTTTGTATTGAAGTGCAGTGGGGGTATTATGAAAATGGTCCATATGGTCCCGGAGGCCACGCTCAGATCGACATGCCTTTCGACACCTCGAAGCGGGGCAGTGGAATCGTGCTGGCTTGTGTTTTCGACGGTGAACTGGGTGCATAGGAAGCTTTTGGGTGTGTTGATGGGTGTGTTGATCAAGGATAAGAGGGAAAATTGGGGGATGTGAAATTCAACACTGAGAATACGAAAATTTACATTTATGATTTCTCCCAGACACCCCTCAACTCTCAGTACCCATGTCTGAGCCCCAGGCAACTCCCCAGCGGCATCTTCGTCCTAATCGTGACCCCCACCCTGGTAAAACGGATATGGCAAGGCCAAGACGTTCCTCTTCACAGGTCCAAAGTGAACGCAACGCGAAAAAACAAGCTTTGGAGATTGCTTCAGAGGCACGCGCTCAAACAGTACAGCTGACGGCAGCTGTTGAAGAACAGACACGTCAAACTCATCATGCTAACATTGAAAACGCTAACAACCCACCGATTAGCAGCGTCCAAAAAAGAGCTCGTGGCCGAGGAACAGCACCAGCCGCTCGTGGTGGTCGCGGTGGTCGTGCTGGCCGAGGGGGTCGTGGCAGTCAAGGCAGTAGGAGCACTCCGAGCGGGGGAGGCCATATTTCCATGGAACCAGAAACCTTGACTCAACCAATAGCACCTGGTAAGTTTGTGGCTTTCAACTGCAAGTTTACAGAGATAGCTTGACTCACAGTTTTCCCAGCAGAAATATTGTCCCTCAGGGCTACTTCCGCAGAGCAAGAGTCCTCCACTCAACCTAAAGCCCCTGGTAAGTTCAACCCCTCCCAATGTCGAGCCGGATAAACTTACTTACTATCCTTTTCACCCGGAAACAGTGTCCACCAGAGGGCGGGGCCGTGGAGGTACCAGAGCTGTTATTTCAACCTTCGGTAAGGAGGTTAACTTTGTCTTTTACCGATTGGTTAGAGCATACCTCTGATATGTCCAAGTAGGTTCAAAGCCAAGGATTGCCGATAGGAGTTTGAGAAATGAGGTGGCAGCGGCGGCTGCTCGGAGTTTGAGGAACGAAAGCTTGAGGAACGAGGTGGCAGCGGCGGCTGCTCAGAGTTTGAGGAACGAGGTGACAACGGCCACTGCAGCCCAAGTTGAAGAGAGTAGTGCAGTCACGGTCACGAAGAGAAAAGCGCCTGTGCACGTACCCAGGCAGGTCTTCGTAATTAATCCTCCCTCCCCCCAATCGTCTCACCACTCCACCTCAGTTCGGCAGTTCGGGAACACAAGAAACCCAGAAAGCCTGATGTCGGGATCCACGCCGATTGGGAAACACGCACATCAGGTGTCCAGGGTAAGATGACCTGGGAAGGAGAACGCTCCCTTGTCCTCGCTCGTTCCCAGTCTGATGTGCAATCGAGCGATGCTGAAGGCGACATTCCTCAAGTCCCAAAAGTGCCGACAAGCTTTGATTGTGACGCCGGTGGTGCCATCAACGAAGGGATGGTTGATGAGGAGGAGGGTTTGGGTGACGAATCTGCAGGTAGAGAGCTAGCCGGCACTGAAACTGTCCAGCAAGTCTACTACACAGGGACTTCAAAGCCACATACAACGAAGGTACTTTCCTTCGCAGCTGATGTGTAATTTGTATTGCTCGGGGTATTCTGATCTTTTTTTCTCTTAGGTGATGTCCCTTGCCTCTGTTAAAAGCACTAGATCCGTTGCGGCATTCATCCCTCCTCAACAAAGTAGCCGTGTCGCCGAAACCCGTGTGCCAAAGAACAAGGATGACATTCGCTATGACCACTTGCCACGCCACCTGCAATCTACCTTTAAGCAACGGATGTGGCCTCAGCTCTACATCCTCCTGGGAACGCTTGTGCCATGGGAGCAGCCAACAGATGCACAGATTGCTGACATTTTTCACAGAGTCTACCCCAAGGAAGACAAGCTAGTCGACTTCAAAGTGTTCCCGGCTCAAGTGATACAAAAGCTAGTATGTTTTTTCTATGTTCACCTTCTTTGTGTTTTATGCTCGTGCTTGTCTCACAGGTTCATAACACGGTCTCCAACTGGCGTCGCAAGTTTGCAGATATTGCAATTAAATATGTCAAGATACTTCTGAAGAAGGAGCTCGGGCCCAACAATTACAACACTCAGGGGCGCTCAAAGTGGGCCTTACGAGCGCTGTCGGGTGATGAGTTTAGCTACCCATTCTATTATGCTAAGTACCAGAAGTCAGAGCCGAGCAGTGATACAATAGCCAAACGCTCAGTACGTTCTTAACTTTATGCGCCCAGACTGGTTAGTTACGCTAATTCTCTTTTCTTAAGGGCCTGTTTCAAAGCCCGCTTATCATTGCCTGCCTCGCAACACATGTCGCACGTCTCGACTCAGACAAGCTTATCTCGGGCGTAATACCCTTCCCTACTAACGGTTTGATCCATAGCATCCAAGCGGTAGGTGTCTGTTAGTCATAAATCAACCAAAGTTATAACTAACAAATGCGGCATTAGGTGGAATATGCTATCGAAAGGTGGCTCACTGGCGATGAGGAGATCAATATGAGTGGACGGTGGGGTGACTCATACTCAAAGTCAACACGTGGCGCGCGTGTCAAGGTCGATGAGAAGAGGCAGGAAGCAGTACTCAATTACACATATGTTCTCCAAGTTGCGATTGGCCGTCTTACTGCGAAGCAAAAGAAGAAGATTATCGACGCTGCTATTGAAGCCACCTCTCCCACTGGCCGCCGTGCTCTGTCCGACATCCCTCTGCCGCCCAGTATGCCTGATCCAGAGGTCCCCGAGTTTGTAGACGATGATAGCGATCTTGCCTCTGACGAAGAGAATTACGACGGACTGGTGGACTTCAACAATGACGCTGGCTCTGTGTCCGACCCCCCCATGACTCGTGCCAGTAGTTCAGAGGGATGGAGCTCCGATGCTCCAAGTGCATGGGATGTAGGAGAGTTGGAGATGGCGGTCCAATATGAGGGAACTGAGCTGGATTGCGAGGAAGAGAGTACCCACACTGAGCCTGCCAGCAATGAGTATGCAGATGTTAATGATACCTATGACACTGAGTGTTCTCAGGAGATTTAGCAGGCTCTTCGGTACTCTCATATGGTTCCCCTATTAGTATGCAATGCCTCAAATGGAGTTCCGAGTCGTAGCTAGTATGGTACTATATGGTTGTGTCTCGTGTAGTATCAAAAATGTGATGAGATTGGCTTATGTTATATGTCTGAGTTCCTGCTACCAGTATGCTATGCCACGGCATTCTTCCCCCCACCCAGAGACTCTTGGACGGCTCTTGATGAAGTGTCTGAGCCCTTCCTGACCCTTTCGGGGCCCTTGTCAAAGTTAGGGGGCCTAGGTTTGCAAAGGGTTAGCCCTTCGACCCTTGTTCCGCTTTTTTCCCCTTTCGTAAGTGTCAAAGGGTCGTGTGTGATTTTACTGATGCAGCAGGCCGTTTCGCTCACCCCCGACGATACTGACAAACCATGGTGGCTCAGTAACCTCGGATATTCGTTCCGGAGCCGGTTTGAGCACACAGGAATCCTCAGCGACATTGAAGAGGCCATTAAATATCACCAGCAGGCCGTTTCGCTCGCACCCGACGACCATGCAAATAAACCAGGACTGCTCGATAACCTCGGGCATTCCTTCCATCACCGCTTCGACTTAACAGGAGTTCGGAGTAGTGAAATTGTAGAGTGTAGAATAGGGGGGAAAGTAAGAAAGAGTTGATTAAGATATCGTACCCCGCTCTCAGAGCGTGGATATATACGCTCTTGCTGGGTCCTTAATGGCCCAAGCTCGAGTACTATTACAATGAGTATACAATGAGCAATTGTCCTAGTTCTGTCCTCCATGCCTACGGTATGTTGACCCAAACCAGTGGGTACCGAGTATGCTTGACGCTTATACCAGTTACCCAGCAGCTTGGTTACGAAGTCCGGATTGTCATTTTCCATCACTCCCCCTCAATCCGTGCAATTGTAATCCAAGCGCCGCTGCAAAATGCTTTGCTTTCGCAGTTGGTAAAGCCTTGGTCAAAGTATCTGCCACCATGTCTTCTGTTGGGCAGTACTCAAGGCGAATCTTCCCCTCCTCGACAACATACCTGATGAAATGGTACCTGATATCAATGTGTTTTGTGCGTGCATGATAATTCTCTGTCCTTGCAAGCGCCAGCGCTGATTGGTTATCGCATTTCAGGGTTACCGCATCATACTGGAATTCGAAAAGTTCATTCAGCAAATTCCTGAGCCAGATCGCCTCTTTTGCGGCATGTGTAGCTGCTACATATTCCCCTTCTGTCGTCGATAACGTGACAAGTTCCTGTCTTTTCGAGCTCCAAGAGACAGCACCTCCATCAATTAAGAAGGCATATCCCGAAATTGCTTTTCTGTGCTCCTGCGAGGCTCCATCGGCATCCGAGTATCCGACAAGTTCACTTTTCTCCCTACCATAGGTCAGCCGCCACTGTTTGGTTCCCAGTAGATACCGAAAGATACGTTTTACACCATCCCAGTGGGCCGGTCCTGGATTGTCCAAGAACCGGGAGAGTGTTGAAACAGCAAAAGCAATATCCGGTCTTGTTCCTATGGCTGCATACATCAGTGAGCCTATTGCTTCGCGATATGGGATCTTTCTCATCTCCGCTTGTTCCTCCGCTGTCGTTGGGCACTGATCTTTACTGTACTGTATGTTAGGGTCCATTGGTACAGCACTAGGTTTGGCATCTGTGAAGTTGAATTTTGCCAGTAAGGATTCGATGTAGGACTGCTGGCAGAGGGAGATTGTCCTGTTGGTCCTATCCCTTACTACCGAAATTCCCAAGAGCCAGCTAATTGGTCCCAAGTCCGTCATCTTGTACTTTTTCTCGATCAGCTCCTTGTACTTGTCTATCAGGGGTTGTGTTGATCCTGTAATGGTACAGTCATCCACGTGAATCGCCAGTACAACGCAGTCAGTTCCAGCTTTGAGAATAAACACACCATGATCATACTCAGACCGTTTGAACCCTATTTCTTCAAGCGCAGTTTTTAGCGACCTGTACCATGTTCGTCCTCCTTGTTTGAGCCCATATAGGGCCTTCTTCAACCTTGCCACCTGATTTTTATTGGTAAGAGTATCCAGGCCCGGGGGAAGCTGCATATATATTTCTTCGTCTAATTCTCCATTCAAGAATGCACTGTTGAAATCAAAGACCTCAATTGGCCAATCCTCTCGTGCTGCAACGGCAATAATTGTTCGTAAGCTTGCAAGCCTGGCAACTGGGGCAAATGTTTCGGTGTAGTCAGTTCCATACACCTGCGTAAATCCCCTTGCCACTAACCGTGCCTTGTATTTCTCGATTTTCCCCTCCGCATTCCGCTTGATGTGAAATACCCATTTGCAGCCAACAATATTTGCTGATGGCGGTCTGTCGACTATTTCCCATGTGCCAGCCTCGTTCAGGGATGCAAGTTCCTTTCCCATTGCCTCTTGCCACATCGGCCAGTCCAATCGTCCCTTCGCCTCTTCTAAGCCCGCAGGATCCAGTCCCTCAGCCTCCTGAGCAACCATGCCCATGTCCCGCTCGTGTATCCCATCCGAGTCATCATTCTCACTTGGCTTATTGGGCTTCGTCATACCACCGATCCCAGGCGGTAGAACAGGCTCCTCCCTATCCAACCCGTCAATAGTTCCCTCTCCATCCTGTAACCGCCGAACATACGCAGAGGGTCGAATAATCCGTTTGGCTCGCTCCCGGGGTGGCGGTACAGATGGCGCTGGGGTAGCTGGGGGCGTTGCTGGCACCAGCTCCATTGGCTGTACTGCAGCCTCGTCACCAGTACCGGGCTTGCTACTATCGTTACTATTGCTGTCAGTGAGTTGCTTGCGGACACCCTGCTCCCCCTCAAGCGAGACACTGACCACACCCCGCGCCTCACCCAAGAAAAACACGTCCCGCTCTACAGCCACTGTATGCCCATCAGGCCAATAAACCCTGTGTGCATGGGGACTTTCCCGGTCAAACCCTACCCAATGACCCACCCGCATGCGTGGGTCAAGCTTACCCCCATCGCCATCCAGCACATGCACCCGGCTCCCCCACACCACAAGCGCAGACAGGTCCGGCTTCTCACCAGTCAAAGCCTCATAAGGGGTCACGCCATCCAGTGCCCTCGTGTAGGTGCGATTCTTAAGCCATACCGCATGCTGCAGAGCCTCCCCCCAGAGGAACCTAGGCAGCTGAGCGTCATGCAGCATGGCCCTCACCTTCTCCAACAACCGTCGATTGAGAGACTCGGCCACACCATTGTGTTGCGGTGTATCATGCGTAGTGAGCCGTTGTTCTGTTCCTCTCTTCCGGAGGTGGTCTGAAAACCCCTTGCCAAGATATTCACCCCCCCTATCACTTCGCAACCGCTTAAAACGCACATTGTATTGGGTACCAGCCCAGGACTCAAAGGCCTCATAACCAGCGAGAGCCTGATCCTTCGTGCGCATCAACTCAACAAAGGTGTAACGAGTGAAGTCATCCGTGAAAGAAACATAATACCGCCGCCGCCCCAGGGTTTCGACCTGCGAAGGCCCCCAGACATCAGAGTGAATTTCCTCGCCAAATGCCCCACTTGGTGGTCCTGTTCGCACATGTCGGATAGGCTTCCGGGTCAACTTGGCAGCATCACATACCTCACACCGTCCCTCAGCCAGCTCCCCCTTCAACTCAATTCCCTGGATCATTCCCTTCCTCACAAGTCCCAGTGCAGCTCGGGGTGCAATATGCCCAAGACGTCGGTGGAGCTCGTCCACGCTGATTCTGACAACGCCAGGTTCCAGGGCAGCGTTACACTGCTCCCCGACCCGATACAACCCATTTCGCGAGACACTGATCTGTCCAACACAACGCTGATGCCCATCAAAAATTCTGCACACGGAGTCACGGAAAAGTGTAGCGTACCCTTCTGCTGCAAGTTTGCTGATGGACACAATGGTAAGGCCTATGTTTGGCGCATACAGTACGTCCCTGAGAAGTATCGTTGAAGTAGTACCACCATTAGGAATGTTGACTCGCATATCTCCCTTTCCAAGGGCATAGAAGACTCGCTTATCTGCTGCAGTGATAGGTTGGGCACGAATAGGTCGAAAATTTATAAGCCGTTCGCGTTGAGGCGTCATGTGTCGGGATGCACCAGAATCATACAGCTCGATGCCAGGGGTGACAATGCGTTCGCTGGCAATCAACGCACCAACAAAGCTGGTGTAGTCTGCCTCCCCATACGACCCACACTCATCATCGGGACCGGAGTCGGACACATCTGAGTCGGAGCTGAAGTCGACAGGCACAAGATCTGGCAAGTCACTGTAGTCGGCCCCAACGGCGTTGCAGCAATGTTGATCATTTCCACTCTCTCCTCCATAGGCTTCACTGATCTGCTCGGCAAGCATATGGCAAAATGCCCGGTTTGCATCTGGGGAATACAGCACGATATCGCTTCCAAGTTCAGAGGTTTCAGACTCACTATCCTCGCTATCCCATCCATCATCCGAGCTAGGTGGACAGTCTTCAATCATAGCCCAAACGGCATCAAGGCCATCCTCCTGGTCGTCTGGATCCCCTTCCTTGAGTGCTGTCCCAATACCAGATGCCGCTACATTTGCCCCTGTGGGACCATTTGGAGTCCTCTTCTTCGGCCACTGTCCTTCTTTCCCGCCTCCTGGTGCCCAACAGTCAGCCTTGATATGTCCCTTTTTCCCGCAGTTGTGGCACGTCCGCCGCTCCTTCATCATAACAACCAGTGCCCCATCATCCCTGCCTCCCTGCTCATACTGTCCCTTCGCAACCCTCCGGTCGTACTCATCCGTGATTAGCTGGGCTACAGTTTCAGGTGCAACTTCAATCTTGTTAAGTTTCGAGGTCGTTATCAATGTCATTATGGTGGGGTCGTATGATGCCGGTAGAGAACTGATGAGTACAGCGGCAAAATCGGTGTCGTCCAGGGTTGTTCCCATACCCGCTAGCCGCTCGCGGATGTCAGTCATCTTATCAAAGTGGTTACGCACATCGTCTTCATCACGGCATTTCATCCTGTGCAACCTTTGCCTCAACTCTACCGCAACTACCCCAGATTTCCCGTCAAAGATCTGTGCAACTGCCTCCCAAGTCTCCTTCGCCGTTCCCTTATTCTTTACACGGTTGAAGATGGTGTCCGGGACAGTGCACGCCACTACCTGCTTTACCAAAGCTTCCTTGTGTCTCCAGTCATCCAAACGTTTTGCAAAAACATTTGCCTCCTCCTTGGCTTCTGAATTGAGTGTTGGCTTTGGGATCTCCTTTTCAATGTGATCGAGGACATCTCGGGCATCCAGTGCCCAGCGTAGGCGATCTCGGTAAGTGGGCCAGTTTGATCCATCAGCAGCCAAAGCTGGTATCTTGGTAATATCGTTGATCTTTGCAGATGTCATGTTACGGTTCGTGGGTGAACGAGGGTGACTGGTAGGGTTTAGGTCGAGGAGTATGTTAACTGGGTGTAGTCAATAGAGCTGTTTAAACTGAATTACTTTGTTATAGTCTGATATGTGTCGGTTTGTCTTGGCTTTGTTGTTGTGTCGTCTAGAGCGCGCAACCGGGGCCCATAACCTAGTGAAATTGTAGAGTGTAGAATAGGGGGGAAAGTAAGAAAGAGTTGATTAAGATATCGTACCCCGCTCTCAGAGCGTGGATATATACGCTCTTGCTGGGTCCTTAATGGCCCAAGCTCGAGTACTATTACAATGAGTATACAATGAGCAATTGTCCTAGTTCTGTCCTCCATGCCTACGGTATGTTGACCCAAACCAGTGGGTACCGAGTATGCTTGACGCTTATACCAGTTACCCAGCAGCTTGGTTACGAAGTCCGGATTGTCATTTTCCATCACGGAGTGACATAGACGAGGCAATCAAAAATCACCAGCAGGCCGTCTCGCTCACCCCCGATGACGATCCCAGGAAACCAATGTGGCTTCACAGCCTCAAGAGTTCCTTCGAGTGCCGGTTTGCGTCAACAGGAGTCCTAAGTGATGCTGAAGAGGCCATCAAATATCACCAGCTGGCCATTTTGCTCACACCCGACGACCATCCCAGCAAACCATTGTGGCTCAACAACCTCGGGCGTTCCTTCGAGCGCCAGTTCGATTCAACAGGAGTCCGGAGCGACATCGACAAGGCTATCAAAACTCACCAGCAGGCCGTTTTGCTCACACCCGATGGCCATCCCAGCAAACCAACGTGGCTCGACAGCCTCGGGAGTTCCTTCCGGCACCGGTTTGAGTTAACCGGAGTTATCAACGACATTGACGAGGCTATCAAACATCACCAACAAGCCGTTGTGCTCACCCCCGATGACCATCCCAGCGAACACGAGGCCATCAAAAATCTCCAGCAGGCCATTGTTCTCACCCGCCATGACCATCTCAGCAAATCAGGGCAGCTCAACAACCTCGGGCTTTCCTTCCGGAGCCGGTTTGAGTCAACAAGAGTCCGGGGCGATATCGACGAGGCCATCAAAACTCACCAGCGGGCTATTTTTCTTGCCCCCAATGGCCATGCCGACGAACCTGGGTGGCTCAATAACCTCGGGATAACCTTCCAGCTCCGATTCGGGTCAACAGGTGTCCTCAGCGACATCGACGAGGCCATCAAAATTCACCAGCGGGCTGCCTTACTCACCCCCGATGGCCATGCCAACAAGCCAATGTACTTGGGTAATCTCGGGCTTTCCTTCCAACACCGGTTCCAGTCAATAGGAGTCGTTAGCGACGGTGACGAGGCCATCAAATATCTCCAGCAGGCCGTTTTACTCACCCTCGACGGCCATCTCGACAAAATAATATTCCTCAATAACCTTGGGGCCGCTTTCCTGAACCGGTTTCGGTCAACAGGAGTTCAGAAAGACATCGACGAGGCCATCAAAAAACTCCAGCAGGCCATTTTACTTACCCCCGATGGCCATATCCATAAGCCAAGGCAGCTCAAACACCTCGGGAGATCCTTCCGAAGCCGGTTTGAGCACACAGGGATGCTAAGCGATTTAAATGATGCAATTTTTCATTTTCGATCAGCCGCTACATCCAACGTTGGTTCAGTGCTTTCACGACTCGGCGCGTCCCGAGATTTGGCTCGCTTACAAGCCACACGCGATCCTCAGCATGCCTTGGCTGCATATTCTCGTGCCCTCGATCTCCTTTCAAAAATTGCCTGGATTGGTGATCCCATTTCTACACGCCATTCACGACTCGCCGATGTTGGTGACATTTCCAGAGAGGCCACTGCATTTGCCCTCCATGCTGGGCATTCGGACCTTGCCCTCGAGTGGCTCGAGCAAGGTCGTTCAGTTGTTTGGAATCAGCTGCTTAACCTCCGAACATCCGTCGACGATCTTCGCCAAGCACACCCAGACATTTGTGCTGAGTTCACACGAATCTCACACGTGCTCCAGAGCGCCGCCACCCGGGAGCACACTATGAACATGTCCGATAATGCCAAGATATCGCTTGAGGAAGAGACCCGACGCCATCATCACCTTGCGGGGAAGTGGGATTCGCTCGTAGAGACCATTCGATCACTTCCAGGATTTGACGACTTCCTTCTCCCGAAGCAAACATCTGTTCTGATGACAGCTGCCAGATCTGGTCCCGTAGTTGTCATCAATGTCCATCAGAGTCGTTGTGATGCATTGGTACTCGACCAAGGGAGAGATCACTTACTTCATGTCCCGTTGGATGGGCTTCACTATGACGATGTGCGGAAGATGCAAAAATTACTGAAACAATACCTCGCCCCCTACCATCCTCAGAGATGTGGGGATCGCGCTGGCGGATCAGTTCCAGTGGGTGGTTCACCCATTATGAGCATTCTCGAGCAACTTTACTCCAAGATTGTATATCCTATTCTACAGGCCTTGGGCATGACGGTAAGTGGTACTTCCCCTCGAAATATCTGTGCACTCATGTTGGCCGCAGACCGGCAGATCTGACTCGTCGAACCTCCCTCGCATTTGGTGGTGTCCAACTGGGCCGCTCACTTTCCTTCCACTTCATGCCGCCTGTTGTAGAGTCGGCGACAAGATAAACGGAACATTTGACTACGTTATATCATCGTACACATCCACAGTCAATGCCTTGCTTGGGGCAAAAGCCATAAAACACCCATCGCCTAGCGATGTTGTCGGTATCGCTATGGGCAATACACCCGGTCAGAAGCCACTTCTGGGTGTGAAGCCCGAAATGACAGCGTTAGGAAAGATTCTTTCTGCTGAATCGAAGATCAAGTTTGAAACAATTTGGAACGAGCAAGCAACAGGAGAGCGGGTGCTAAGCTGTATGGCGAACAGCAGCTGGATTCACCTTGCATGTCATGGCATTCAGGACAAGCATGAGCCCACGAAGAGTGGTTTCTGCCTCCACGATCAACGTCTGGCAATCAGGGATATTATTTCTCACTCATTTCCAAACGCGGATCTCGCATTCTTGTCGGCTTGTCAGACGGCGACTGGAGATGAGAGATCATCGGACGAGGCGGTACATATTACTGCCGCGATGCTAGGGGCGGGATACCGGAGTGTGATTGGGACAATGTGGTCGATACCGGATGAGGTGGCTCCGAGAATTACAGAAAAGGTGTACGGAATTCTTTTATCTGGAGGAGAACCCGACAGCAGTCGGGCAGCACAAGCGCTGCATGAAGCGATGAAGGAAGTGCGAGAACTTAACCATGACTTGTTTGATCACTGGGTGCCTTTTGTACATTACGGTGTATGATGTATGCTACCGTCGACCCCAGTTTTCCTCAGAGTCACGATAGATAAAACTCTAAATGAATACAACTTTGATCACGCATAGAACGCCTAAGGCCTTCAGGTGATAATTGATAGCCAACTCGAGGCGCGAGCGATCTGAAGACGAGGAGTCCACCAGAGGGGGCCGCCGGAAATGCTGGAAAGCACGATGTCCGTATTCTGAATGCCTCGACCATGCCAACGTCGTCAAGGTGGGCGAGGAAGGTAATGCGTGTGTGCAAAAGAAGGTTTACGAGGGGAACTGCGCCAAAAGCTGAGTGCGCTGGCTAGTGTGTTGGGTATCCGGGGATGGCCGTTAATTGTATGTGCTTTAGATTGCATGCTTTAATCAGCGGCGAGTTATTGCCGATGCATAGTGGGTGTAGTTGCTGGAGCTGGAGCTAGAGTAGGGAGAGATCCGAACAGTAAAAGACCCGGAGGTGCATATCCAGGTAGCTGTGGGGCTGATGCGCTTGTTCTCCCGAGTATAGATGGGTCCATTGGCGCAGTAGTTGAGGTTTCGAGTCATGAGGCCGGTGCAGGTGTCGATGCAGCCAATGTCGCTCCGGAAAGGGGTAGCCTCGGTGTAGCAGTAGGTAGGCCTCTAAATCTGGTGGGGGTGGGGATGGTGGCTGCCTGGACCAAGAAGGTCCAAAAGGCGCTGCCGCTGTCGCGTTCCTAAACGGCGACAATGTAAAAAAAGGGATACAGAGAGGACAGTGTTCCAAAACTAGGAGACATTGTCCACGTTGGACGAAGAGTCAAAGACGCCAAACCCGGTAGATTTGAGCTGGGAGTAGATTTTGTTTCCGAGGAGCCTGCCTCCGCCGTTGGTCAGATTGTTGTTTTGCTTCCTACAGTCTTTCTCCCTTATTATTACTACCGCTTTTGAAGAGCTCTCCTTCACCAAGACTAGCATAGATAGGCGATACTCTGATCTTAACAGGATTACACTTGGGGATTCATATGGCAATGGTATCGGTTGCGACACTCAAATTGAGAACAACATCTATCCAGTCTTCACCTGTGAACTGTGTGATGCGGGCGCGGTCGTGAAGTGGGCCGTGCAAGAGGGTCAACCGCTTTTATCTGTGACGGCATGGAATTCGTAGGGAGGTGATCAGGTTGTACTGCTGGCGACTTGACGTGGGATGAGAAAAAGAGAGGGGAACGAGACGATTAAAATTGGACATACTGTAGATTAGCGTCAGGCCGGGGGAGGATTTCTGTCTGCGATAATGACAGCTGTGAGTTCGGTATCAGTACAGTCTTTTCACAAGAGAATCGTTCTCTCTTTTGTTTGGTTTTCTTGTTGAGTGTCTGGGTTTGAGAGTCAAAGTTGGCGATCTTGGGTATGAGTCAGCGTTGCTCGCCTCCCTTAGGGGGTGAGAGTGACACACTGCGACAATGTTTTGTTGTTTCCCTTGTTCCCTAAACCCAAGCGCTCGCTGTGGGCACCAGGACTCGCAGGTTCACTAGTGAGACTGTTAGCATTGTCGACTGAGACCCCGCGCCCGTGCATCCAATACCTGCTTCTCTTGCTCTAACAGCGCTTTCTGAACCTCCAGCGTATAAATACTTAATGCGTCGTCGTTGGCCGCGGATACCGAGCACACAGCGTTGGAGAGATAAGCACTCGTTTTGTCAAGGCCTGAGACATAGACAGACTGAGTGTCGATTGTGCTCGGGAGTTTCGAGACAATCAGGGTGGTTTGGCCATGCTGAATGTAATGTGAGCGGGATGTGAGTAGATATTTATTCCGAGTCATATGAAGATTGACTAACCTTTAATGGGACAGAACCTGGCTATCTCTGCCTTGGGCGACTTGAGCGCGAGCACAGATTGGGTGGGGTGATCAGCAGTAATGATAGTAGATGGTGGTTGACGAACCCATGGTCTGGGGAATGCACGAGAGTGATCTATACTCGGAGGAGCGGCACATCAGAGGCATCATTACCATAAATCAAGGTGAAGGATTTCTGTTGTGTATCACAGAAACTCTTGATTCACAGAAAACTTGTCTTTGCCTCTCGTGTACGCCTGGCTAAGAGAGGTAGATTGCGGCTGCGATGAATACGAAGGTGATATTGGGCTGAGAGATGGTACATGCGCGAGGAACGGCTAGTATGATGCTGCAGATGTAGCCAAAAACCCGCCTGAAAGGAGCACCCAGCCTGAACAGGGGGCAAGAGGGCCCGAGAACGCGCAGAATGACGCGTGTGTGGTGGGTGAAAGGCGAGAAAGTCACGACAGGGCAGCGCGGGGCCGTGACCATCGTGACCATTACACTGTGCCAGTCATTTCTCCGCACTTCTACCTTGATGCTCCTCGTCTCAAATGTATGTAGCGCGATAAATGGGGTGCAATATGGCCATGTGGGGACCCAGAAACACGAACACCATAACCCATCATTCGATAAAACAGCAGACCACACGCAGCAGGCTAAATATGTCCGACTCAGAACCTTTCTGCAGGAATAGAGGTTTTGATTGCTGATCATAATTTCACCATATCTGGTCCAAAGTTTAGTGATACATGGATAGCCAAGTGCTACAGGACGAGCCTGTCAACACCGCCCGGATTCTTAAAGAGCTAATCAGGCAGGTAGATAAAGATAAGCCAAGGGTCGACCTCCTTTCGGTCAAATGGTCGGAGGAGCGGGATACAGACGCCAAATAGAATGAAGTAAGGGCTTGGGTGTAGAGATGGAGTTAATTGTCAGCTGGCAGCTCCTACAGCGCGAGAGGAATGGCACACACCGCGGTATGGTGTGCATAGAGACACTCTTACTGGCGATTGGTACTGATCACCCGCCCGTATATGAATAGCCAGGAGTCAGAAGACTTGCTCTATGCTTTCCCACCATATCTCTCTCACGAATAGACAACCTTCGGGGATAGGTTCCCCCGTAGCACCTCACGGCCTGAAGACGACAAAGCCACTAACTGCAGAGCACGAGACTCATATTTTGAATGTTACCCAAACCCCCTCAATGCATTGTTATCCTGTCCCACGATGATCGCCCGGCCCGCCATACAAGGGTTCCCATCCAAGCTGGGTGGCCTCTAACGAATTTCAGCTGCGCTACAACCAACTTTGACTATAGCTATGTGGCTTTACTCGGCAGTATAGGGGGACTGATTGACTGATTCATATGACTTGCAAGCCGTATTCTACAGCACTGTATCGCCCTGGGAATTCCCAACCTCTTAAAGATTCGTTGCACAGCCGCGTTGACACTGGTTAAATAGGTACCCTGTTCCCGCTCACTTCAATCCTATCCGAACCCCCGCCCACGCCCCCCGTAGGTACCATCCGAGGTACTCCAGCCTTTCTTGGTGCCTGGTTTACGTTAAACTAAACGCCTCGTCTGTCGTATACCAGTATCATCCAACCTACAACAGCACATCAACAACCATGGATAGCTTGGTCATCGAGGAAAACGCAAGTGATCAAGAGGTAGTGTGGAGGGATAATGACGCATGTAAGAAGTTTACAAAACCAATCCGGGAGTACAGGTGCACCCAGCGACCCCAATGAATTCGCCAACAAACTCCAGCAGACGACGTCGCTCATCCCTGATAGTGATGCCGACAAGCCAGGGCGCCTTGGTACCCTTGCGATGTTTCTTCCAGTTCCAGTTTAAGCACACAGGAATGCTGAGCGACATAGAAGCGGCCATTAAGAATCTCCAGCAGGCCATTTTACTTACCCCCAATGACCATGCCGAGAAACCAGCACTGCTCGATAGCCTCGGGTCTTCCTTTCTCAGCCGGTTCGAGTGCACAGGGGTCCGTAGCGACATCAAAAAGGCTACCAAGAATATCCTGCAGGCCGTTCTCCTTACCCCCGATGGGCATACCGACAAACCCGTGCGGCTCAATCACCTCGGGAATGCCTTCCAGCGCCAGTTTGAGTCAACAGGAGTCCAGAGTGATATAGATACGGCGATCAAAATTCACCAGCAGGCCATTTCGCTCACCCCCAATGACCATCCCAACATACTAGGACGGTTCAATGGCCTCGGGAATGCCTTCCAGTCCCGGTTTCGGTCAACAAGAATCCTCAGCGACATCGATAGGGCCATCAAAATTCACCAGCAGGTTATTTTGTTCACCCCCAATGGCCATCCCGACGAACCAACGTGGTTTAATAGCCTTGGGAATGCCTTCCAGTGCCGGTTTGAGCCAATGGGAGTTCGGGGCGACATCGACGAAGCCATAAAATTTCTCCGGCAGGCCTGTTTTACTCACCCCCGATGACCATCCCGATAAACCAAGGCGGCTCAGTGACCTCGGAAATTCCTTCCAGTGCCGGTTTCGGTCGACAGGAGTCCAGAATGACATCGACGAGGCCATCAAACATCACCAGAAGGCCGTTTCGCTCACCCCCGACGGTCATGTCAACAAACCAGGGTGGCTTAATAATCTCAGGCAAGCCTTCCAGTCCCGTTTTGAGTCAACAGGCGTCCTCAGCGACATCGACGAGGTCATCAAAAGTTTTCAGCGGGCCGTTTCGCTCACCTCCGATCGCCATGGCGAAGAACCGGGGCGGCTTAATAACCTCGGGAACGTCTTCAAGTTGCGGTTTGAGTCGACTGGAGTCCAGAATGACATCGACGAGGCCATTAAAAATCACCAGCAGGCCATCTCGCTCACCCCCGATGGCCATCCTGACAAACCAAAGCGGCTCAATGACCTTGGGACCTCCTTCCAGTACCGGTTTCGGTCAACAAGAATCCGTAGCGACATCGATGAGGCCATCAAAACCCACCAGGAGGCCATCTCGCTTACCCCTGATGACTATGCCCGCAAACCAATGTGGCTCGATAACCTCGGGAGTTCCTTCCAATCCCGGTTTAAGTCAACAAAAGTCCTGAGCGACATCGATGAAGCTATCAAGCTTCTCCAGCATGCCGTTGCGCTTACCCCTGATGGCCATACCAACAAACCAGGACGGTTCAATAACCTCGGGAAGTGCCTTCCAGTCTCGGTTTGAGTCAACAAGAGTCCTCAGCGACATCGACGAGGCCATCAAATACCACCAGCAAGTCATTTCGCTCGCCCCCGATAGCCATCCCGACAAACCAGGGTGGCTCAACCACCTCGGTAGTTCCTTCCAGTTCCGGTTTGAGTCAACAAGAGTCCTCAGCGATATCGACGAGGCCATCAAATACCACCAGCAGGCAATTTCGCTCGCCCCCCGATGGCCATTCCGACAAACCAAGTTGGCTCAGTGACCTCGGTAGTTCCTTCCAGCTCCGGTTTCGGTCAACAGAAGTCCCTCAACGACATCGATGAGGCCATCAAATATCACCAGCAGGTCGTTTCGCTCACCCCCAATGGTCATGCTGACGAAGCGGCATGGCTCAACAACCTCGGGAGTGGCTTCCAGTGCCGGTTTGAATTCAAAGGAGACCTCAGCGACACCGACGCAGCCATCAAACTTTTGCAGCAAGCCGTTTTGCTCACTCCCGATGGCCATATGGACAAACCAAGGCGGCTCAATAACCTCGGAAATGCCTTCCAGTACCGGTTTCGGTCAACAAGAGACCTCAACGACATCGACAAGGCCATCAAACTTCACCAGCAGGTTATTTTGCTCACCCCCGATGGCCATGCCGACAAACCAGGGCTGCTCAATGGCCTCGGGAGTTCCTTCTGGCACCGGCTTTGACTCAACAGGAGTTCGAAGCGACATCGACGAGGCCATCAAAATTCTTCAGCAGGTCATTTCGCTTACCCCTGATGACCATGCCGACCAACCAGGGCGGCTCAGAAATCTCGGGATTTTCTTCCAGAGCCGGTTTGAGCATGCAGGAATGCAGAGCGATTTGAATGATGCAATCTTCCATTTTCAAACAGCTGCTACATGCAACATTCGTTCAGCATTTTTCCGCCTCCGCGCGTCCCGACAGTGTGCTCGTTTACAAGCCACGTGTGACCCTCAGCGTGCCTTGGTTTCATACACTCGTGCCCTCCATCTCCTCTTCAAAAATAGCCTGGATTGCTGACCCTATTTCTACCCGTCATTCACAACTCGCCAATGCTGGTGATGTTTCCAGAGAGGCCACCGCATTCGCCCTCGAGACTGGACATCCAGATCTTGCCCTCGAGTGGCTCGAGCAAAGTCGATCAGTCGTCTGGAACCAACTACTTAACCTCCGAACATCTGCCGACGATCTTCGTCAAGCGCACCCAAGTATTTGCGCTGAATTCACACAAATCTCGCACGCGCTCCAGAGCGCCGCCACCCGGGAGCACACCACAAACATGGCTGACGATGTTAAGATGTCACTTGAGGAACAAGCTCAGCGCTATCATCGCCTTGCGGAGAAGTGGGATTCGCTTGTGGAGACCATTCGATCACTTCCAGGATTCGACGACTTCCTTCTCCCGAAGCGAGCCTTCCGTTCTGATGACAGCTGCTAGATTTGGTCCTGTAGTTGTTATCAATGTCCATCGGAGTCGTTGCGATGCATTGGTGCTCGACCAGGATAGAGACCACGTGCTCCATGTCCCGTTGGATAGGCTTCACTATAATGATGTGGAGAAGATGCAAACACTACTGAAACAATATCTCGCCCCCTACCATCCTCAGAGGTGTGGAGACCGTACCGGCGGATCAATTCCAGTGGGCGGTTCGCCCATTGTGAGCATTCTCGAGCAACTTTACTCAAATGTTGTATACCCTATTCTACAGGCCTTGGGCATAACAGTAAGTAGCACTTTCCAGTGAAATGTCTGTGCACTCATGTTGGGCGTAGACTGGCAGATCTGACTCGTCGAAGCCTCCCTCACATTTGGTGGTGTCCAACTGGGCCGCTCACTTTCCTTCCACTTCATGCCGCCTGTTGCAGAGTCGGAGACAAGATGACCGGGACATTTGACTATGTTGTATCATCGTACACTCCCACAGTTGGTGCCTTGCTTGAGGCAAGAGCCATGAAACGCCAACCACCTAACCATGTTGTCGGTATCGCCATGCGCAATACACCCGGTCAGAAGCCACTTCTGGGTGTGAAGCCCGAAATGGCGGCGTTAGGAAAGATTCTTTCAGCCGAATCGAAGCTCAAGTTTGAAACACTTTGGAATGAGCAAGCAACGGGAGAGCGGGTGCTGAGCTGCATGGCGAACAGTAGCTGGATTCATCTTGCATGTCATGGAATCCAGGACGAGTATGAGCCCACGAAGAGCGGTTTCTGCCTCCACGACCAACGTTTGGCCATCAGAGATCTCGTTTCCGACTCGTTTCCAAATGCCGACTTTGCATTCTTGTCGGCTTGTCAGACGGCGACTGGAGATGAGAACACATCGGATGAAGCAGTACACATTACTGCTGCCATGCTAGGGGCAGGATACCGGAGTGTGATTGGGACGATGTGGTCGATACCGGATGAGGTGGCTCCGAGGATTGCAGAAAGGGTGTACGGGAATTCTTTTATCTGAAGGCGAACCCGACAGCGGTCGGGCGGCACGAGCGCTGCATGAAGCGGTGAAGGAGGTACGAGAGCTTGGCCATGACTTGTTTGATTACTGGGTGCCTTTTGTGCATTACGGTGTATGATGTATGCTACCGTCAGCCTCTTTTTTTCTCACAGTCACGATAGACAAATTTCTATATGAACGCAACCTTACGGTAGATAATTATAGCCGACTCGAAGCGTGAGCGTGAGAGAATACACGTGCCATCGGTCCTTGGACGTGACTTCGGCCAAAAGTCAAGGTGCTCTCACATTACCATGGGATGGTTCTCCCGCAGCACCAGGCCTGAAGACGACGAGCCCACCAGAGAGAGCCGCCAGAAATGCTGGGAAGCACGAGATTTGTATTTTGAATGCCTCGATCGTGTCAACGTCATCAAAGCGGGCGAGGAAGGCAATGCATGTGCGCAAGAGAAGAAGGTCTATGAGGGGAACTGCGCCAAGAGCTGGGTGCGCTGGCTCGTTGTGTTGCGTGTTGGGGGGGGAATGAGCCGCTAATTGTCTGTGCTTTAGATTGCATATTTTAATCAGCGGCGAATTATTGCCGATGCACAAAAGGATCGTTTGTCTCAGGCAAAAATACAGGCTGAAAATGCTAGGCGGTGATGTGTTGGGTGTGTTGAGTTAGTGTGTATGTAGTACATCCCCTTTTCTTTGAAGATGATTGTTGCTAGAGACATGGCAACCTTGGTCTTCCCGATCAAGAAGCATTTTTTTTGTAATTCTCCCCCTCATGCAAAAGGAAAGAATCCGTCTCGGGACACCGCTGATTTACGAGTCAGTTGAGGGGAGGAAGCCTCTGAAATAAACACATACACAATCCACAACATCTCCATCAGGGGCGCCCCCATCTCGGCTTGTTCAGCTGATGCTCCAATATCAGCTGCACAGGACGTTTTGAAAGATATTGCAGAGGGGGTATTCTGGGAAAATGATTACGCCCTCTGCACCCCCGAGCTGTTTCTCAGGATTCGGGCACAGCAATTCGGTTTTTGTGCATCACTCTTCTTCGTACTTGGAGCGCTGCTCATTATACTCCAAACATGGATCAAACTTCTAGCTGATATCCCCCCCTATAATGCGAAACGATCAAATGACCTAAACCGAGCAGAATCATATGATGGAGAATACACACACCCTCATACGTGGTCTCTCCTCCGTCGGCTGCAGAGTCAGTGTATGCCAGAGCATCCCAACTCCCAGGGGATCTCAGGGGACTGATTGCGGGCCGCAACAGCTGATTGACGACATCATCCCCCACTCATACGGGATCACCACTGCGCACTCACGAGGGCTATGATTGTCAGCTTGTTCGTTCAGCCCCCAGTGAACGAATTCTTCCCCCTTTGGCTGCTCCCTCCGCAAATAACTCCCGAGTCGTCGACGTCACCGCCACAGTCCCCTGCCAGCCAATAGATAAACACAGTCCAGTGCGCGCTCACCGGATCCACCATTCTCTCCTCTCCTCCAGCCATGACCACCACCACTGCACATACCCGAGGCTATTCCGAGTTCTTTGCCTCTGGCATCCGCGTCGTTTCCCGCCGCTTTGCCACCCCCCGCATAGATGCCATCAAGCCTTTCCCTCTCACCTTTGACGCTAGCAACCCCGGCGCGGACTTGACTGCCAAACGGCGGACCAGCAGACCCACCTCCATGGTCATCACCTTACCCAACTCTGCTATGATCAACGGCCACACCAAGGTCCAGCAGAGACAGCGCCGCTCGTCCTTGATATCCTTCTCGTCCCGTCTGTTCGGCAGAAAGCCTCAGAGCATACCCAATGAAGAATCCGGCTGGGTCTCATCCGCCACGGACAGCACCTCTTCCTTCCATGATTCCCTGGGATTCTGGGATATGGGCGGGAGCCCTGGTGCTGTCTGGTCATTTCCCTCGTGTCCTAATGGCGGGTATGTGTTCAACCACCTCATCACCTGTCTACCTATATATTCATATGCGCTATTCAGTATCGAACATCCTCAGCCTCTTGACCCGTTCTCGCCCTCGCCTAGCTCCAAATCCTTCTTCGTCGATCTCCAGGACACGCCCAAGAGGACCACCAGCCTCTCAAGCACCGCCTCGTCCTCGTCCTCCTCTTCGTTCTTCTCGCGTAAACGCGATTCATTTCTTCATATCACCTCAACACCTCCTCCAGACGCCTCCTTCCTCCACTTCCCTCGCAACCGACGCTCCAAAGGCCACGATAAGGATAGTAGTCACCACACACAACAGCGCCCTGTATCAATTCATAGCATACCAATCGCATCATTGTCCAAGGAGACGACGGCAACGACAACGATGACAACTAGCGCTAACGCCAATCCTACGGCCATGACCACCGCACCATCTCCCCCATCAAATACCCATAGCGCCCGATCACGGGAACCCTCGTTCCTATCCAATTCCTCATCTATCTCAATTGCTATTCCAGAAAGCACCAACCCTGCCAAGGACTCAAAGGACACTACAAAGCTGACGTCGTCAGTCGAAGAAGAACCGATCATCAATGCCATACTTGGGGAAGAAGAGGCACCCGTGTCTGCTACGGATGCTCAGATATTTTTCTCAAGAGATGATGATGTGCCTGCGAGTGTGGACTGGAGACAGTTCCATATCGAATTATTGGCAGTGTCGTCGTGATGTGGCGGAGGAGCGCGTCTATCCGTTTGGGCCGATTTGGGAAACAGCAAGTTCCGACAAATTCTCACCTCCCTTTCATCCATTCCTCCCACTTGCACCACCACTTTTCTCCTTTCACCTCTCCTCGTTGTTACAATTAATTCCCATCTTAGCGGATTGCAACATTCAACACCAACTCCACAAGTATACGCGCGCGCTCCGCTGTATCCCCTTTTCGACGGTTTTTTTTTTAATTGTTTCTACTCCAAACCGTCATCCACTCCCCGCTATCCTCTATATTTGCCTACTAAGGGAGCTTCCCTGATTCCATCAAAAGGACAGTTGACCACCTGATACTTTTTCTTTTTTTTTTTTTTTGATTCGTTCATCCCACCCCTGACTAATATCAAACATCGATATCAACGTCAATATCAATCAAGTCATTCCTCTGTTTGGATGACGTTTCACGCTATTTATTTATAACTTGTACTTTCCCTCTCTAAGCTTGTATTTTATGCCTTTTTGCTTTATTGGCTTGCTAGCTTGTTTTTTTTTTCCTATAGAAGGTCCCGCTGTTTCTTGTATGGTATATGTGTATATATGTTGTGCCATGTATGTACGAGTAGAAGGATATCTTGAATGGGAGGAAATGCTGACGAGTCGGATGAATATCAGAGGCTGTAGTCTTTTTTTTTTTAAATACAGAAAAGATATATATATTCGGGTTGCATTGAAAAATCGTAAATGGGATCGTGAGTGACACTTTGTGAAGTGTATAATGATACAGAAGAGCGGGATACAAGAGGACTGAGAAAAAAAATAAAAATAAAACGATAGAGAGATATAGACGAGGGAGATGCTGTAATACAAACAATAAATATTATCAGCAAGTACAAAAAGAAGAGAAAGAGCGAGACCGAAAAAAAGGGCAATTGTAAGTGGATCGGAGATAGATACGAATGCAAGAAACAAAAATAAAACGCCAACACCCGCGCTCAAAAGCACCCAAAGGAAAGGTGTTAAACATTACCCCTGGTACTTCTTAATTAGATCCCGAAGCCGGGCCTGACCGAATGCCATCTCTCGTGGAGGTGGAGGAAGAGGTTTCTTGATATCGCGGTCACTGCTATCCGCAGCACTCTGCGTAATCGCAGTTACAGAAGTACCGCCGATCGCATTACCACCACCACCGCTACTAGTAGGACGAGTTGAATTGATGCCTCCTTTCGCTCTTGTTCCCGTCGTCGGTCCGATTCCTTGACCTGGAGTCCCTGCATTACCCTTTAGTACGGGCCGACTCTGCTTCATCTCAGCACCACCACGATCCATCCCCCCATTCACCACTACAGGGACACCACCAACAGGCCTCGCCAGCGAAGCAGTAGAAGACAACGTCGGAGTAGCCAAAGACGAAGACACCATCGCCGGTACCGAAGGCGACTTTGCTCCCGATATCACTTTCGCCATCTTCACAGCACCACCACCAATAGTAGTAGTAGAAGAAGCCGGCTCCGGCGTCGGAGTCTTGGGTCCGCCCGATCCAGATGCGGATGTACTCGTGGTAGTAGGCGAAGATGAACTCGTCGGTGTCTTTTTGGGAACTAATAAAGGAGGAGCCGCTGGAGGCGGTAATTTGTTTATCTGCGCAGCTGTTGAGATCAATGTCGAGGAGGGTGGTGGTGGTGATGATGGTGATGATGAGGTTGGTTTGATCGGCGCGGTAGGTGCACCCTTCGGGTTCTGCTTGATCATCACTCCCGCATCCGCACCCGCCTTTGTCGCCCTCGTCGGAATACCGCCGGCTTTGCCATCACCATTTTTCTGCTTTGCAAGTGGAGAAGGACGCTCAGACTGCGTCGCAGCAGCAGCAGCAGCGGCAGAAGCCCACAACGACGCAACAGCAGTCACTTTACCCCCTCTCCCACCCCTCGCAGACCTCACATCATACTTGACTTCGGGATCCTGACGAGTCAGAGGCGGAAACACAGGAAATCGAGGCGATGGTTGTATAAATTCCTTTTTCTTCCCAGCATCACCCGCGACCTTCGCACCCGCACCGGACGTGATCTTGGTATTATTTGAAGCTGGTGATATTGGCGGTGATGATGATGGTAACAACGCAAGGTCCACATGTGCATGAGAACCCGAGACCGGAAGTTGACCGAGTACGAGTGTATCCAAAGAAGCGCCCGACGCCAAATCATTCCCAATTGCCGAGGCATCGGGACCTTTTAGAGGGTTATTGCTGCTGCCGCTTCGGGTGCGCACATCCGGGGAAGCTGATGGAGGGGACACACGTCGATCTGTCCTGATGGTCTGCGTTTTGGGTACATGCTGTACCATGAGCGGATGCAAAGACGCTAATGGCTGTTGCTTCTCCACGTCATTACCACCGAGGGAAAGAGGCTTGGGTGCAGTAGATGGCAATACCTCAGACCACAACGCCGTAATCTTCCTCGCCTCTTCCGCCACCGTCATTTCACGCGCAACGTGACCTCTGCGCAAAGTTGCCATCGCCACCGTATCCCGTTTCAACGTGCCAATGGGAACGAATCCAGACGAGCGTGGGTTCGGGGACGTCGATGATGACACATCAGCACTATTATCTTCGCCCTGACGGGGTATGTCTTCTTCCTCCCGAATTATTCCAGGACTTGTCGAGGTACCATCGCCAGGCACTGGAACAGCCACAGCGGAGAATTTCCCTTCTTCCTCCCCTTGTGCTTCTGTGGCGCTTCCCCCCAGAGCATGATCCAATTCCGGAAACGGCGGCGGTGGCGGGGCAACGACACTTGGACTGGGAGGAATGATCTCTTCCTGCGGCGGCACACCCGGGTCAATCTCACCCAACCACGCAGCCACCCTTCCCTTGGATGACTTCCTCGTTCTCACATTCCCCCGCGGTCTCTCCCTCCTCTTCTTGATACCCGCCTCCGCCGCCTTATCCCTAGTCACATAACGTTCCTCATCACCACCACCCACGCTCCCCGGCCCACGACTCTTCCCCGCCTTATGCGTCTTCCCATCCACCGAATCTTGATCCCTATCCCTCTCCCTCTCATCCCTCCTATCCTCCCAATTCTTCTGAGGATCTCCACAATCCGGCAATGTCAAGCTCGAAATGGCACTATCATCCAACCTCTCCGAACTCGCACTCCCATCCGCATTGGTAGCAGTGCTCGTAGCAGGTATATCAATCGGTCCCACCCCCCCTCCTTTCTTCTTTCCCATCCCCACCTCCCCACCACCACCTCTCCCCACCGCCGCTGCTGTCGTCACCGCTGTTGCCATTCCCGCCGTCATCTTTCCAATACCACCCGCAGTTCCCCCCAAAACATCCCTCACATCAGGCCTCCGCTCCCTCTCAACCTTCCGCGTCCCCACCTCCGCCAACAACCGCCTCTCCAAAGCATCCAACCCACCCTCCGTCCTCGGCGGTCGTTTAAACGCAACAATCGTCGGTGTAGGCGGCGTTTGATCAGGTGGAACGGGGTACAAGAGGATATTGTCGGTGCCTAGGTCCATGTCTATAGCAGTAGCAGCAGCAGCATATATCGCATTTTCTTCCCGACGAATCTCATCATCATCTTCAACTCGGTTATTACGCTCTCGTTTGTACTTGTGATTTTTTTCCTCAGTGGTCCTCGTCGACGATGTCGGTGCATTGGCAAAAAGCGAATCAAGGGGCGTAGTATAAACAGACGAAGGCGACAACTTGTTCTCCCTGTTCAAGTGTCGCGGTTTCGTCACAGGCGGCGGTACAGGCAGCGTCTTATTCATTTCCTGAGGAGACAACAAAAGTCGAGTCGGAGACGAGATGTGAGGGGTCCTTGTAGGCGGAGAACGTGGGGTCGGCTGCACGTTCTTCATCACCACCACCATCTCTCTTTTCTCTGGATTCCTGGGTGTCTTGGGAGACACTACCGGTGAAACCTCCTCGTTCTGTGAGAGTCCCCCTCCTCCTTTCTTCCGATCATCCGCTGCTACATCCTTTTCCGCCTCCGCTGCCATCTTCTCCAACTCGACCACATTCTCACTCCTCGTCAACGAATTATTCGTCACAGGATCAACAGTAAAAGACTGTTTATGCCTCAACTGCGGGCGCGGGGAATGCACAACGCCAGTATTATGAACCTCTTGATACTGGGCTTGATGTTGTCCCAAGTTGAAAGCTGTCATCGCCAGACCACCATCAACCTCTTCAAGCATCGCAGACTCCGGCACAGGCAAAGGAAACCGATGTCCCACAGGCGAAACCGATCTCCCTCTACCCCTCACAGCCGAACTCAACCTCAAGTGTGCAGATATTCTCGACGCACGGTCACCCTTCCCCTCTTCCCTTTCTGCACGTCCTGGACTCGCTTCGTTGACGCTCCCAAAAGGCGCTGCCGCGGCTACATCACCACCGCCACCACCAAGTGCAGAGTTCGGGCTCGAGGGTAAGGGCAAGAGACGTGGGTGTTGTATTGGAGGGGCAGGGAGTCCAGATATAAGAGGTACGTGGTGGTACGTGATAGGGCCGGCGCTGGAGGGACGGGGGGGAGTGTACATGGTAGGTGTGCCTTGTTGGTGGTGTTGCGGATGAGAATGAGGGACAGCGGGAGGAGTAGTGGTACTACTGTAGTACGTTGTGGCTGGGTAGTATTGATACGGTACAGGCGTGTGCGATGCAGGTACAGATTGTGGCTGAGGGAGCCAGACTTGGTTCTGTTGGTCGACGTAGGGCGCTTGGATGGGTAATAGTGCGTGTGGTTGTGGTTGCTGGTATGCGTTGGGAGCGGATGGTGTAGCGTACAAACCAGGGGCCGAGGTGTATTGTGGATAGACTGGCCCTTGGGGTGGTGCAGGTGCGACCGCCTCTGGTGGCAATTCAGGTAAAGCGTCGGGATGGACGATAGTCACAGGTATACTGAGTATGATATCCTTGCTGTATTTAAAAAAAAAAAGAATTAGAGCCCGAGAATTGACCCCATTGCTCAAGCTAAGCAAAAACACACCTTCCAAGACCCATAGCAACCCTAACCTCAACGGTCGCTCGGATCTCAAAAAGAGCCTCGGAAACTCTAGCCTCAGACTCATCGTCTTCCAACGTGCCACCTCGGACACTTCGTGCATGTATAGGAACGTCAAAAACAAGATTAGCGACGCCTTCGCCTCCAGGTGGCAAAATGTATTCAGGGCCGCGGAAGGGAACAGTGAGGACCGTGTCGGAGAGATGAAGCGGCGCAGGATCCGCACTGGCGTTGGGGAGGACGAGTGTTCTATTGAGTGATAGGACTAGACCGGTGTTCTGTAAAGTGTACCCGTATTGGTTTAGAAGCGAGGGGGGGGCGGTTAAACCGAATTACGAACGAACCTTGCGATTGGAATGATTCTTGACCTGGAGCTCCACACAGGCACTTTCACCCGCAACAATCATCCCACCAACGACTTTCCCGTGAACCCAAAACCTACCATTCTCCCCTACAATGACACCCTCAGGTTCCGCTCTAGAAAAGTCCTCGCCAAAAGACTCGAGAACCCCGAGCTCCTGTTTATCCGTGACGAGCTGTTTCTCGCCTTTCCAATACACACCCACACTCGCACGCACTTCATACCGGACCTTGGCTAGCCCGGATGCGAAGCTGATAGAGGCAGGACAGGTCGATGGGAGAGGGATGCGGAAGAGAAAGGTCGATTGGCCTCGACGGGCTTTGTAGTAGTCCTCTGGCATGGGAGGGTCTCCGGGGAGCGGGTGTGCTTGGACTGCGTTGGAGGGTGGGAGGCTGGGTCCCTGGAAGAGACGGCGGCTGTGGAGAAATGTCATGCGCGCCGAGTGGTCGCGGGATGCGAGTTCTGGTGTTCTTGAGCATCAGCGACAGAGGGAGCGAGAGAGACGAGAGAGAGAGAGAGACAAGAGAGACAAGAGAAACACACAGACCCTCAAAGGCAAAGAGCTCGACCATCATGATGCCAATGCCCAGCTTGTCCGTCTTGCACTCCATCTGCATCCTCCCGGCGACATAGGCCCCTGCGACGGCGCTGGGCTGAGCGAGGGTGACGGAGACTCTGACCTTGGAGTGGCTGGCGGTGGCATTCATGGGCTCCGGGGCAGCGAGGGGCGGCATGGTAGCGAGTGCGAGAGACTGTGTGTGTGCTTGGTGGACGAGAGACGACGAGGCGCATTGCTGTGGGCTCAGGCGGACATGGTCGCAGGAGAGGCAATCAGCCGCCCCGTTTAGGGAAAAAAAAACAAAAAACATTAAAAAATACGACACTATATTACACCTTTCACACCCGCGACCCCTCCTCCAACGCCTCCAGCCGCCCAATCTGGCTGTGCACAACCCTCCAGTCAGCAAACACCGCTTTCCAGATATTCGCTGTAAAAAAAAACCCACCGGTCTCGTATGGCCCCCTGCCACCTCTGCAATTTGGCAATCTCATGCACCTGGAACCCATAGATCTTGGGCTGGTACCTCTCCGTCTTGCGCGCCGCATTCGCCGTATTGATCTGCTCCCCACCCCCCTCCGCAGGCTCAGGCTCCTCCCTCACACGGCTCCGTCTAATCTTCCCTCCCTCCGCACCACCACCACCGCCCGCACCCGCACCCGCACCCGCGCCAACACCACCACCAGCCGCTCCATCCTTGGCCCCCAACGCATTACCCTGCCCACCCCAATCCGCAGGCCCGCTCTTTGGCGGAGTGAGGTTGGGATACACAAGGAAGAGCAGGTGCGGGAATGTGGTCCCAAAGTAGGCTCCATCGATCGATCCGTGTCGTGATGATTTGGGAGAGTAGAGGTCTTCGCAGCGGCCGCAGTAGAGTTTGACGGACTTTTCGTAGGGGATGTCAGTGAGGCCTACAGGGAGCAAGGCTTGAGAGTGACAGAGGACGCGAGGACATCGGCCAAAGTCTGCCCTCTTGTACTTTTCAATCTGTTGGTTGGTGCGATTATAACATGCTTGAGATAAGGAATGTGAAGCGATTGAAACGAACCATTTTTGCAAGACCGCGGGCTGTGACAATCCACCGCGCATGAATAAGCCCGTAAAGAAGCCGTGCTTGGATATCCAGCGAACCTCGCAAACCCTCTTGGATCTCATCATCTGTAATGTTCCCACAAAGTTGAAAAAAAAAAAAAAAAGCTTTGGCCATGACGACGACGACGACACTTGCCTAGATTATCGGTAATCAAGTCAAGCGCCTGCGAGTAATTCGACACCTCGTTGTTCAGCCCCGTCAGATTGAACCGATCCAAGATGAAATCCTCATCGACTTCGCAAAAGTACTCGTTGCCCTTGGACGAAAGGAACCAAGAGATCCACTACCAAAAAAAAAAAGCGTTTCATCAGCTCAAAAACACCCCTCCATAGGCGACAAGCATTCTGGTACCGAGCTGGAAAACCACCCCTAACTTGTCAGCAGTTGCTACAGCCACGCCGAAAGGTGTGGAGGTTCACCTGGAATAATCGGAATCAGAACCTGTAGAGAGATCTTCCACTAATCAAAAAAAAAAAGAGGGGAATCAGCACGGGCCACCACACACATAACACGCGCGCGCGCGCGCTACGCAACTGGTTGAGACAGACAGAGTTTCGGGGTAACACCGCGCAAGCAAAAGTTACTAGAACAGCTAGCACGCGGGTTGGCGTTGCTGCGAAACAACACAACTGATACCATGTTACGTAATCACATCTTTCCCTAATCTGTCCAACTGCCACAAAACTCTTTCAGGGACAACGCCGAGTCTTTCAGCAAGTCGTTCAGCCCCAAATGAACTCAAAAAGTCACGACAGCTTGATTACCACCACCACACACCACCTCAGGTTCACTGGTTAAATCCCCATCCGTCGTCGCCCTCTCGACTATGTCACAATTCCCACACAGGGAGGAAGCAAGACGTCAAAACACACAGGAAAGAAGACCCAGACGACCGTCGAGCCCACAACTTCTTGTTCAATCAGGGCCCCCCCTTTTTCCTTGTCCCTTGGCAAAAAAACCTCTTGGGCGTGACTAGTATTCGCTGAGCGCAATGTATACCCCCCCTGTTATCCTCTAATGGCAAGCTCTCACCACCGTTACCCTCGAGCCTGTTCCCCTGTTGATGGGAACCGTCATGACTTGCAAATGACGGTATTCCGTCCCTCGGTTTGTTTTTTTTCTCTTCTTCTTCCTGTGGCGTCGGGTAGATAGAAAAGGGATCTTGGCAACATTGCCATAACCCAGTAAGCCTGTGACTCGTTGGAGGGGGTTATTGTCGCTTGGAAGAGAGATGCAAATCGGGGACTCTAGTAAAGTACCCGCAGCCCAACGATGACATTTGTATATGGGAGGGTGGGTGTGTTCTGGGGTTACATACTACATACCCCCCCTCCCCCCTTCGGACATTGCGGGGAAAGTGGGCAAAACAAGGGGGATTGATATGATTCAGGAGGGTATTGACTCGGCTTAGAATATCGAATTGGGAGAAGGAGGGGGGAAATTTAGTACCAAGAGTTGCTGCTATTCATATTCCCAGGCTCCCCACCCCATGTCATGGTTCTCACAAGCTAGAGGTTTAGGTAGCCGAAGTTGATACTAATCCGAGAACCCCCCCCAAGTCATCACGAGGAGGCTAGGTTAGGTTAGAAGACACAAGTTTCAGAACCCACCCCACGTACATCGAGGAACTTCTCTCTCTGTCTCCCATGTCTTCTCTCGGTTCAGATAGGTTACGTCAAAAGAGGTTTGCTCTTCAGGCTCACCGGAGAATTCCAGAAAATGTCAGTCTAAACATGTTTACACTTGCCGTAGTGTCCTCATTTTTTGACATCGAAGATCTCCCCCCCCCCGGTAGCGGTAGTGGTAGCGTAAGCAAAAGACAAGAAGATCATCTGACAAATAGCTTTCCATTCGGACCTTGACTGAATTTCTTGGTTTTTTTTTGTGTGTTCCGAGCTCATTTATATTTTTGTGTATGAAATGCGAAGCTTGGCGTTTTGGAGGGGCTTATTGTTTCACTTTTGCAGTGGGAAAAAAAAATTGTATTGAGAAGAAACAGCCGCGGCACGGCAATGTTGGGTTTTTCTGTTCATGCCGAGAAGGGTTGGGGGTGGGGTGGGGTGGGGTGTGGAAGAGGGGGGGGAGCCAAAGGAAGAACGACGATGATGATGATGATGATGATCTGTCCTGTCATCCAAGAACTCTCTCTTCGGTTTTTTTTTTTTGACATTGACAGAAGTGGCGTTAGAGTTGTGAGGTTGTCGACAGCTGGGAGGAAGTTTGTAATTTTTGTTTTTTTTTTGGGAGGGGCGGAGTGCATAACGCTCGAGGCACACAGGAAATGTCAAGTTATGTGTTCGTCCACACGAACACAAAAACTCAATTCTGTAAACTAAAGGCGAGTCACTTGGAACCGAAAAAAAAACAAGTAGTGACTCGGGTAAACACTATTCATTCAAGTGTTACACGGTCGTAGGTGGCAGCCTCCTCGGGGAATGGGAGCGTGTCTTTTCCCCAACTACACCTACATTTTCCTCTCGCCTTGGTAAAAAGAACGTTACAGCATGAAACACCTTAGCCCTACCCACCTTCACCGTTACCTTGGACCTGACTGACCCGTTTATTAGATTGCAAGTTCATTCCCACTCGCAGGGATAGTATGTATCCACATCTTTTCCGAGGTCCCTTAGTCCCAAACCCAAAGTTAAGGAGGGTAGCGGGGGGGGGGACTACCTTTTTGCAGCCATGGCGTAATGCGGCATGAGAAGTTTCAAACCTCGGTCACCTCCCCCTCGACCCCGAGAGAGAGAGAGAGAGAGTAAATGTCCATCCTGTGGCGCACCCTGTGAAGATCTTATTACGACATCCCCCCACCGCACCCCCAAGTTACTGAGGTGGAAGGATTTGGGTTGTCGGTTTTTTGTTGGCGGCGAAGCCCGCAGCGCGTGGGGGACCCAGGATCCTCGTGTTCGATGCGCATCCGAATTGCAGCTGTCGTGTCCTTTATGTTAGTAAGTAGTAATAAGAGAACGCCGCATTACCGTCGGAATAGCGGATCCGAAGAACGGTCTACATGCGTAGATGTATATCAAGGACGGGGGCGCGGGTGTTTGAAAGTTGTTTTTTTTTTGGGAATGAGATCTTGCTGGGTATTGGGTATGGTGTGCAGTTGTATTGGTATTGGTATAGGGGCTCCCGACCTTTCAGTGTACCAGTATTAGCGGAGTCGTTCAAAATCTCGGCAGAATCATCTTCCATCCATGAAGCTTATGGTTCTTATATATTTGGGAGCATTTGGGGAATTAAATCAACCCACCCGTGGTGCGGGTATGATCTAAGATTATGGGCCCGTGGCCGAGAGGGAACCGCGCACCCTTCCATCAAACCCGGGACACCATCGATGCTTGTTTTTTTTTTCTCTGTGGGTCCACCAATTGGCCCTTTTTGATCGGTCTAACACTCAAACATGGTCGTTGGATTATACTTACCCAGTTTGCTCTCATCGTAGTTTTCGTTTTCAACGGGGGAAAGCGACACGATATATCATATATCATTCCACGCCTTTGTATGGCTCGTGGCGTTTCCACCCTCATTTCTCTTTCAACTGAAGATTCGTTTTCAAAAAAGGAAAAGATGCACTGGTGTCGACTTCCCTTCCATACCATCGCGAATTTCCTTTATCAGGGATATTAGGAGATAATCGAAGATTAAGATTCTGAAAGAAGGATTTAAAGCCTCCTTGTTTCTAGGCTCGCATTTTCGAAAGCCGTGAATTGCACACGGCTTGAAGGGCGTATACGTTCCCGAGGACTTAACAGCACCCCCGCACTGGTCACTTGGATATCGTTGGATGCCCGAGTGCCGGGACACATTCAGTTGTCATGGTGGAGAACTCAAAATAAGAACATAAACATATTCAAGCGCCTATATTACCAAAAAGGGGTGTCAGACGTCTAGCAGCTCAACAGCACTTGGATCCCCGAGACGAACAAAGGGCAGGCTAGGCTAAGAGGCTACATAATTCAACCCCCCTCCCGCAAGGTATTCTATCTGTCAGACAAACAACAACTAGTTGGGCTTCTATCCTTCTCCCGACCTCTTCCCCTAATATCGACCCTCGCTCAGATGACCTCAAGCGCCAAATACCTTCCCATCAATCCAGACAACGGGGGTTACAAATAGACCGGCATCAACCATCGGCTGTTGGATAAAGGGCGCAGTAAAGACGAACCAACACACAGCCCAAACATAGCCGAGTAGGCGTAATACCACCCCCGGGTGCGCGTTCCCTGAAGGGGGGCGTGGAGATCCGGTGACAAGGTACCGGATAGCGATTTCTAAAGTAATCGCCCAGGCCTGGAGGATGAAGAAGTAGAAGGCGCCGCTCCCGCCATAGCCTAACATCATGAACTCTCCGCCTAGGTGAATTAATGCGGATACGAGAAAGGCGGCGTGGAGTTTGAGGAGGCTGAGGGCGAGGTTGGGTTTTCCCAGTGGGCGTGGAATGCGTAGAACTCGGTGAATGAGGAAGTCCGGGATTGTGAGGACTGGCTATAGGGCGAAGGGGTTAGTTCAGGTGCTTTCCGAAGAGAGAGGGGTTGAGTAGCATCGGAGCTTTAGTTGGAGTAACATGTTTGAATGGTGCTTATCATGAGGACCGATATGCGCGAAATGATATGCTACAGAATGGGTTGGAAAGTAGGGACGTTAACCTACCCTGCGAAGAAGTTGATGCCAGGTATTTCTGAATTTAGAATTTTGCAAGGGATGATAAGTATCGTATTCGAGGGATAAGTCGGCGGAGCAAAAAATAAAAATAAAAAACCCCCCAATAATTAGCATCCGGAGTGAACTGGTTGAATAGCGGTTCGGAGATGGGCTTACCTCCAGAAATTTTGAACTGAGTACATATACTTGAATGAGCCGAATAGCGGCGGCCAGTCGGTAGGCTGAGAGATGCCCGTCCCGACGAAGACAATGCTCGCTATGCAGTGAAGCACATTGATCTGAGCGAGTCCGGGTACACCAACACCAGCGGTGCTGAGCACTCTGATGTAAAACGGCTGTGTGACCAAGGGCTGTGCGCCTGGGGTGAGGGCAGGATTGGCGTTGTTAATGACCATAAATATGAGCTGCACGACGACACAGAGCAAGGCTGCGCATATGCGAGACAGCAAGAAGGATTTCCTGCTCTGAGGAGCGGTACGGGAGGACGAGTGTCTGCGGATATGAGCCGGCTCGTGTGCCCATCCAACACCGCGTGGGCTGTTGTGTAAATGCCAAGCCCAAGCGAGCCGGTTTTTCAGAGGAGCAGAAGAGATTTGTCCGGGAGCTTCATAAACGCGGTGGAGTTCTTTCTGAACATTTGTGGTGACAAGATAGTCAAAAGCATAAGCCAATTGTGCTAGGATGCCACCTCCTACGCCGACATCGGCGATGTCGCCTGTCGTTGAACGGAAGACAAGGTGATAGCTGATTAGTAGGATAGGGATGAACAACAGGGGTCGATAAGGGGATGGTGGAAGGGCGTATCCCAAGACCGTTATACCTTGGTGTAGCCCGAAGAGAGGCCAGGAGAATGCCACACGAGTGTCGGACATGGGCGTTCGAGAGCGAAAAAAGAGTCGACCCTTCTCATCACTGATAGACTCGGGGGTGGCGCCAGTTCCATTGAGCAGTTTATAAGCACGTCATGTGCGCATCCCCCGAGCGTTTTAAACGTTGAACACAGAAAAAGTGGCCGCTCGGGAGTGTGGCTGCTATGGGACACTCGGTACTCCTGTCACTATTCAGAAAAACATTTTTTGATGTTCCTTTGATCAGCAGGCGTCGTCGTGTACTAACACGACCAAAGCTCCGTGCTCGGTCTGACTGGTCTCTCGTTTTATTTGCGTTTCTTTGCTTCATTATTCTAACTGTGCTCGCAAGAATAAGCGTGTGACCAAAGCTTATCACCGCGTCCAGTATTCAAGTATCTACGGGACAAAATGTATGATAGCTTTCTTTCTGTAGCACTGGTAAGCTCAGCGTTACACGTCTTGTCACACATCCCGTCCGTCCCCTTTTCATCATTTTGTCGACAACACCCATGTTCTGCGCGCGCAACTAGCTCTGGCATGAGTCCTAACGAAGACACACAGATTCCACTTCTTCCCCTACACAACGCTACAGATACCACCACCGATTCCATAAAAATAATGGGCACTACGCTCCGTCAAAAACCAGGCGGTTTCCAGCTTACAGATCTCACCGTGAACATCCCTTCGTCAAGGCGACAGGCTCCTATGACGGATTCTCGGTCTAGTGATAGATCTACGTCACCCCCGCGGTGGGGCACCCTCGAGTTCAAGGTTTACTATGCCATTGCATTGGTCGTCATACCCATTATGATTTTGATCCCTGTTTCTCTGAGTTCACGTATGTCTTTCCACCCTTTGTAGTTATTAAATTGCTGCATTCACGGAGCCAACTATAGCGTCGCACCCAAACTTTCCATTTTACCGGAATAGACTTGAGAATGGGTGGATACCAGGCCGGCTGATCGTGCGCATATATGCCTTATTCCCTTCTATCGCTCAGTTCCGCTTTCTTCTAGGATAACAGCGATGCACAGTATCGTACATTCAGGAATAATGTTCCTTTCCTCACTGCCGCTATTCTCCTTCACCTTTTTGCAAAATGGATCGTATCGTTACGTCCCACTACCTCGAATCCTTCTGCTCCAACTTCGTCTTTGCCTACAGCGCGAAATAGAACACGGAACAATTCACCTTCATCTATGAAATTTAACCTGATTTTTTCCCTAATCGCCATTACAGCCCTCCATGGACTGAACGCGACCAAAATTCTATTCATTCTCTACCTAAACTACACCATCGCGAAGAGCCTCAAAGGCTCCAAACTGAATGTCTTATTGACCTGGGTGTTTACCGGCGCTGTCTTGTTGGGAAGCGAAGTCTATCAGGGGTGGCCTGTGGGGAGGTGGTTTGAGGGGCTGGCTTGGCTGGTATGTCTGCCTTGTCATTTTCAGATGATGCCAAGGCTCATCGTGGATTTCCTTGCAGGACGGTTACTCGGGTATCTATGCTCGCTGGTATATTATCTTCAACATTACAATGCTCCGCCTCATATCTTTCAACATGGATTATTATTGGGCTTGTAATCGCAAGGGGAAGGAGGTTGAGGTTGGTCCAAAATGCACATAGCATGTTCATATCTGAGCCATCGATAGGGCAGCGAGGGAGACAAAGACATGACGGAAAAGCAAAGACAGGGCATGGCACACCCAGACTCCGTTTATTCATTCTCAAATTTCGTGGCTTACGCCTTTTACCCACCGCTGTATATTGCAGGGCCTATAATTACCTTCAATGACTTCATGTGGCAGGTATGTCTTTTTCGTCTTTTGCTAATCCCTTTTCTCAACTCCATCTATCACTTAGCATCGACATCCCAACAAACAACCGCACACCTCAACACCAGTCATCTCATACTTTATCCGCTTCCTGTTTTCCTTCATCGCGATGGAATGTATTCAGCATTTCATGTATGTCGTTGCCATCAAAAACAGGAGGGCCTGGACCGGTTTCACTCCTGCACAAATAAGTATGGTGGGATTTTGGAATCTCATCATCGTTTGGTTAAAGGTGAGGTACCGGATTCCTCGATTCCCCGCACCTTTCTATGTCATCTCCCATTTATATGTCAAATTTGTGGATGTAAGAGGTTGTGATGATCGCTGATAATGTCGTTTTGGGAATGCGCCTTATCTCAACCGTTTCCATGTACATCCTCCGCCTTTCGTCATCCATTCAATCCAAACCCCATCTATCGCTGCGTCACTCTCATCTTCATCATATCAAACCCATTTCGTTATTCATTTCCCCCTTTTCTCCGCTTCTCATTAGACCTTTCTCTGCTTTTTACAACATATTATTCCGCATCAGTGTGTTGGTTCCCAGGCTAACAACGTTCTGTATTCTTGCCGCCCAGCTCCTCATCCCGTGGCGGTTTTTCCGGCTTTGGGCGCTTCTAGATGGTGTCGATCCACCCGAGAACATGGTGAGATGTATGGCAAATAATTATTCGACAATGGGGTTCTGGAGAAGCTGGCATCGGAGTTATAATTTATGGATTATCCGGTAAGTGGTTTCTTTTGGATCAGAGTTCCTTTAGCCTCGGTGTTGTTCGTGTGGCGGCTTCCTCGTTTCCGGAAACTTTTCTTTGATTCTTCTCTCTCACATGCGTGGGGGGTCCTGGTCGCGAGATGAGCCCCTTCGCAGTGAAAATTTTGATTGTCAAAATTGGCTATATGGTAGTCTTCGTATCGTGATGGGAACCAAGGCAAAGGGAGATAACTCGCTTCGGTAAAAGAAGACGGCCTGGGCGGTGTTCTTGACGGCGCCCAATTTTGTTCCGCGGGCGCTAGCTCTGAATGAGGTCTCGCAAATTTCGTTTTTTCTCTATCTATGCTTTAATGATTTGTCGATATTGAATACCAAGCTGAATGGTTTCTAGGTACATTTACATTCCTCTTGGTGGCACAAAGAATGTTGTCTTCAACACCGTCCTCGTCTTCTCCTTTGTCGCTCTCTGGCATGACCTCACGTTCAAACTATTAGCCTGGGGTTGGCTTGTCAGTTTATTTATTATGCCTGAGCTTCTCGCGGGATGGATATTTCCAGTGTCGAAAGTGAGTCTCTTTTTTCCAGCATTCTGTTGCCCAATGTGGCAACGTCCTGCCATAAGGATATAGGCGAGGTGTCGCTTGTGACAAAAATGGTTTTGTGGGGGTGGCAAGCCCCTTACAATTCAGAACCATATAATCTGCCAAATGCAATGTGCCTACCCCGGGGTTTGTCTTCACGACATCTAGGGATTGGGCGTGGAAACGTGAACTTATTGGGGGCTCTTGCTGACTGCGGTTTTCTTCTTTCTTTGCGGATACTCACCCTTGTGAACGACGGCATGACCTAAACACTCACTTTTGGAATTCATGGAAAATTGGAAACGTGGGATGGGTGGGTGCCACTAGTATGGTCACAGGGGGTGGTATCGACATCTGGCGGCGCTCGGCGCGGTGGGGAACATATTAATGATGATGGGCGCCAATTTGGTCGGCTTCGTGATCGGCACGGATGGCGTCGGTTTCTTTGTTGGCGAGTTGTTCGGCACAGCAAAAGGCCAGTTCGATATTTTCGGTTTGGTTCGTGATCGGAAGAGGCTGACTTGTTTCTTCGCTCTCTCGGTTTCTGAATTATTATTATAATTATTTTTGGGTGATATTGCTCGTGTGTCCTGTTGATATTCTGGATGGGTTGGCTGGACATGCAGGCGGAAGGTTCCTCGTGGGTGTGGTAGGGTGTCTGTTCGTTGGTGCACAGCTTATGTTTGAATATCGGTGGGTGATATTGTGTTTTTTTTTTAATTCATTATGTATGGGATATACTGAATGGCAGCGGGTCAGTGAGGAGGAAGCACGCCGGGGGATATATCGTCGGTGCTGAGGAGGCGTATGTAGCGCGATGTACTAGGCACGAAGGACAAACAAGAGCGCGATCTGAGTGGATCTAGGGTAAGACGTAACTTTGCGCTAACGAACCTGCACGTGTATTGGGTCGCTGCCCTGGAGAGTCGTGACATGTTTCTCTAAAGCTTCTCGCTCAAAAACGTCCATTCACCACCTACCCTGATTCTTCACACCTATATAACCACCGTCTCGGTTCCACAGGCAGCTCACCCTCTTTCTCGCTCTGTACGAACTATCATGGTCAGTCCTCCCCTCCCGAGCGCATCCACCCCCGGGCCTCCTCACCGTGACTCACCGCCCGCCCAGTCAAACCCTCACCCCTCCGTCCACGCTCTCATTATTGGCGGCAATATCGCTGGTCTCGCAGCCGCCATCGCCATGTCGAGAGCCTCACATCAAGTCAGTGTATACGAGGGGCGGCCCGAAATCGCACCGGTACGTCACAAAAGAAATCGCTTTGCTCCTCCACGCTCTGTCCCGCTAAACATTGATCCCTACTTCTATCCCCGTAGGCGGTGACGGGTGGCTGTCGTCTGGCACCCAACATCACAAAAATTCTCTATCAATGGGGTTACGAAGAGCGACTCAAGGAGATCACTCAAGCATCGTATGCAGTCGATTGTCGCCACAGTGCGTGCTATGTCTGACTTGATCTTTGTGATAAATTTTGACATCAAAACTTTTTGGGGGTTAAGTGGAGACGGGCGAGTTCCTCGGTCGCCATGTGTGGGAAGAAGAGCTAATCAGGGACGCTCAGGGTGATTTCTTGTTTGCAAGAGTACGTGCGCCACCGGCCGTTGTTGAGTCTTGTGCCACTCACGTCGAACTTTTATTCACTTGCTGCGACATAGTATGGTGATGTCCTACGTTTGATGCACGACATAGCCGAGGAATCGGGTGCCAAGTTGTATTATGGGCGCGAGGTGGTTGACATTAATCTCGGGGAGATAACAATTACACTGGATGATGGGGAGGTGGTGTCGGGGGATGTCATAGTTGGTGCAGATGGGCAACATGGTATATCGAGAACGCTATTCCAACTCGAGACAGAGGATGAGCCGTCAACCCCATGGATGAATGTGTACTTGTGAGTCTTTTTCTTTACTTTCTGGCCTCGAAGAATTCACTGTTTTTTCTCACACAGTACGACTGTTCCGAAGGAAAAGGTGTTATCGGATGAAGAAACGGCAACTCTCTACGATGATTTGGATGAAATTGAGGTATGAATCATTTGTCCCCATCTAGCCCGGAAACTGACCATATTATTCCTATATTCTTTCCATCCTATCCGATCAATGTTGGCATCAATTTTCTCTTCGGTTGCTGATCCGCTCCAACATCCGCGGATTCTTCTCATCATACACAGAAGGGTGTGAATACCGTGTGGTTTGGAGATGGCATGGCGACACAGGGCTTCCCGCTGGTGGGTTTTTGTTTCCCTTCCTCCTTCGACTACCCGCACCTGGTTGCGGGCATTACGGCACTTACCAAACTCAGGGATCTTTACTAATCACCCTGGTCTTGTGTAGGTGAACGACGAATACGCTCTTGTAATTTTTGGTCCACCCGACGGCGAGGAAACCCATTGGCCCGAGCAGGCAAAGCGGGAACGCCTGATTCGCGCTGTGGGTCAATCAGAATCTCGGTAAGTTTTCTGACTAAATGTCCTATTCCCATCCTTGTTATCTAGAATTCTACTGACTTTCATTCCCGTTCAGACTCCGCAAGCTTGTAGAATGGGGACGTGATCCTCATATCGTGACTTTCCACAAGGGGCCATCGCTCCGTGACTGGTGGCATCCTGATGGTAACCTCGTTCTTGTAGGTGATGCCGCTCAGCCTTTCTTGGTGAGTTCCGCCCTGTTTCGCCGGACCGTCTTTCTCGCGTTCATAACCTAATTGGATATATTTGCTAGCCCGGTTCAGCACAGGAGCCCGCCTACTCTTTTGAGTGTGGAGTGACCCTTGGACGCCTCTTCTCCTACCTGAGGAGATATGAGCAAATCAACGATCTTCTTGAAGCATACGAGGAGCTGCGCCGTCCCAGGGACATTAGTGGACACTTGAAGGCTATTACTGACCATCAGTTCATGACGCTGCCCCCCCTTTACTCAGAACCTCGCAATCAAGCTATGCGAGATAAACGGGACGCTTGCCGTAATCTCTTCGAAGTATACATCCCTGCCGATATTGATGAGGCTGGGGATGGGTGGCAAGAATGGCACTCTATCGTGGATCAATTCGCGTACAATGCAGAGTATACAGCGGACGACTGGTGGAGAAGACATGGCATATTGGCAGAGAGCTGTAGAGGAGCACCAATAGAGGGCCCGCCTCTGCAGATCATTGTCTGCCAGGACATTAATGAACACTGAGGGTTCGCTGGTCAGTTTTTCTTGTCTATCTATCTACATTCCCTAAGCTCAATCCCGGTCCCGCTCCTTATAGTAGCACTGCACCTGGTATTGACTATGACGGCTGGATTCATTCCAACTCGTGATGTGTCTACCTCACCACCATCTTCCACGTCTCCTCATTTCATGCATTATCTTCCAAATTCGTTTCATTGACTTGTCATCGCATTCGCCATATACCCTCATCTGTACTCAACATAAACACACAGATTGTCGTATGCTCCACTCTGCTCTCTGGTATATGGCTCACACGCCCCCCACTTCTACCCGCCCGGATCTTCCTTACCCTGCTATCGTTTGCTTGTCCCTTTTCTCTGGTATCTGTCTCAAAGGCTCCACTCTGTGGTTCGGCATCACCTCCAGTATCGCCGATCTAGACCATTCCATCCACGGAGAAGCTAATTTTACGAATCGTTTACATGCTTTCCTAACGTCTCTGTTTCTGCTTTGATCTCTGTTTCTGTGCATAATACCATGATGCGCATGTTCATGACCGCCGAATACGCAATCATCGGCTGAGTACACAGCTCGGGGGAGGAGCCATCGGAAATCGCCGATTGGGGTTGTGATCATTTTCGGTTGTTCGCATTCATCCTTACCACGCTGCGCCACCATTTGGAAGGACCGGCGATCTTGAGAAGGGAAAGACTTCTTGGAATCGGCAGTCGGCGTAGACAATTTTTACAACACTCTCATGAATATGGAAGCTCCAATGACTCGGAAGTGACTGGCTTTCGGAACTCCTGTTGTAGCAATAGACACTTGATTAGTGTGTAAGGTCTGTTTGTGCGCAAAGCTCAAGCTATATATATGTCTTGGGAGCTTGAGCAAGAGTAGGGAGCAAGCATTCCATTACCAAGGACATTGCTCTCCTTGATAATACTGAGAGCTGCACGCACTGTGCCTATTGATCGCCACCGCCAGCCATCTGCATCAGGCATTGTGCATCACGAGGTGTGACTAATACAGCCTTCAGGTAAACACCGCTTCCAGTCCGCTTCTCCGTTTTATTGTGTTGCGCGGGAACAATGATTGATTGAAATGAATTCTACCCAGTGGAGGTCCTTGGAGGTCCCGAGCTTCGAGCTGAGTTTTTGGGCTTAACGAACAGATCATAACTCATGATTCTTTTTTGCGTTCTTGCTGCTTCTCGGGTTTATGGGCTTAGTGTTGGAACTAGGGGTTTTTTTTTTGGGGAGGGGGAGGGATGGAGTGAATGTATTCAGATTACGCGTTCGTTGACTAAGGTCAATACGTATCCGCACTAGCGGCAAGCGGGCTGCACCTATATCCGACGTTTGAGAGCCACGGTGGTGGAAGTTGGGATGTATCCTGATGTAGCCCATCCTATCCTTGTGCCCAATGCTGACGAGGGCCCCTACATGCGGGTTGTGGAACCAGGATATTCAAATAGCGCTCCGCGTCAAGCGAAGAACCGTAAGGGCAAGCTCACAAGCTGTAAAGCACGAGGTGTCCGAATCTGGTAATTTGCTTGTGGCGTCTTGGAAATGAGACCCCATGGCCCCCCATCCTATAGGGGCGAGTCTCTTTATCGGTGGATGTGCGGCCCTCCATAACGGACACGAGAAGAAACTTTCACGGATGCTAGTAGATTCGGGAAGGTGATAGCGCCTAGGGATCATCTCATATAATGTGTGCACAAAATGCAGCTTATACCTGTATGGTATATGGTGAGAAGACCTCCCTCTTACAGACCCCTAGGTCGAAGCGTTCACCCGGGCATTAACGAGAATTTGTGAGGTACTTGAATGTCCTTGCTTAAGCACAGAAAAGATCCCTCGAAAAGGGCTTGTTGGAGGTTGAATAGTGGAATTTTGGAGACGTGTGTGCGTGTGTGCGTATTTATCGTTGTCTTGAAATGAGGGTCGGTAGTGGGTCAGTCAGCGCCGATTTTATAACTATATGTACTGTATAATAACTGCCAAGGGGCTTTTACAAGATTTTTCCCTGGTCTGGATTGACAGCTCAAGAGAAAGGGGGGATATCAGGCTTGCCGCAGCCTGAGAAATTCCATATATCATTGAACCCACTGTGCCAACCACCCCTGCCATGAGGGCGGCATGTCACCTTCTCGAAATTGAAAGCCTTGAAAGAAAGGAGGGGTGTGTCGTTTCTTCTCTTTAGATTACGCCTCCCCCACGGCCCAAGTTCTGACAAGTATGGAAAGGACCCCAAGAGAGAATGATCTTCCTGGAGGGTGACAGTTACCAAGGCTACTTGGGGAGTATGTATGTCGTGGGCTTTCGAGAGGCCGAGAACTGGTGACATCAAGGGCCTTTTGTGGAGCGGATGCAGTACCGGACGACAGTTCTGGAAAGAGAGATTATAATCATCGTGATTCATGATCGCCCAAAACCAACGCTCCCGCGTTTCCCATATCCTACATATTCGAGCGGGGTGGTGCTTTTGATAGCGTGCTGCGTTGAAAAAATAAGATAAAAAATAAAAACAGGATGCAGACGGCACACAGAATCGAAGTGTAATGCTGCAGTAAGTCCTACAGATCGTGTCTAACGCGGGGGACAAGCCATCTGAATGCGAAACAGCGGCGTATGTACACTTGCAGAGAGACCGTAAATATTGAATATGAGGGGACTGTCCATAAATCACAGTCCCAGTTCGTGGTAAGTACTTTTACTGTTGTATCTCACGAAATCCGTCTTTCATATCATCAATCTCTGTATCCGACGTGCACGCTCACCTGGCTCTTTTAGACTGAGAAGTGAATCCAAGCGTGGAGGCCTAACTCCTTAGCGTCCGACTAAAGTTTCCGATCCGAGATTCCGTAGCTTGAATGCCCTCTTTCGAGGTATTAACTTTCCCCATCCGATTGTCTATGTAGTGATGCAAATAAGCCGCTCGTCATTTGACTGATCGATTAACAACCCTCGAGTATCAGATTATTGTTATTCATTAGCAGTCGGCACATCGATGAGGTCCTCACTACAAGAGTGGACGGACCGTAGAACCGATAACCCGGTTTAGGTAAACCGCAGCGCTAAGAATTCATAGTAAAGAACCCGAAAGCACGATAACAGACCCGCACATGCTGAAAGAAGTGAGCAGGGGCATTTCGGATGCCTCCAGGCGCGGTGATACTGGCATCAACCGATTAATGACGGATATATAAAAGCGAGAAATCCATCCGGCTCGCGGCGGTTGTCAAGAATATGAGAATATTCCATCAGTAAGGGGTCCCCGACTCAGAGAGGGGTCTCGCAACGTCGCCGGCCGAAACCGCACCCCACATGGTGTTACTGGACGAGTAGAACATAGGCCTACTTTGCTGGAGGGATGGACCGTCGGGGGTCTTCAAGAACGTTTAAGAGCCGTGCTTCACACCTTTAGTTTGAGAGTGAAGTCGGTAAGACAAGGATATATATTCAACGGAATTGTTCTTGTGAACCAATATCACGAACGAAGGGCGGACAAAGAATGAGTGCAGACTATGAGAAAGTATGGCTGGTCTCGTCGAAGAAACTCACGCAAGTGTCCTGTTTGAATCCGTCATGTTTAGTTGAGCATGGTGGTAAAATTATATGCATTCCCCCGTTTTATCTTCAGGCCGCCTCTATTCGTCGCTCCCTTTTTCATTCAACTCTCGCCTTCTCTAGCCTCAGTTAGCTCTTTTAGGTCCCCAACTTAACCTTCACCCAGCCACCATCTTCCATCCCACGGTGACCGAGTTGGTTGTCGTATGAACAACTGAAGTGGAAAGGGGGAAAACAAGGCAGAGGTGGAAAAGGCATAAGAATGATTCTGACAATCTATCTTTTTCCATCCCATACTTGCATGATCGGTGCGTACGATCTACTCTGAGACCAAGCCCGGACCACTAGCGCCAAAGTGAAAGAGGCTATTGGCCACCATTGGTGAGACATGGCAAACGTGGGTCCAGACAATTTTGCACTTCCTTATTGTCTAAACAAAAAGGCTGCAGACTACAAATCGGCACGTATTTCATACTAAATATGCCAGTGTCCACTTTCACTTGTAACTGTATGGTTTTAGCTTACAAGGTGGCCTCTGTATGTAGGCACACCTCAGCACTGAGCAATTCACGAAAATAGCGTGACGCTGAGGATGGTTTACCGATGTTTATCCAAGGAGCACTGGTTGGTTTGACGCCAAGTATAACAGCGACGGGATTAGCGGCCTCGAATGCTGCAACCGATTAAATAATTCATCCCACCATTTCGAAGGTTACATCCCTAGCTCAGCAAGATTGTGGTAGATTGGTCAAAAGTGTAAACACGTTCCCGGATATTCATTTGGAAGCGAGTATGATATAGTTGTTGGGCGCATTATTTTTGGCCGCAGACATCTTAATATCGAGGAGCTCAAGATGGGTCGCTCATGCACTTATCTCCAAAGCGAGCCTGTATTCAGAAGTAAACAGAGATGGGTCAGTCACCGTTATTAGTCCGGTGCAAAGCATGTCATCGTGGCGGATATTCTGTTGGCAGCGGAGTGGTGAACTCGGGGATGTTGAAGCTCCTGATATCGGGGACATAATGATGATAATACTGGCGCAGATTATTTATTATGCCCTGCATTAATTATGATCTGAGCAGTTATATATGCATATTCGCGTGGCTTGTCGAACGTCGAGCTACAGTCACTGTTGCGAAAGCGGCAATATACCTAGAGGAGTGTCATCAGCCATTGAGAATTAACCAGCCGCGCCCAAAATCCACTCTGAATGATAATACACCAATGTATTTTTCCCAGCAATTTATATACGGTGTGGGAGTATCCACTGGGCTACGCGAGAGTATCAGCTTGGACAAGGATACCTTGGCAGGGGATCGGCTGTCCTTGAACGTCTCTCCCGGATATCAAAGCCCCTGTTGAGCAAAACAGAGAGCCTATTGCCTTGCTCTCTTTCGACATCCTTCCTCTTGAATTCAGTCATCTTCCACAATGGCGAATGATATAAGATATGGCCAGTGGGAAAAGGTCATTAATGAGTCCAGCTGCATATTTCTGAGTAATTCCGCTTCTTTTGGGATGGAAACACCCCAAGATTATTAATGCTGTTGAGCTTACCCTTGGCCATTGAGTCCTGTATGTTCGACATGACATAGTAGCCTCAGTGAATACATTCAAGATAAACAATGAGTAGACAACAATTATGGTAGAATGCTTTTTCTTAATGCCATCGACAACATCAATTATAAGTGGCATTGAGTGAATGAGCATGATTTGTATTCATGACCTAAAAGTAATGCTAATGACGCTATGTAACGGCACGTGATAGCAGGCCTGACCTATCTCAAGTGATGAGTTACAGTTACACTGGCAGGGCGTAATGCATTTCCCCTAGACGGTGGAAAATCCCTCTATTCCTTGAATCACAAGGAAACCTAGCAGAGGAAGGAACTTGACTCCTGGGCAAGTTGTCAGGTGCCCTGACTCACATAGCTCCACAAAAAAACAGTGAAGAGTAACAGTTGAATGGCGTTGATTGTCATCCTTTGTACTTTCTCGAACCTCAAAGCTCTAGGTTCTTAAGATTTTTTGGCTGCATGTTTTTTTGTAATCCAGCAGCCCCCCCACATTCTATGATCCCAAAATTTGTAATATCCTAGCTTAATGTTTTACCCGGACATGTTGCCCGATTATTTGACATTTGGGTTTATTGTTCCTGATATTAAATGTTTGCACTCTCAGTGCTCCTTGAAAGTGGTTAAGGTTCTGGAGATTCCCCTCAGTACTACGAGGATTAGGTTTATGGACTAGGAGGCTAGGGGGAGCGCTTTAAAAGCACTCAGTGGGTCAGCGGATCGGTCAAGGGAAAGTATCATTTACTGATGCCCGCCTGATTTCGCTTGTTTACTTGAAACGAGGGCTTGCTGAATACAAGGCCCCAGGGCCAGCGAACATTGGCGTAATATCTTGATAAGTAAATACTTGCTAATTATTAATTTATGATCTTTTTCTAATTTCATGTAGTTTTGAAACTTGAAAATCGAGATCTACATTTTGCTGATGTAACTGCCCTGCATGTAGATTCAGGGTGAATGTTTGAGCCAGCAAACCTGCCCGCGAAGGAGTTCTGAATCGGAAGTCGTGATATGTGCCCTTGGGTTTCTCGTGGATCCTCCACGCCTATATAACCTTCCTTTTCCCACTATCGGCAATAGCTCACTCTCTATCACACTCTCGCCATCATCATGGTTAGGCTTCTAGTATCGTTTTCTTCTGTTTCACTCATTCTCCCTTCAGCCTAAGTCTCATCCTACTATTCGGGCGCTGATTATCGGTGGCGGTATCTCTGGTCTTACTTCTGCCATTGCTTTCTCCAGAGCTTCACAACATGCAATTGTATTTGAGGCGCGGTCGGAGGTCGTACCGGTGTGCCACATTCCCTCGCTACTGGCCTTCATTTTTTTCTGACCCCCTCAGGCTATGACTGGTGGCTGCCGTCTAACACCCAACTTAACGAAAATCATGTACCAGTGGGGATATGAAGAACGACTGAGAAAAATTACCTATCGCTCAGTTGCTATAGGCTTCCACCATAGTGGGTATTCCGTTCCGTTGATTTTTGCGATGTTTATATGGCCTTGGGACAGTGGGGACGGGTGAAATCCTCGGTCGTCATGTGTGGGAGGAGGAATTATTAAGGGATGCCCAAGGTGATGTATTATTTGCTAGGGTATGCACACCACTTCTCTCCCTTGTGCCCTCAATAATTCAGTTGGGGCAGTATGGCGATCTTCTGCATCTGTTGCACGCGATAGCCAAGGAATCCGGTGCCGAATTGCGTTACGGACAGAGAGTCGTTGGCGTGAACCTTGGAGCAAAAACGTTGAAGCTGGAAGATGGGGAGATAGTGTCGGGGGATGTTTTCGTTGGAGCAGATGGAGAAAGTGGCATTTCTCGGTCCCTCTTCAAAACCGAGGCAGACCCTGGACCGCCGCCGGTCATGCCATGTGACGTGTACTTGTAAGTTTGCCTCTGGGTATTGGCTTAAAATATTTTATATTAATTCTTATTCAGCAGCACGACGGTCCCAAAAGAAAAGATGATGGCGGACGCAGAAACAGCAGTCCTATACGCCCAAGACGATGTACGAGTTATTTGAGCTTATCTAGATTGGAGACCCTGGCTTATTAATTTCGGCATCACGTTATATTCGGTTCCCAATCCGTTTTGGTACCTTCTGCAGAGGTGCATAAACAGGGTCTGGCTTGGAGACAATATGGCTGTACAGGGCTTCCCATTGGTGGGCTTCAGTTCCTCTTCCACCGCCAAGTGTAGTTGATCAGCTCCCTTCCCCTTATAGGTAGGTTCTGAATTTGCTTTGGTTGTCTACTCGCCGGCTGGTGGTGGTCAGCCGACTGGCTGGATGGAGCAGGGGAAAAAGGAGGAGCTGACCCGTATTATGGGTCAATCAGAGTCGCGGTAAGTTCCTGACCGAACCTGAGACCTGGTTTATATCTTCGATCCCGCCGTCTAGAATTCTACTGAGCTTATCTTTGATATTGTCTAGACTTCGCAAGCTCGTTGCTTGGGCGCGTGAACCTCACCTTGTTACCTTCCGCTGCACCCCAACGCCCTGTGACTGGTGGCACCCTGATGGCAATTTGGTCCTCGTAGGTGATGCGGCCCAGCCCTTCTTAGTGTGTCTCGCCATATCACCTTTGTTATGCACATACTCATATGCCTTTGCCAGCCGGGTGTAGCACAGGAGCCCGCCTACTCCTTTGAGGGTGGAGTGACCCTTGGACGCCTCTTCTCATATTTGAGGAGGTATGAGCAGATTAGTGATCTCCTTGGAGCATACGAGGAGTTGCGCCGCCCCAGGGACATCAGAGGACACTTGAAGGCCATCGAGGACTTTCATTTTGTTAGTTTCCCCGGTGAACTCGGGGAGCTTCGCAACATCGCCATGCGAGAGAAACGGGATGCAGGCCGTAATCTCTTCGAAATTGAAATCCCCGTCGGTTCAGATGGATCCTCAGATGGATGGAAAGAGTGGCGTGATATTGTGGATATATTTGCACACAATGCTGAGCACGTAGTAGATGATTGGTGGAGGAAGCAGGGTATGTTGGCGGAGAGGAGCAGAGGTTTTCACCCACAGCTAGATGGACCACTCCTACAGATCAGCGTCTTCCAGGATATCAATGAGCACTAACGGTTTGCCCTTTCCTTTTATTTTTGTGCGCTAGGTTCATTCGCCAACATTTTGCTATGCAGCAACGTTGGCATCGGTACCGACCAAGGCGACCACATCATCCTGCTCATCTCATTGCGCCTCGACACATCTTGACCTACGTCCCTTCTCACGTCCGTCACCTTATCTCACGCATCATCGTCCGCGTTCATCGTTCACATCGGTTATAACCTTCCATCTCTGCTCATCGTATTCCCACTGGCTGACGCTGCCGTCCCTCCTCTCATTTGTGTTGTGGCTCACATCTGCCCCGTCTGCTTCGCTTCTGCTTGATGCGCCATCTTACCATCCACTCGTTCCTTTCTTTTTCCCCTTATCCGGATCTCTGATGAAAGAGAAAAACAGCACCCTTGCTTTATAGCTTGGGCACGACCCCAGTGTCACCGACCTCGAACAATCCATCCCTCCAGCCTCGGCGGAGTCCGTTTTACAATTCCCATCGTCTACATGCTTTCCTCGTGCGTACCTTTTCTGCTTTGTTCCGCCTTTCCGTACACTGTACTACTACAATGAACATGTCAATATGATCCATCAGCATAAACGCAGACATCGAGCGCCGTTCTGTGTTAAATGTGTTTCACATCCGCAATACCACTTTTTGCGATGGCCGGTAACAATCCGAATATTTTATGAGTAAAAGCGTCCCCAGCCATACGAAAATTTTGGGACGGTTCCTCACCTCGGCATGTTTTAGATACAGAAGGTATTGTTCGCCAACGGAACTTGAAGACGTGAAAGCTATTGGAATAGGAAAATGTGTCAGTAGGATATCACTAGCTGTACTGTCCTGGGGAGGTTTCCCCTAGTGAATATTGGTTAGCTGTGACAGAGATAGGCTGGGTGGGCCAGCTTTGTGTTCGTTTCTCGTCAGCCTTGGCACCTACTGTTCGATTCATGAATATCCTCGCCCGCAGTGACAGGTTCGAGGCGCAAAAGCAAAAGAGAACAATAGATATACATATATACCTCCTGAGGTCACAAATCTCACCCTAGCTCTCTAGGTACAGGTAAGTCGTGTGGTATTACAGGTGCGGGAGACGTCAAAATCTCCAGAAACTTGGACTCATTCGTTGCCAGGGGCAAACGGGGCACAGGGACGTAACTGAATCCGAAACCACCAAACGTGGGGTTTGGCGGGGGTGGAGGAGAGGAACCACACCCCGGGACGTGGTCAGGATGCAAGCGGTCCCTGTGGTCATCATGCACTTGTCGTTCACGCTCCCTCGGGTCCTGATCTTTGGTCCTGTCCTTTTCTCGATCCCTTTCTCTTTTCCTCTCCCTCTCGTGGTCCTTCTCCCGTCGTTCAGACTCGTGATACCGTTCCTTATTCCGTTCTCGATACTTAGATCGCATACTTCCGTATTTGTCTCCTCTTTCCTTCTCTATAACCCGTTCTCCATTTCTTTCTTTCCGTTCCTTGTCCCTTTCCTTGTCTCTATCCTTCGTTCTACCTCCCTCTCTCTTATCTCTCTCAGGTGATATCGAACGCTCGATTCTTTCTCCATTCGAAGCCTCGTGACCCCTCACCTCCCTTGACCTAGACTTTCTCCTTCTCCTCCTCAGCCCAGCCTGACCATTCTTTACTCGATCAGAATCGTTGCGCATTGCATCCCCATACAGAGCAGCGGCGCTCAACAACGTTTCCTCTTCCGATCCTGGGTACGCAACAAGCGTAGGTAGACGCGGTACGCCACCGACACCAACGTTGCCATCACCAACAATAAAAACTCCAGAAGTATCGGGACTGGGTTTTGAGCCACTATTACCATCCGCTATCCTCGCCTCCGCGGCAGCGGAAGAAAAGTTGCTGTGCGGGATCTCGGAGTCCTCAACGAGCGTATACACAGCCGGCGCAAGTGACTGCGGTGAACTCTTCCGTTTATAATTATTGCGATGATGATAAGACTCTCCTGGAAGTGAGACTCGTCGTTCGCGATAGGCGATAGCAGTAGATTGTTCCAGAGATCCAGGTTCGCTTTCCTGTCGATGCCATCGCCGCGGTTGTCGATTAGTACTGGTGCCTTTGTCTCGTCCTCGATCCTTGGCATTGTTGTTTCGGTGCGCGCTTTCTTTGTCTTTCGCCTTGTCCGTATCTTTGTCTTTGAATCGGTCGTGTCTTCTCTCTCTCTCCCTTTCTCGATCTCGATAGTCCCGTTCTCTTTCTCTGTCCCTGTCCCTGGCCCTGTCCCTGATTTCTCTTTCTCGTTCCCGTCCCCAATCCTTGTCTCTCTGATGATGGTCGTTTCCTCGATCTCCTTTTACCCTACCACGGTGATACCGACCAAGGGTCTCAACGCGCTAGATCAAAAAGAAAACCCCAAAATTCAATTAGCGAAAAAAAAGGAATAAGTATCAAAACGGTGTGTACCTGTAAACCTGACTGTGAAATTTCACCCTGAGCCTGAAGCTGCTTATCCTCGGGTGGTGATGCAAAGTTGGGGAGTAGAGACTGGGAAAGCAAAGGTAGAGGTAAAGGTGAAGTGGTACTTTGGGTTCGTTTGCGGGCGTGCCAGGTCCCTTCTGAATTGAACGGTCTGTGTTTGTTCAAGGCTGCCTGAGGGTGAATTGGTGAGGTTAGGGAGAACTGTAAATATCCAAGGGGAAAGGTGCCGGACCGTGTCCATAGGGAATCGTTCCACCCAAGGTCGAATTGGTGGATCAGGAGGAAGAGGGGGAGGAGAAGGTTGTTCTGGTGCGAGTGCGAGCGTGTGGATTTGTTGAGTTTTGTCTTTGGGTTTTTGGATCTGGTTTTGTGCGAGAGAGGTTGATATTGTGAGAGTGTAGTCGTCCTGTGAACGGGTTGATTGTTGAGTGGGGGGAGGGTGAGAAGCATTAAAGGAAACTTGCTCTGAGAGGTGCCGGCGATCCTCTACGCGGAGTCAGACTCCCTTCGGGTTCCAGTGCTTCCATCTCTATGTCTAGCTGATCTAGCCTCTCCTGTGCGTGTGTAAATGAAACATAGTAATGGTAGGGGTGCCATGGCTAAATGCTCACCGTGATTTGGTCCAAGAGCTCCTTGGCCGTGAGCTGCGCAGCAGGTTTCGGCCGATCGCGTTTGACGAGCTTGCCATGGACTGGTGTGCCCTGTGCAAATAGCCTGTTATGTGTGAGTGTTCAGCTAAAAGGAGACGGCGATTAGTTCAAAGCAACTTGCGCTTTATACCGCTCGTGAAAGGTTGACCATTCCTTTGCATGTCCATCGAACCTGACTTTACTCTCCTCCAAGACCTTGGAGACCATTGCGATGTAGTCCTTTCCGGCGTCTGAGCTGCTCATCGCAGAGTCGAGGGGAGACTTGGGTTCGGAGTGTGAGCGGCTCAAGAGTGGAGGGCGTTTGAACGAGCCGTGGGCTGTGGTAATGCGGAGAGAGTTGTTTCGCTTGAGGAAAGCGAGGAGACTGGAGGGGGGACCTGGGACGGGGGTGTCGGCGAGGGTGGGGATGTCTGGGCTGGCATTGGAGATGGGCATGAGGACTCTTGCCTGCACAGGGCCGGAGCTGATGCTCGCGGCACTCTCTTCCCACGCTCAGCCTACTTTTACGTACCTCAAATCCATTAGCTGAGCCCTATTGATGATGTGGGTATATTCATTTCAGCCCCCAAGACCAAGTCTAGTATTGCCCAACAGTAAGAGAAGGACAAAATGGTCCATATTATAAGAATGAAGGAAAAGGCTCAGCACTTGTAGGTGTATCAATACAAGAACTATATATTAATGTATCTGTAAGAATAAAAGAAAAGACTATGGTATATGTACACTATGTCAGACTATAGGGATATTCTTTTTTTTTAAAAAAAATCAACCATTTATTACCCAGTGCACAGTAGCAGTCCAGGGTAGCCATATCTACACAGAACAGGTGGACTACTTAAGTTAAACAAGAGTTCACAGAGGGGCCCTACAGCCATTGCTGTACTGGATATGGCTATCAAGTGACTGTGAAAGATAGTGAAGTAAGGCAGGGACCAGGCTAGGCATGAGCTTCAATACCCAAGCCCCACCTGGGAAGCACAATAAAGAAGTGGAAGTTGCCCAGAAGGTGGTGGGACAAAGTGCTAGGCAGGAGGCTCTGGGGAGAAAGAAAAAGAGCCCAAACCAAAAGGTACATACAGAGAGAACAAGAGAGCCCTACTAAGAAAAGACCAAGGTGGAGACATGAGACCCCATGGCCTTGTCCTTGTGGGCAGAGGAACTGACACTGGTCTTGCAACCAGTCTCTGCAGTGTGACCATTGGCTGCATACTGGGCCTTGATCCAGTCTGGTTGGAATTGGTGGTGCCAAAAGGGACACTTCAGGCTGTTGGTGGTGTGCAACTTGCTGCAGTTAATGCACTTGCCCAAGTGAGGGCAGGGGGAGCTATTGGGGGTGGTGGGAACAGGGGGTTTGGCCTTGGGATGGCCTCTGCAACAACTGGCCAAAGATCAGTACTCAGCCTCAGAGTGGGGCTCAGAGCAGATAGGGCAATGCACAGAGCACACATGGCAGGAGTGGAGAGAGTGGCCCCAGTGCCAACAACAAGAGCAGCAGGGGGTGCTGGGGTTGGCATGGGCAGTCCAGATGAAGCAGATAGTGCTGGCAAGGGAAATGGGGTGATTGGCCACTGCCTTGGCATAGGAGCCAGACTGCAAGTCATGGATATTGAACCAGGTGGTGGCCATGGTAGACCTAGTGGAGTTGCAGACCACACAGGGGGGGGGGGCTGACAAGAGGAAGAGACAAGGCAAAAGGGGACCAGCTAAGAGCCTGTGCCACCTTGGTGGAGGTAACCCAGTCTGTAGTACTGGGTTGGAAGAAGGGAATGTCAACCAGCTTCAGGAATGAGCACAATGTGGGGGAGGCAACAGGGACTGGGGATACCTGGAGTTCCTTGCTAAGGGCAGTGCCAATAGTCATCAGCTCAGAGGCAGACACAATAGCAGAGGTAGTGAGGGATAGGTCTCCAGAGGAAGGGTGCACTAACTCCACCTGAAGGGTTGAGCCAGCCACCAGCAATGCTGAGTTGATAACATGAGTGATGTGGGGCAGGGACACCTTAGACAGGGTGTCCAAAGCCAGAACCAAAATCTGACACTGCAAGAGGCCAGCCACTACTCCCCCACTATGTTATCAGAACCCTAAGAAGGACTATACATAGGTCTTAGCCACCTTCCTGATGGACAGTAGTATACTTCTTTCCCCCCTTTAATACTGACACTCTCACACTCACGCTTCTTTTCTCTCACACAACTTCTATTTCACACAGGAAGCCTTCTTTTACCTGGGTCCACTTTCTTATAACTCGCCTTGACAAGTACTTACCCAGGGTACTTATAAATAGCAGACAACCAATATGTATATAAACCTAGCTACAACCACCTGTACCTTTAGCTTAGTGTTATACACTGTTCTGCCTAAATCCCCAGTTCGCCTGAAAGGGCTTCAGAGATTTATCCAGCCCGCCTCTAAGTCAAGTAGTAAGACACTTGGACCAAGTCTGTATAGACATCCTTGTGATCCCAACCTTGCGACTCAAGAGCGGACCCCTAACCCGGGTAACACACTAATAGTGGCCTATGGTATCATCTTTTGACTGCTATCCAACTTTGGCTTGATCCTTGAACATTCCAAAACCAAGTCATTCTTCTTCTCAAGGCAATACAATGAGTCTTTCCCTCCCCTTGATCTAGGATATGCCCCTTTCACCAATACCACCCCTCTTCTCTCCTCCCCACCTGGTGCTATCTGGGGTTCTGGTTTGACTCTCACCTTTTATTCAAGAACCATGTTACATTCTATGCCAACAAGTCATTTTCACTGCTTGGAGCCATGTGCCTTCTAGGCAACTCATTGTAGGGCCTTACCCCATCACACAAATGCCTCCTGTACCAGTCATGTGTCATTCCCCTCATGATGTATGGCTCCTCTCTTTGGTTCCACAATGCTGCATGTGTCAAGGGACTTCTTAAGCAACTCAGGGCCTCACAACAATGTACTGCCTTGTGGATTATGGGGGCCTTCTGCACCTCTCCATCCCAAAGAGTCAAAGCCATTGCAGGTCTTCTCCCTATCCACCTTCACTTATGCAAACTTCACATCCAACATGCAATGCAGATTGCCTCTTTACCACATACTCATGGCCTCAACTTGCTCCTCACCTGGCTTTCTACCACTGAATGTCACCCACTCTCCCTCCCTTTCCTCACTGCCTGCCAGTGTAAAATCTCAGGCTTAGCCCTATTCTTCATGGACACTGCCCTCCCTTCCATCAAGGGCAACACCATCCTCTGCTCCCACCTCCTTGCTGAGTCTGGCCACCACCTGTTGGACCTTTTCCCCAACAGGTTCACCTTCCTCATACCCCCCTCCTGTTCCAGAAAGAATTTGTCTTCTTGGCACACCAACTCACTTGACCCCACCCTATCACAGGCCCTCTTCTCCTCTGTAACCCTTGTCATTGGTTTCAATGCTTTATCCCCTCCACCCTGCCTCATTGGCTTCTCTTCCAGAGTTTTCTATGTTGCTTTAGTCAATAATGTACTTGTACAATTGGACTCTACTGATGCTGGTGCTGTGATGGTATGGATGGGGTAGGTGTGTAATATGTGGCTTGGAAAACCACTACCTATATCAACCAATACCTTGAAATGCAATTCTGGGGCATTGGAGACAGTTCTCAAAGAGGGGGATTCAACTTTTAAAAGGGATTTTGGGGGGGTGTAGAAATGTATAATGTGTTTTCTCTAAAATATTCCCAAGTGCACCAAGTGTACTCTGGGGGTGCTCTCTGGGGTAGTGACAAGTCTCTACTTGCAGCTATACTCTCTGTCTCTTGATATCTCTAATCTCAAAACTTGAGGGGAATCTTCACTACCCCACTAAGCCTCATTTCTCTGTGTCTCTAGACCTAAGGGGAATCTAATCTACCCCTGAGTCTCAATATCTCTCTCTGGAGTCTTTCAGACTCAAGCAGTAGCTCTCAATGGATTTTCTTGACAATCACAGTTTGTCTCTACTGGTTCTGGTTGGTCTATGACCAAAGCTCTCACTTAGTTTGCCTGAATGCACACAATAACACAAGATATGAAATTGTTAATTCCCAATCTTGTGGTTTCAAAGCTGGGGCAGCAAGTGCTTGCCTTTCACCTCTCCTCCACACTGTATTTATATGTTTTTGGTAGCTAGACAACAGCCCAAGTGAATAAGGAAGCATTAGGGATAGTAATGCTAGTATACACAATTGGTCCAACATTTCTCTGTGCAATAATGCTTCTCCACCTGACCTTCCAAGCTTATAATGGAACACAAAAAGTGATGCGATTAAAATAATATTATTACATAGATAAAAGTATCAATGGTATTTGTGAGGGCAACCTGGAGTGAGAGGGAGGCAAAACGTGATCGCTCATGCTCAGACTATGCAGGGAGATCCTCAGTATATTAAATAATCGCAAAAGCGCGAAGCTACTACACACCTATGCAGGGAGATCCTCAGAGAAACAAATGAGAAAGTCCCTGCACTGCTACAAGAGCTACAGGAGTGGTGGCTGAACTACTGTACAGACTAAATGATCACTGTCCAAAACGGGAACTAGGGAGTGGGTGCACGCACACGCAACTGGAGGGCGGGAAGGTGTGTCATGTGATTGCACTTGGGGATGTGCTGAGCATGGGAAGTGGGTGCTTGCACGCATGGCTGTGTGCGCCAGTTCGTGGAGGCATTGGCGGGTGATGCCAGGTAGTGGCAAGGGCTGGGACGACTTGGGGAAACCAGGGGGATAACAGGAGCAGAGGGAGGAGTGTAGGGAGGACTTGAAGGTCCCCTTACAGTATTGGTCCTGGCTACCTGTTATAGACCTGGTTTGAGTCATTGAGATGCTGCTGGTATCATTTTGTGGGTCATCGTGACAGTCTGAGGCCATTTTAGCATGCCTGGGGAGGCTCTCCACTCCATATACACATGCCTTGCATCTCAGCACATCTACCCTATTGGTCCCCTCCCAACCCAACACTCTGGCATGTTGTTCATATACCCTTCTAGTATCTTGAACTAACTGTGCATTGCCTATACATCATGTGGATAGTCTTTTTTTTTAAAAAAAAAAATCAACAATTTATTACCTGGTGCATGGTAGCAGTCTGGGGTAGCCATATCTACACAGAACAAGCAGACTACTTAAATACAAGAAAGTTCATAGAGGGGCCCTGATGGGGTCCCACTGTGAGGGTAGCTCACATGCTACCTGTAGAATCGCATGAGCACCCTCTAGTGCAATGCCCAGATCAAATTACCTCGGAGCACACACTATGTGTTCTCTTTCATTCAATAGAGATAAGTCCTCACTTGCTTGTGTCCTGCTGCCACGGTAGAACCATGTAATATTTGCCCACACTCTCTTAGCCATACATAGTTTACTCTGTCTGTATTATACCCAGTTTGTGATCCCAAAATTTCTTTCCTCCCACATTTCAAGTATGCTCATCTCTGCATATATCCAAGTAGTCTAGATTGTGAAAATTTCTCTTCATCTCGGGAGGCTCTTTTGTTTTGTAGGAACTTATATACAAGCTCTTGTATCTAGACAAGGGCAGTGAAATATACCAGCACCACTTGACATTTATTCTCTCTCAATTTCTCTCTCTCAGAATCTCCCAGCTTTTTCTCTTACTATCTCTCTCTCCTGCATGCTTGTTGTGTGCCATTGTGTGCACTCTGCCCCTGCTACAAAGCCCAGTAATTGTTGGAGATGATTACACTTGCATCTATTTTTCATTGTAGGCGAGTTTCTCACTTTTCAACTGGAGCCCACCACAAGGGGCTTCTATTGTAGCTAACCCTGACAGAATTGCACAACACCTTGCACAAAAGCTCATCCTTGCACTATACAATCCATACAACCTGTCTGACAACTCCATAGCAACAGTCAAGGAATACATTTCATTGGCATACAACTCCGACAACACCAGCACTGAATCCTCACTATGTTGGGACAAAACCAAAGAATCATCAATGGATGACCCTCCTAATATCATTGTCAATCCCCTCGAAAATGTGAACAGTCATGCACTGCCTGTGCTGCCTGCCTACCATGCCCAACATTTCCCTCTTCCCCAAAATCTGCCAGGCCCAGGGTTTCACCTGGCACACTTTGTTCCACCTCAACCAGCCAACCCCCCTCAGCACCAGTATCCCTATCCTCATCATATGCCATCCCAATACAACAGGAATGCACCAAAATTTGATGGCTGACCTAGGATGTTAAGGAGTTTTTTGGAGAAATTGAAGCCCTAGGAAGAGCGTGCAGGATCACCCAATGAGAACAAATAGAGCATACCATCTGTTACCTCAATGCAAATGACTATGACTTATGGTGTTGTCACCCATTGGTGTCAGGTGATGACTGAATGACTTTCAAAACTGATATCCTGTCCATGTATCCTGGATCAGAGGACAACACAAGATACACTGTCACTGACCTTGAACTCTTTGTGGAAAGGCATGCCATGAAACCAATGAATGATAGGTTTCAGTTTGGCAAATACTATCAGGAGTTTTTTGTGTGATCTGCTTGACTGCTGAGCTGTAATATCATCTCACAGAGGGATAGAAACAAGCTATTTATGAGCAGGTTTCATATTGACTTCAGGCAGCAGCTACACACACAGCTCCACCTCCAGGACCCAGGCACCCAATCAACAATCCTTGGGAAATGGAAAATATTGAAGCAGCTGGTCTATTCCTCCTGCAAGGGACTAACTCAGATACCAGCACAAGCCCTCCTCCCCCAGTGCACACACCTGCCTACCCAGTGTCCAGACCAGCCTATCCAACAGCTGCACCTGTTACAGGCGTCCCAGATCGCTCCAGACCACGCTCCTGCCGGTCCGATTTCTTCTCCGATTCCGAGTTCCAGAATCCGACCGGTCTCCTTAAAGCCCGGTTCTCAGATACATTCTTCTCCGATCCGTCCATTCTCTGATGTCATCATTCTGTTCCGTTTCATCGTTCCGTTCCGTTTATTATTCCTATAACTTCTATTATACTCCGAACGCTTATTATAGGCGCCCACTAACTACTGGTAACTTAGTTACTTATTGTAGGACTATCTCCGTTCCTCTGATAGTCCACATGTATATAAACTGGAGTTAGTCCGGAGTAGTTTTCCTCAATCAGAATATCGACTTGACTTGCCTCCTATCCTCTGAACCTCGGTTCATTGTCTCACTTCTCTCTCAGACTCGGTTCCCTTCGATCCGAGTTGTATCCTCTCCTCTCCGGGTCCGAAGTCCAAATCGAGACCGCCTAGCGATATCGGAGTGGTGCAACACATACATTGAAGCCAAGGTCTCACTCTGTTCGTCCCTCCGACATGTGCCCTGTCCAGCGTCTAACAGCACCCACCTATCCACCTGCTCTGGAACCCTTCCATACTTCACCACTGCCCTGCCAAACCTTCAACATGTTGGCCATCAAACAAATGCTGGCTTCCTTGGATGCTTTCATCAACCGGCTTGTAGGATGGCTCATAGGATCTGCTCAGGCCACACCACAAATCCCATATCAGCCACCACCTCAACAACCTCCCTATCAGCCACCACCTCAGCAAAGTCCCTATCAGCTACTGTCCCCGCAAGTGCCATATCAGCCACCATCTCCACAAGTTCCCTATCAAGCACCACCTTAGCAAGCTTCTGTCCAATGGCCAGCTTGGCCCTGTGGATTCTGTTCATTGACAAACCATATCTTCAGGAGATGTTTGGGATTGGATGACTACATATGCTGAGGCCTCTGTATCCAGGACTCCTCAGGTTGAATCTGTACAACCAACAGTACCTTGATTTTTACCCAAATGGTGCCAGGCCAAAATATGATGGAACAGGTTGATAACTGGAATAGGTCACATCAGTCAGCAGCCACTCATGTACAGGCTAATCTACTGCAGGTTTTGTTGCCTCCAAACCAAAGCAATGTGTTCCCTCCGCTTACCTCAGCTATGTCTCTCTCAACCCCAGTATTATGGTGATGTTTGCCTTTGTATCACTAGGATGTGGCAGATGCTGAATGTATCAGTCTTATTCCAAGAGCTAATTGTTCAAGGGATTTATACCAACAAGTCCTCAAGCAGCTCCAGTCTGAGATGCCTAAATACTTGTCTGAGAGCAAGAGCTTAACAGGAGAACAAATTGTCTGTATAAGTCTCCACTTAACCAAGCAGAAACTTGGGGAGTTTCTGTTGGTGAGGAGTCGGCCTTATATACATGTTGAGGTACCTAAATATAAGGCTATGACATTCAAATATAACGATCAAAGAAGTATAGAAGCACAGGTACAATATAGAAGTTTAGAAGTATAGAAGCTGTGCTATTTTGAGAATAGAAATCTATAAATAATGACAAAGCAATGACAAATCAAAGATAAGTTGGAATATATGAGGTGATCATAACACCCAGCATGCACAAACAACAACAACAAAATAACCCAGCTTGAAGCAGTATCCCTAGCCACAATGAAGCAACAAGACAAGATCAAGCAACATGCAGGTCCCAAGAGCAAGGACGTACCATTGACAGGCATGCAGGTCAATAAGCCGCTGCAAGCTACACAGACCACACCTCTGACCACCAATCTGCCAATATGGTATCCAGCATCAAGGGACACTATGTCAAACATGCCTGCAGGAGCTACAAGTGCTCAGCCCCAGTTCTGATTTGCATCACCTATCAAGGATCCAAAAGCTGTCCAAGCTGTTATACAGAGGAGTCTTGAAGAAACAGTGACTCTCACCCAAAGGGAGCTCTACCAAATTGCTCCAGATGTTAGGAAGTATATCAAGGACCAGGTAACCACTCACCAGGTTCCTTCTGGACAGATGGCAATGGCCTCAACCCTCCAAGAATTTGCAACAGGTGCTGAGCCATTTCCCTCATCCTTCCTACACCACTAGCCAGACTTCTTAGGACCCATTGTTGTAGCAAAACACACAGAAGAATTACACACAATTCCACTTGAGTTGGATGGAAAGCTTGTCATAGAGGCAATTCTAGATGAAGGCTCACAAGTAATAGGGATACAAAAGGACGTATGGGAAAGGCTAGGGCTGTCCCTATACAGCAATCACATCATGACAATGGAATCAGCAAATGGGACTAAAGAGTCTACTTTAGGGCTTCTCAGGGACCTTCCTGCCAGAATTGGAAGCAACACCCTGTACCTGTAGATCCAGGTCTTCCAAAATGTGCTGTACAAGATGCTATTAGGCCAACTCTTCCTCACCCTTACACAAGCATGGACTCACCATTTTTCCAACAGTGAATCCCATCTCACTCTCCTTGATCCCAACACAAAAGAAATGCTCACTATTCCTACCATGGTACACACTAGACAGAATCCTTCCCCAAGCCAGGATTTTCACAAGGTCAATGAATTGGCACTCTTGAGCCAAGGAGACAGCACAGCATTTGATCCAAGTGTCAACCAGCACCCCATATCTGTCACACACCTATCCTGTTCCATGATTGCACCACTTGTGTACACTGCCACACTGTTCCAGCCCATCCACAAACCTCAAGAAATATACAAAATCTCTATTCTCGCCCTTCCATTTGACAATGAGCTACTCATTTCTGTAAACTACACAGATAAATGGCCATACAAAAAGGTGGCCAACTGCATCAAGCCAGTGGCTACCATGCTACCAGAAGACTTTCAAATAGTCCAACAGATTCCATGCAACCCCCTCAAGACTCTACCTCCCCTTCCAACCCATCCACCTGACTTCACTCCTGGAACCTAATACAGTGTTCCCACGCTCCTTTATACACAGTTTTGTTTTAACTATCTCACACAGTCAAAACATATAATCACATTGAAATCAAGCTATAGAATGGTATGAAGAGTGATTGTTAACATGTACACAAATTTAGAGGCTCATAGGGTGAGGAATGAGTGAGTGGGAAGCCTTTTATGGAGGAGTGCTGAAATTGAGTCAAATTGGGTCATTTAGACACATTATGTTTGTGTGACATACCTGTGACAATTTTGTCACTCTTCATTACTCTGTGCCAATCCACTGCCCTTGTTGTCAATTTCCTCCCCACTTTCGCTGCCCACCTCTTCTGATGTCTTCTTAGGCTTTGGGGCAGCCTTTGGTAAAGGTTTTTGGACTGGTTTCTGCTATTGTGGATGCCTCTTTTCAGCCCTGGCAAGTTTTCTCTCCTCATTCCAGGTCTTGAGCTCAGCCTGGTATCCAGCATTGATCTCAGCCACCTTTGTCCGTCTCTTGTCCTCCTGGGCCTTCCACTGCTTTATGGCCTCCTGGTGCCTGCTCTGTGCCTGTCTACTCTGCTTTTTCTCAGCAGCCTGGTCCGCAAGCTCAGTCTGGTGCTGTGCATAGAGCTTTACAAGCTCCACATTGGTGAGGAGCCTGCCCTTTTGGTTAACCCCTTTAATCTTTGTAGCAGTGTTGCCATTTTTTTCCCTTTTCTTCTCCTCCTGCCCATGGATCTTGTTCCTCAACTGCTCACAGTACACATTTTGCAGTACTAGCACCGCTTGTTGACCCCAAAGCTGTCCCTTCAACTCTGCCTCATGAATTTTGGCATCATGCAAGGCTTCTTGAAACATCCTCTCCCACTCTGTTTGTGGTTCAGCTCAAAGGAGATCTCTATGCTGTTTTACAGGTGAGGTCATTGCAGTGTGGAATTCCAGTGGGGATGTGTGTGAACCAAGGGGTTGATTGGTGAAAAGGGGGTTTTTAAACTTGCTTGATAATTGCATGAACACTGAGATAAACTCCCCAGGTACATCCAAGTCTGTGAGCAGCTCTTCAACATCTATGTCCAACATTGCAACATCCTCCTCCTGCATGTTCTGTGCCTCCCACTGTCATTGCTCAAGCTTTGTAAATGCACCAACAAGGACTCAGACAGAGGTTTGGATAGGGACAATAGGGTAGTGCTTGATAGTGGTTTCATGAGTGGGTGCCAACTTGTCCTCGGCAATTACAGATGGGTCAAATGGGTAGACACCTGTTACTTTAAATGCAGATTTGATATTTTTGGGTGTCAAGGCACAAACATGTGCACAGCCATAGACTGACAAAAAATTTGATTTTGAGACTTTTTGACTATGTTCTCACTCTTCAACATTGCACTCTTGTTGCCAATATTTCTTGAGTGGGCTGAATACAACAACATCAAGGCCTTGGTAGATGTGTGTGCAGTGTGAGGGATAGCAGAGGACATCAATGTCATGCCTGCATGCATAGAGGAGAAAATCAACAGTGTAGTGGGAGTTATGGCCATCAATGAGAAGAACTCTTCTCCAGCCATTTGCTACTTCTCTTGTCTTGTTGTCAAAATCTTCAATCCACTCACAGCCAATTTTGCCATCTGTCCAGCCTTTTTTTGAATGACCTAAACTATAGCAGAAATATAATTTAGCTGTTGTTTGAATAACAAAAAAATCAAACAGATCTTACAATGCTTTTAAAGGATTATTCTGCTCCCAATTTGTGAGAAAAGCCTGGCCTTTAAATATAACAGCAAGGGGGATACTGGTGCCATTAGCAGCAATGCTAACAATGACTGTAATATTTTTGCAAGTTCCATTTCATTTTTGATACTGTATTCTTTTGCCTTTTTTTCCAAGAACTTGCTTGTGGACAGCTGCACCTGTTTGGATTCCAGTTTCATCAGCCACCCAAATGCAGTCTGGATCAATATTCCTGACATGTTTGGCAAGGACCTCAAACTACTCCTTGTGATTGGTTGGGTTTGCTGCATGAGCATGAGTACCCTCAAGAAATGAGGACCATATGGCTTGAATACAGTTTGAATGCCTAAGTACAAAACAATCTGTCCACCCTTTACCAACTCCTTTGAATGTTGGCTCTTAAGCTTTGATAATTGTATCAACATGCTTGTGCAGCTGCTGATGGCTCAGTGGAAATCCTCATGCTGCCATCTCCTCTGCAAATCCCAAAATTACCTCCTCCTCTTCTCCAGAAAGCCAGTGCTTTTCAGCATTAAATTCATGCAATGGTTTCCCTCCATTTGCATGTCGGATGATTGTAGAATGGTTGAGGTGAATTGTCCTCCCTGTTTGATTTTTGTATGCAACTTCCACCTCATCACAGACCCGTCTTGCACCCTTTCACTCATTAGCTGGCTTGGTAAGCTCTGCACAGTACTGCTCAACAGCAATCTTTTGTACCTCTATCTTTTCCTGTGATAATTTGAATTGCTTTTTTGCTTCAGGTTCTGCTTGGCCAACCATGCTGAAGAGATAGAGAGGGTTCAGGGTATGTATTTATTAGCTACCAGTGAAGTTTAGCTTATATTAGCCTTGTGTCTGCTGCATTGTCAGCACATGGAATACCATTCTGGTTGAGCATGACAGAGCATGACAGACAAGTAACCTAATTCAGCACTACATAAAACTACAATATTACTGCACAGGTCTGTGCTACATAAGATGCAACCATAATATATACATACCACCTTAGGTATTACTAGAATAATTTTGAGACAAAAAGATTACAGGGGAGCAAGTATTTTGGGACCAATGAGCAATTTTTTCACCCAAAAGATATGTTTCTGTCACATTTTTTGAAATAAAATCTATGTAGCTCATGAAATACAAATGGGATTGGTATTATTGGTACATATAATTATAGAACAGGTAATAAGCTTCATTTTGAGCCCAAGAAATACCAAGTTTGTAAATTGGTAAGTGAGAAATTGTCCTTTGTATAAAGGAGTGTGGGAACCCTGTACACCCTTGAACAAAAAGAAGCTATGAATGTTAATCCTGAGGGGTTTTTGTGGCCAGAAGAGGAGAAGCTGGTGCATTACCTCATCAAGACCCAGGAGCTCAGGTTTGTGTGGGATAAGTGCAAGCATAGAAAGTTCTCAGATGAGTACTTTGATTCCATCACAATCCCCACTGTAGAACACATTCCCTGGGTCCTCTGCAATATCCCCATTCCCCCTGGCAATTTCCAATGCATAGTCAACATCATCAAGGGCAAAATTGCCATGGAAGTATATGAGCCATCCAGTTTGTCATATTGCTCATGATGGTTCTGTGTCCTCAAGAAAGACAGCAAATCACTTCAACTTGTCCATGACCTACAACCACTCAATGCAGTCACAATCAAGGACTTGGGGCTTCCCCCAAATATAGAGACATATGCTGAGTCTTTTGGCAGTCAAGCATGCTATGGCATATTTGATTTGTTTGTGGGCTTTGATCAGCACACTCTAGCACCTGAGTCCCAAGATCTCACAACATTCCAAATGCCTCTCAGTACCCTTTGACTCACTTCCATTCCAATGGGCTACACAAATTCCATGCAAATCCAACATGGCAATCTCACTTTCCTCCTTCAGGATGAAATTCCAGAGATAGCTATGTCTTTCATCAATGACATACTGGTTAAAAGCCCACCAACACGATACAAAATCAACAATGGATTTGAAACAATCCCCAAAAACCCAGATATCAGATGTTTTGTGTGGCAGCACCTTGCAAACACCAACCAAATTATCCAACAAATCAAGCATGCTGGCAGAACGTTCTCAGGTCCAAAGTCAAAGTTCTGCATCCCAGAAGTGGTTATCATAGGGCACTGCTGCACTTACAAAGGATGGGTACTAGATACAGATAGGATCCAAAAAATCATTGACTGGCCAACATGTATGTCAGTCTCAGAAGTACATGGGTTCCTTGGCACTATGAGGACAATACATGTGTTCATCCACAATTTTGCTGCAATATCAAGGCTGCTTGTATGTTTGACAAAGAAGGAGGTTGACTTCAAGTTTGGAGAAGAGGAACAACGTGCTATGGATGCATTAAAAGACCTGGCACAAAATTCACTATCTATTTGAGCTATTGACTACTTGACTGACAACAAGGTCATCTTGGTAGTTGATACTTCACAGATTGCTGTGGGATATATTCTATTGCAGATGGGTAGCAACAGCAAGCAATACCCATCATGGTTCAGATTGATTACACTCAACAAGTGGGAGTCATGCTATTTGCAGGCAAAGTTGGAGCTATTTGGCCTTTTTCAGGCTTTGAAGGATGTCCAGAACTGGATTGTAGGTGTTCAGAACCTAGTTGTCAAGGTCAACACAAAATACATCAAAGGGATGATCAACAACCCCAACATTCAGCCATCTGCCACCATCAACCGATGGATTGTAGCCATTTTATTATTCAACTTCAAACTTAGGTATGTACCTGGGATGTCCCATGGCCCTGACAGACTCTCATGCCACCCCCTCACAATCAAAGACCCCATTTCTAACAATGACTACAATGAGTGGATCAACATGGCCAATGCTTTCAAGTTGTCCAGCTCCATGCTGCCTCATTCAGGCCCCACCAATTCCAGCCCATGGCCCCTAACATCCAATACCTTTGGCATTGAATTTCTCAATGACTATGGAGCAGCCTATGCACTTGTACTGACTATGGTGTCTTTGCAGGACAATGATTCAGCTCACCTTGAAGCTGTCCCTATTACCCCTCTCACACCTTCCCCAACAATCTCTTGCTCAGAAAACACCAAGGAATGTGACACCAAGCTCAAACAAGTCCAAGAATACCTTATGGAACCCTCCTGTGCATGTGAGCTCCCTGATGACAAGCTTAAGAGGTTCACCTGGTATGCAGGAGGCTTTTTTGTCCAGAATGGGAGGTTATGGAAGAAGGATATGAGAATGAAACACAAGCTGGTTGTGTTGGAAGGCCGCTACTACAAGCTCATTCAACAGGCACACAATGATTTAGGCCACAAGGGCATATTCACAACATGCATACAACTCCTGGAATGGTTCTGGTGGCCTTACCTCAACCAGGATATCCAGTGGTTTATCAAGACCTGCCATGAGTGCCAGACATGGCTAACTCATAACTATCACATCCCTCCAACTGTTCCTACACCACTGACCTTATTTTGCAAGGCTTACATCAATACAATGTTTATGCCCAAGTCTGGCAGATTTTGCTACATTGTCCATGCCTGCTACTTACTCTCATCCTATCTGGAATGGTGCATGCTCCAAATGGAGACTGCAAGAACCCTCAGAACATTCATTTTTGAAGACATCCTTTGCAGGTGGGGTGCAATCGAAGAAATTGTGACCAACAATGGCCCCACATTTGTACAAGCTGCCAAATTCCTCTCCCAACAATACAAAATCCACCACATCCGCATCTCACCATACAACTCCTGTGCAAATGGACCAGTTGAACAAAGACACAACAACATAAGGGAAGCACTTGTCAAGGCCACCAAAGGAGAAGAATCATGATGGACAACTGTTGCACCTTCTGTTTTCTGGGCAGAACGGGTTTCTATTCAAAAATTGACAGAATACTTGCCATACTACATTGCCCATGGAATTGAGCCCCTCTTTCCTTTCGACCTTGCTGAAACCACCTACCTTGTACCTGCACTCACCAAGCCTATCCCAACTACTGACCTCATTGCCATCCATGCCATACAACTTCAAAAACATCCTTGTGACCTTGCCAAGGTCAAGGAGCTGGTGGTCAAGGCCCAATACAAATCTATCAAGAAGTTCAATAAGAAATATGCTCACCAGATCCACAACTTTGACTTCATGCCAGGATCCCTTGTATTAGTCAGGAACTTGCAATACAATCACAATGTCAGCAGTAAGACCAAGCCCTGCTATTATGGGCCCATGGTAGTCCTCTGACAAATGACAGGAGGATTGTACATCCTCACTGAGCTCAATGGCTCCATCTCAAAACTCCACTTTGCTGCCTTCTGACTTGTACCATACTACCCACACAATATTTGAGCAATTCCAGTCACAAAGATTACCAATGCAACCCCAGAGGCCCTTGATGAGCTCACATATGAGCCAAGTACATTCCCAGAGGACACACAAGTCCATGCATCAGACCTTGTCAAAGATCATCACATTGATTTAGATATAGATAAGTCTTTATTTCTTTCAACTTCACCTCTCTTGTCTTTTCAGTGAGATTTATGGGACTCAATATTCTTTTCTTGGGATGCTACTCCCATCAAGTGAGAACAAAGGTGTTCAACCATCTCATTTGCCCCTCTGTGTATTTTGTTTGTAGTCCAGGACCTTTTTTTTTTTGTCTGCATATACCCTCTCCCTCTTTCCTCTTGTTCCCCTTTTCTCTCTCCCTTCTCCTGTCACTCTCTCTATGTGCTTTGCCCCCAAGAGGCCCTTGGTTTTTCTCTGGCCTGGTGACAACATATTCTATTAATACAGCATTCCCCACTTGTTTGTTCACTCCTTCCCACACCTCTCCATCTGGTCTTGCTGCCTTCTTGACATGCTGTTGCACTGACCAGGAGGTCAGTATTCAAAGTGCCCAGGAGATGTGAGGGTAGCTCATACACTACCTGTGGAATTGCATGAGTGTTCTCTAGTGCAATGCCTGGATCAAATTACCTCAGAGCATGTATTGCATGTTCCCTTTCATTCAATAGAGATAAGTCCTCACTTGCTCACACCCTGCTGCCACAGTAGAACCATGTAATATTCACCCACACTCTCTTAGCCATACATAGTTTACTCTGTCTGTATTATACCCAGTTTGTGATCCCGAAATTTCTTTCCTCCCACATTTCAAGTATGCTCATCTCCACATACATCCAAGTAGTCTAGATTGTGAAAATTTCTCTTCATCTTGGGAGGTTCTTTTGTTTTGTAGGAACTTACAGTGTATATGAGCTCTTGTATCTAGACAAGGGTGGTGAAATATACTAGCACCACTTGACATTTATTCTCTCTCAATCTCTCTCTCTCAGAATATCCCAGCTCTTTCTCTTACTATCTCTCTCTCCTGTGTGCTTGTTGTGTGCCATTGTGTGCACTCTGCCCCTGCTACAAAGCCCAGTAATTGTTGGAGACAATTACACTTGTGTCTATTTTTCATTGTAGGCGAGTTTCTCACTTTTTACCACAGCCATTGCTGTACTGGATATGGCTGTCAAGTGACTGTGAAAAATAGCAAAGAAGGTAGAGACTAGGCCAGGCATGAGCCTAGATACCCAAGCCCCACCTGGAAAGCACTAAAGAGAAGTGGAATTTGCCCATAAGGTGGCAGGACAAAGCACTGGGCAGGGGGCCCTGTGGAGAAGGAAAAAGAACCCAAGCCAGAAGTATATACAGAGTAAACATGAAGTCCCACTAAAAAGAGACTGCATCCCTTCTTGACCTCTTACTACCACCACCAACTTTTGAGTTGGTCTCTGGCTGGTTAGAAGCATTGTAGTTACAGTAGGTGTTCTGTATCAAATACTAGCTTGTCACTGTCTATGCCTTCCAAGTCCAACATGCACATGGCTTCTGATCACTCACCAGCCACAGCACATTTCTTCACCCTGGGAGTCTTTGGCTCAAGCCCCTCCCTCCCCAGCTCCTGCCCTTACTGACTTGGTGAATGCAGCCTTGGCCAATGTCACTGTGAAGTGTACCCACTTTGAGTCCCTGGCCCTCTCCTACAGATCCACCCCCTCCCCCACTCCTGGCTCCAAGGAGGCCTTTGCAGCTGCAGCAGCTGCTTTTGCTGCCCATAATGTCCAATCCTCCCCTTCTGCCTCTGTCCAGCAGAACCCTGCCCTGGACTACAGCTTGTGGTTGGTCAACACTGCACTCCCCTGTCTTGGTCCTCTTCTGGTCTCTGTGCCTTCAGACCTCACCTCTGCCCATGCCCTTGCCAAGGGGGCCTATCACCTTTTGGATGCCATCTTGGTCTCCAAATGGTCCTCAATCACTGTGTCCCACCAGGGGCAAAAGGTCTTGTTCCATGAGTACTTCTGTCACTATGCTGTGCATTGGGCTTCCCCCTCCCCTCTCCAACATGTGGATGCCACATGTCCATTCTGTGGAACCACTGAGGTAAGCAGTTCCTCTGGACCCTCTAACCTGTCCCCTACAGCCCAGGCTGTGTTAAGGATTATCCCTGCACAGTCTGGTATTGCCCCCAGTGCTGCTGCTGCTCTCACTCCCCCTCCCTCTCACCCTGTGCACTCCCCCCAGTGCCCTTGGTTCATCCCCCTCTGGCACTGCCCCTCCCCCCCTCTCCTATACTGGCATGCTCAAGGCAGTGCCTACCCTGGTCCATGTGGCCAAGGCATTCCCCACACTCCCAACAGACTGCATGATTGCCATCCAGAAGACTGTTCTTGGCACTCTGACCTCCAAGGCCAAACACACATGCATGGTGGCTAGCCCCTTGCAGTGCCAGATTCTTGTTCCAAGCTCAGATGCCCTGTCCAAGGTGTCCCTGCCTCACATCACCCATGTCATTAACTCAGTGTTATCAACCTCTGGTTCTGCATTCTGCATAGAATCAGTGTACCCTTCCCTTGGGGGCTTGTCCCTTGCTACTTCTGCTGTTGCATCAGCTTCTGAGCTGATGACTGTCAGCACTGCCCTAAGCGAGGACCTTCAGGTGCCCCTGGTCCCTATCACCCTCCCCACATCATGCTCATTTCTGAAACTTGTCAACATCCCTCTCTTCCAGCCTGGCACTGCAGACTAGGTTACCTCCACTGAGGTAGTACAGGCTCTTAGCCATTCCCCCCTCACACTCTCCCTCCCCCTTGCCAGTCTCCCCTGGGTGATCTGCAACTCTGCCAAGTCAGCCACAGCAACTGCCTGGTTTGATATCCATGACTTGCAGTCTAGCTCCCACACTAAGGTGGTGGCTGGCTGCTCTATCCCTCTCACTGGCACTGTCTGTTTTATCCAGACTGCCCACACTAATGCTGGCACCCTGCACTGCTCCTGTTGTTGGTGCTAGGGCCACACCCTCCACTCCTGTTGCATGCACTCTGCACACTGTCCTATCTGCTCCAAACCTCACTCCAAGGCCAAGCACTGGTCTTTGGCCAGCTGCTGCAAGGGCCATCCCAAGGCCAAATCCCCTGTCTCTGCCACCCCCTCTGGCTCCCTCTGCCCCCCACATGGGCAAGTGTGTTAATTGCAGCAAGTTGCATGCCACCAACAGCCTCAAGTGCCCTTTCTGGTACCACTGATTCCACCTGGACTAGATCAAGGCCCAGTATGCAGCTAACAGCTGCACTGCAGATGCTGGTTGCAAGACCAGTGCCAGTTCTTCTGCCTGGAAAGACAAGAGGAAGCTAGTGGCCTTGGCCCCTCCCTCATCCACATAGGCCTTCTTGTTTCTTTTTTCATGTAGATTTTGGGCTCTTTTCCTTCTCCCTAGGGCCTTTTGCCTGGCACTTTGTCCTGCCTACCCTTGGGGCCTGTGAGGGCAACCTGGAGCAAGAGGGGGGCAAATGCAATTGCTCACACTCAGACTATGCAGGGAAATCCTCAGTTTATTAATAACTGCAAAAGTGCAAAGCTACTACACACCTATGCAGGAAAATCCTCAGAGAAATGAATGAGGAAGTCCCTGCATTGCAACACAAGCTACAGGAGTGGTGGCTGAACTACTGTACAGATCAAATGATGAATGTCCAAAAATGGAATTAGGAAGTGGTGCACACATGCATAACTAGAGGGTGGGAAAGTGTGTCATGTGATTGCACTTGGGGTCACATTGAGTGTGGAATGTGGGCACTTGCACATGTGGCTGTGCACGCCAGTTCAAGGAGGCATTGGCAGGTAACTCTAGGCAATGGCAAGGGCTGGGACAACTTGGGGGTCCCCTTACAGAGCCCCCCATGCTTCCACTTCTCTTTTGTGTTCTCTGGGTTGGGCTCAGGTGGCTAGGTGCTCACCTGGCTCAGTCCCAGTCTGCTTCACTTATTTTCACAGTCACTTGATGGCCATATCCAGTATAGCAATGGCTGTGGGGCCCCAAAGGGGCCCCTCTGTGAACTTTTCTTTAGTCTGTATTTAAGCAGCCCTGCTCTGAGCTTTCATGTAGTAGATAAGCCACCCCAGACTGCTATCACACACCAGGTAATAAATTGTTGAGTTTTTTTTTTTTTAAAAAAAAAACAACCAGAGTTGTCAAGGGTTCAGAGGGAGAGGGTATAGACCTATAGGAGAGAGTGGGGGAGGCCTCAGTGTATACACACTTGAGGGCAACATTGGCCAATGCCTCATCAATAAAGTCAGCAGGAGCAGGGGAGGGAGAGGGGAGGTCAGTATCAAAGGACCCTGGGACAAAGAAATGTGCTATAGTAGGCAACCAATTGGAAGCCATCTGCATATTGGGCTTGGGAGGCATATATAGCAAGGACCAGTAGCAGCAAAGAGACCAAGAAGAATGGCTACAGGACAGTCAGGATATGTGAAATAAAGTAATTATCAAGTGGGCTCACCTTAGCACTTGTAAGCATACAAGGACAAAGCAGAGCTGTCTGCATGAAAGAGAGAGCTATATACACTAGAGACCTGCCAGAATTGGTCCATGGTACAGAGAGGTACAACAGAACTAAGTTAAGGACCAGATTGTCTCCACACTTGGCACCCATCAAATATTTGGTACAGAATCTGTAACAGTGAACAATTCTGTTCCTGGCACAGATCAATATCACTGGTCCTGAATCTGCTGCAGAGACCAAGGCAATTTGGCAATTTAAATGTTGCTTTGGTCCCCATAACTGATTCAGGATTTGTAATATTAATTGGTACTGCAAAAAGAACTCTTTATTGTTCCAGATTCTGTACCAAATCCTTTGATGGGCATTGAACAAAGAAATTAATTTGATCCTTGAAATGATTCTGTTGTACCCTTGGTACTGTGGACTGATTCTGGCAGGTCCCTAGTGATATGTATGTGTGGTATTGTATGCAGCCAGGTATAGATTACCAGTTACTAGGTGTCTCAGAGAAAAAAAAAGGTGAAGTCTATATAAGTAGTATGCCTACATGTCTATGCATGGGATATCATGTGTATCCTGAGGTCTGGGCACACATTTGCTGATTCCAACACAGCTGACTTAGAGAGTAATGATCAGTGTTTGGAGCAAAGTCTGGAGATGGTACTGACCCCCAGACTAGTAATAGAGGAGATAGAGTGAGCAGATTCTCCTTTATCCAAAAGAGTGAGATCTCATGGGAGTCAGAGATTGTAAGGGGACCCTCAAGTCCTCCCTACACTCCTCCCTCTGCTCCTGTTATCCCCCCAGTCCCCCCAAGTCGTTCCAGCCCTTGCCACCACCCAGCATCGCCCACCAATGCCTCCATGAACTGGCATGTGCAAGTGCCCGCTTCCCACACTCAGTACATCCCCAAGCACAATCACATGACACACCTTCCTGCCCTCCAGTCATGCATGCATGCACCCACTCCCTAGTTCCCATTTTGGACAGTGATCATTTAGTCTGTGCAGTAGTTCAGCCACCACTCCTGTAGCTCTCATAACAGTGCAGGGACTTCCTCATTTGTTTCTCTGAGGATTTCCCTGCATAGGTGTGTAGTAGCTTCATGCTTTCTTGCACTTTTGCAATTATTTAATATACTGAGGATTTCCCTGCATAGTCTGAGTGTGAGTGATCGCATTTCACCCCTCTCTCACTCCAGGTTGCCCTCACAGAGATAAGCTAGGGGGTTGATATTTGGCAGGAAGTAAGCCCTTGTACTTATACACTATCCTACCTGGTCACATGATTTTTATTTGCACTTGTCTGATTACAATAAACAAAATCATGTGATTGATTATCAGAGGGACAAAACTGTTCCAATGAGTAGAAATTATTAAATAATTCATAGCATACCCAAATTGGGACATTATGTAATGCTGTTGATATTTGTTTGTAGCTATGTTTGAGCATCATCTCAAATTTAAATATAAAGTTCATACCTTTAGTGGTTGGCTAGTTATTTGTGAATTAATGCAATGTGAAAACATTGGAACAATTTTGTCCCCTACTGTACCCCTCCCCAACATTCTCTTCAATTTTTTTATATTCACTTAATCCTTGACATTCCATAGTCTATAGGCATGTGCTGGAATTTGTAAACTATTCTGTGTCACATGCTAGGTACCAGTAACCACATAGTGATGTACTCCCCTTCCCTTGCTTGTTTACCTCCCATACCTTCCCTGCATACATGTCTTGTTCCTGGTTTTTGAGGCTGTCCAACAAAAAGACCCCACCAACACCAAGCTCATAGCCCACATTAGCACAAATAGCCTTCCTTGACCTGGATCTAACTCATAGTAAGTCTGACTTTAATCAACCTCCCTCCCATTCTTGCCTGTTTACCAGGTGGGCCTGGTGGCTCTACCCTTGCTCAACTTCTCTAAGCTCAACAACATATTCCCTGTAGTCTCTATAAGCTTGATGAGCCTCACAAAAGCCATTCTCATGGCAGGTACACTTGATATTCGCCGAGTCACAGGACAGAGAGCTTCTGAAGAAGGCTGGTGAATAGCTCCGCCTTTGAAATCAGTACGAGAAAGAAATGGGAAGCACTGAAAATATTCCACAAACACAGAATAGCATGTCTTGGCTCACTACGATAACTTGAGGCAACTTTATAGGAGTTGGGAACAGCTCCAAAGGTGGAGGTGGTAAGTGCATACTCTAAGGCCGACAGTAGTTACATCATGCACCGTAATGTACAAAAGGGACCCAGTCATCAAATGAATCATGGTCAAGCTCTCTCACTTCCTTCACGGCTTCATGCAGCGCTTGTGCCGCTCGAGCACTCTCGGGCTCTCCCCCAGACAAAAGAATTTGATATAATCTTCGTGCGAATCCTCGGAGCCACTGCGTCCGGTATCGACCACATTGTCCCAATCACACTCCGGTACCCTGCCCCTAGCATTGCAGCAGTGATGTGCACTGCTTCGTCTGAGGCTTTCTCATCTCCAGTCGCCGTCTGACAAGCTGACAAGAATGCGAGGTCGGCATTTGGAAATGGGTAAGAAATAATATCTGTGATAGCCAAACGTTGATCGTAGAGGCAGAAACCACTCTTTGCGGGCTCATGCTTGTCCTGGATGGCATGACATGCGAGATGAATCCAGCTGCTGTTCGCCATACATGTCAGCACCCGCTCTCCCGTTGCTTGTTCATTCCATAGCGTTTCAAACCTGAACTTCGATTCGGCTGAAAAGAGCTTTCCCATCGCCGCCATTTCCGGCTCAACACCCGGAAGTGGCTTCTGACCGGGTGTGTGGCCCATTGCAACTCCGACAACATGGCTGAGTGATTGGCGTTTCATTGCCCTTGCCTCGAGTAAGGCATTAACTGTGGGTGTGTACGATGAGATAACATAGTCAAATGTCCCATGTACCTGGTCTCCGTCTCTGCGACAGGCGGCATGAAGTGGAAGGAAGGTGAGCGGCCCGGTTGGACACCACCAAATGCGGGGGAGGTTTGATGGGTCAGGTCTTTGTGCCTGCGGTCGACGTGAGTGCACAATCTTTCGAGAGCAAGTGCCACTGACTGTCACGCCCAAGGCCTGCAGAACGGGATAAACAATCTTTGAGTAAAGCTGCTCGAGGATGTTCACTATGAGTGAGCCGCCCACCGCAACCAGTCCGCCGGCGCGGTGTCCCCATCTCTGAGGCTGGTGGGGGGCGAGATATCGTTTGAGTGTTTTTTGCATCCTCTCCACATCGTTGTAGTGAAGCCTATCGAGCGGGATATGGAGTACCTGATCTCTAACCTGGTCGAGTATCAATGCATCACAGCGACTCCGATGGACATTGACGACAACTACGGGACCAGATCTGGCAGCTTTCATCAGAATGGAGGCTCGTTTCGGGAGAAGGAAATCGTCAAATCCTGGAAGTGATCGAATAGTCTCCACGAGCGAATCCCACTTCTCCGCGAGACGATGATGGCGCTGAGTTTCCCCCTCAAGCGAAATAGTATCCTTGATGTCGGCAGACGTATTCGTAGCGTGCCCTCTGGTGGCTGCTCTCTGGAGCTCGTGAGAGGCTTGTGTGAATTCGGCACAGATATCCGGGTGTGCTTGGCGGAGATCGTCAACCGAGGTTCGGAGGTTAAATAGTTGATTCCAGACGACCGAACGACCTTGCTCGAGCCATTCGAGAGCAAGATCCGGATGGCCGGTATCGAGGGCGAATGCAGTGGCCTCCCTGGAAATATCGCCAGCATCGGCGAGTTGCGAATGACGCGTAGAAATGGGGTCACCGATCCAGGCAATTTGCACAAGGAGATCGAGAGCACGAGAATATCCGGCCAAGGCAGACTGGGAGTCGCGTGTGGCTTGTAAACGAGCCCACAGCCGAGACGCACGGAAATCGAAATATCGCTGAACCAATGTTGGACGTGGCAGCTAATTGAAAATGTAAAATAGCGTCATTCAACTTGTTTAGTGTCCCTGTGCGCTCAAAGTGACGCTGGAGGCAAATTCCGAGGTTACAGTGTTGCATTGGCGTGTTGGCATTATCACTGGGGGTGAGCGAGATGGCCTGCTGGAAATTCTTGATGGCCTCTTCGATATCACTCACCATCCCGGTGTGCTCAAAGCGGCACTTGAAGGAGCCCCCGAGGTTATTGAGCCATACTGGTTTGGTGGCATGGCCATCGGGGGTGAGCAGAAGGGCCTGTTGTTGATATTTGATAGCCTCTTCGATGTCGTTGAGGACTCTCGTGTGCTCGAACCGGTTCTGGAAGGAATTTCCAAGGTTATTGAGGTGCGTTGGTTTGTCGGCATGAGCATCGGGGGTGAGCAAAATAGCCTGCTGGAGATTCGTGATGGCTTCTTCAATGTCGCTTTGGATTCCCGTGTGCTCAAACCGTTTCTGGAAAGAACGGCCGAGGTTACTGAGCCACCCTGGCATATCGGTATGGCCATCGGGGGTAAGCAAAACAGCTTGCTGGAGATTTTTGATGGTCTCCTCAATATCGCTCAGCATTCCTGTGTACTCAAAGCGGGACTGGAAGGAATTCCCGAGGTTGTTGAGCCATGCTGGTTTGGCGGTATGATCATCGGGGGCAAGTAAAATGACCTTGCTGGAGATATTTGATGGCCTCTTCGATGTCGCCAAGGACTCCTGTGTGCTCAAATCGGTTCTGGAAGGAAACGCCAATGTTATTGAGCTGCATTAGTTTGTCGACATGACCATCGGGGGTGAGCGAAATGGCTTGCTGAAGATATTTGATGGCTTCTTCAATATCGCTGAGGACTCCCGTGTGTTCAAACCGGTTCTGGAAGGAAAGCCCAAGGTTACTGAGCCACCCTGGCTTGTCGGCATGGCTATCGGGGATAAGCAAAGTGGCCCGCTTGTAAGTTTTTGATGGCCTCCTCGACGTCGTTCAGCATTCCCTAAGCGCTTAAAGCGGCGCTGAAAGGAAATTCCCAAGGGCAGTTGAGGAGTGCTGGCCTGTTAGAATGACTATCGGGGGCAAGCAGAATGCCTCGCTGGAGATTTTTGATAGCCTCCTCGATATCGTCTAGCATTCCTGTGTGATCGAACCGTCTCTGGAGGAAAACGCCGAGGTTAAGGAGCCGCTTTGGTTTATCGGTGTGATCGTCGGGGGTGAGCAAAATGGCCTTCTGAACATTGTTGATGGCTTCCTCGATGTCGTTTAGCATTCTTGTGCGATTCGAACCGTTTCTGGAAGAAAATGCCGAGATCATGGAGCCGCTCTGGTTTATCGGCGTGGTCGTTGGGAGTGAGCGAAATGGCCTGCTGGAGATTTGTGATGGCATCTTCGACGTCGCTCAGCATTCCAGTGCACTCAAACTGGTGCAGGAAGAACATCGCGAGGATACTGAGTAACCTCGGTTTTCCAGCATGATCATCGGGGATGAGCCACATGGCCTGTTGACAACTGCGAACCACTTCCTTGGGATCACTCGATGCGCCTGCACTCATGAATTGATCCACCGCTAATCTCGTTGCTCTCTCTAAATTTTGACCACTCGCATTTTGCTCGAGTGCAGGAGCGTTGTGGTTCATTATCGCTGACGCGGTTGTGGACTCGGTAAAGCTGGCGTACGATAGACGAAGCAGTTAGTGTGACGTAAAGCAGGCTCCGAGAAATTTTGGAGTACCTAGGATAGATCTAAAAGGATGCCTAGAGAAGGGGTGCGGGGGGCAGTCGAAGGTAAGATCGAAGTGAGCAGGAACACCGCACCTACTTGAACTGTAGCGAAGTGAAGCAGATGTCAATGCGGCTGTGTAATGGGCCTTAAGGGGATTCATAGGGAGATACGGTGCTGCAGAGCATGAGCCTTGGCATCAACCAGCAAGGCACGCCCACCCTCACTTGCTTCACCTGATTAAAATCCATGTATCTCTTCCCAAGTGTCATTTAACAAGGGAGAGATTCTAAGGCCTTGGTAGGACTGGTTTCAGTTAGTAAATGTAGCTTGTAGCAATCGAGCAACGGCGAAGAACGAGTCACGACATAGCCATTGGTCGAGGAGTGTATGGGAACAAAGATCGAGGAGCCTATGGGAACGGATTGCCCCATTGAGTCGTTTCGCCATTACAGAGACGCGCGCTTGATTCCTTGCAAAACCCGTCTCGACACCGTCATGGGCGTTGCACACACAAACTAAGCAACACTCCCAATGGCATCCACTCATCTCAAAACGCCCACGCACTCCCACCCGCTCTCTCCCCCCGACGAGCCGCCATCGCGCTCCAGCCGCAGGAGCCGTGATCCACACTCGCACTCACATTCACATTCACATTCACACTCACACCACAGCGACCCAAGGCCAGCGACAAACTACTTTACTCTCAAGGCCCAGCTCGAGAAGGATGCGTCGGGTACGCCAAATTGGGACGGGAGCGTCCGAGGATACAACAAACTCAGCAAGAGGAGACTTTCGGATGCTCAAGCACGAGCAAAGCCATCGGCGGACGACGATGTTGTGGGACAAGCGGGACGACGCGGCTTCATTGTTTCTTGTAGGATCGTCCAAGGACTCTTCTTCCATCCCACCTAGGCGGAGTGGTCAGGATATCGTGGTTGGGGACGTCGTCAGTTTGGAGCGGTATGGGTATGGTGTCCCTGTGGCGAATCATGTGTTGTCGACGACATGGCACGAGTGCTCCGACGATGATATCGAAGGCGCTATCACCAAGCTTCGTTCGATTCAATCCCCAGGCGATGTAATCAACCATCCCTATCACGCCGCTCTGCGCGTCCTTTCGGCTGCTTACCAAAGTCTGGCATATGCGCGTTTGGAACTAGAAGAGAATAGACGAATGCTCCGGGAGAAAGAAGCTGGGAAGCGACAGAGGGCTGAAGATCTTTTACAAGAATTGCAGCCCTCAGAGAGGGACATAGCTCGTCGTGTGATCCAATCGTTGTTCACCGATGATGACGAGGGCTCTCATCAGGTCCAAAGAAAACAAAGCATGATGGCATGTATTCTTTCAGCATCGGATTTTTTCATCCTGTTACTAATACACACTCAGTCCCTAACAGAATCCTTGAGCGAGGCCATCGCAGAAGAAGTCACCCTCCCTCGAAGTGTCCCAAAACCCATGACACCCATGTTGGAGGAAACCGTTTTCCAACTCGATCCACCTACAGAGCCTTCCTCTAATCATTCAACACTTGCGGCTGGCACGCCGACAGACCAGGCAGCCCCGGAGGTCAAGGTGTTACCTGAGCCTCCCTTGCTAGACTCCAAGCGACGACAAGACCGTGCATCAATTGGAGATTGGATGGGCACATTGTGGGGCAAGGCCAAACCTCGAGCTCAGGGAACTACTAGCTCTCAGAGTAACTCATCGACCGATACCCTCTCTGTGCAACCCAGCATCCGACGCAAGTCAGCAAAAAGCGTATTCGGAACGCTTGGGATATCCATCCTCAACCCTCTTCCGAGTGATACATCCAGGCAACGCATCGTGGTGGAAAATAACCACGCAGTCCCTCAAGCCATCTCTGACACTGAATCCATAAAGTCCAACGCGGTCTCTGCCGCTCCATCTGTCCTATCATCACCAATCCAGAATACCTTCGTACCTAGCCTTGCTGCCCCTGCCCTGACTACCACTATCTCACCACCGACGGAAGAGGTGTCGATCTCATCTGCGACGTCGGCGGTTGATCCACCAGTTGTGGTGATGCAAGGCGCTACACTACGTGCCATCGCCCACGCGACACGCGTCATGACTAGCGATCCTAATAGTATTCTCACGGACCAAGGTCGCGAGACTAGCCCTCTGATCGCGAATCTTGCTATGGAGTTAATCAAGAATGCCCGTGACGAAGGCGTTAGTTTCCAGGAACGACCCAAGGGGCGTGGGGATGTCAAGAAGGAAGACGATTCCGTCGAGCGGCGTCCTTTAGTCACTCTCAGCCCTTCATCCGGGCCCGATGCTACCACATTCCTAAATCGGGCTTTGAGTGAGGGGACTAGGAGACCCAAGAAGAGAGCTCCGACTATTATGCAGGTTTCCTCCCCGTTTGCTTCTCCGCTCTTTGGCTCCTTCAGCCGCCAACAACGAAAGCCTTCTACGATGACCGACAGAGCGGCCATGCAAGTTTCTTCCAGTGGCGGCCAAGCGACTGGCGCAACCACAACCGCCCACCAAACGGGTGTTCTATCATCTGGAAAACAACCCAAAGCCGGATCTGTACCGCTTGAATCTATCATTCCGGCCACGTCGAAACCACCCACGCATTACCTTTCACGCACGTATACACCGCTTACGGCACGTGAATTCCGGTTTTCTATTCCCCCCCTCCCGCATTCTGCATCGAGGTTTTCTATATATCACGATGACCAGCGTCCGCTGACGGATCGGTATGGGTTTATGTATGACGTCGCGCAGTATGACGTATTGCTGTTGATACGTGCGAGGGAGTGCGGGAATACGGCGCCGGCATGTTTGACGGGAGTGAAGATTGCGGATAGGGAGGAGGACAATAGCTGGCCGGGGGATGAGGCAGAGGGTGATGGTGGTGGCACGAGTGGAGGTGTGAGTGTGAGAGATGTCATTGAGATCGTGAAAGGGAAGTGTGAGTGCGATGGCGAATTTGATGGGAGGAGCAGTATTGGGAGTCGGAGAGGGCGTGGCGGAGATGTGGAATCGGTGTATTCGCCACCCTCTGCATCTGGAGTCGGGGATGGGCAATCGATGAGTGTCAAGTCGCGATCGTCGTCGAAGAGCAGGAAGAGGTCGTCTGCAGGTGCCTTCGTCTGGTGCGGTCACTACTGCAACAACAACGACAACAACAGCTACTTCGGGTACGGGTCCCACTACGTCGTTGGCTACATCTATTTTGAGTGTGAACGAGGATACACCAAGACATGCGTGTGCGAATACCGTGAGGAGATTGCTTGATCAACTTACAGAGATCCATGACCAGCGACAGGCGGCGCAACGGAAGGAATGGGATGCATTCGTTAGGCAGAGGTCCCGCTCCAAAGCTACCAAAGCATCTTCTCAGGCGGCAACAGCGGCCTTCGAATACAGGTGGTATGGGTGCTGCAGCGATTCTCGGACTAGGATTCGGACTTGAATCGGCGGATGAAGAGGATGAACTTGCGCATACGGAGGGTTTGATTGGGTTTGCACAGCTTGGACTTTTGGCGAGCAATGAACGACGGGAGTTTGATCGGTTGGTGAGGAATGGGATTCCGCTGGTGTATAGATCCAAAGTGTGGATGGAGTGTAGTGGTGCGTTAGAGATCAAGGAGCCGGGGATGTTTAGGGATCTACTTGCGGAGGAGGAAGGTCCAGAGAGTGTGGTGCCTGAGATTGAGAAAGATGTGGGGAGGACGATGCCGCTTAATATTTTCTTTGGGGGTGATGGTGTTGGAGTGGATAAGCTGAGGAGAGTGTTGACGGCATATAGTCGGTATGTTTTGAAACGCATTTCCCTCGACGAAACCTCCGAGGGATGTTGATCTTTTGGTTCTGTTATTTAGGCGGAATCCCGCGGTTGGGTATTGTCAGGGGATGAACCTTGTCACATCGACTATTCTGCTCGTGCAAGCTGACGAAGAGGACGCGTTCTGGATGCTTGCTGCAATCGTGGAGAAGATTCTGCCTGAGGATTTCTTTTCCCCTCGCTTCTCCCTTCTCGAACCTGTCCCCTCGTTTTGCTCGACTATGTGGCTGAGCACTTGCCAAAGCTACATACTGCATTTGACAATGCTTGGTATTGACTTGGGAGCGATTTGTTTCTCGTGGTTCCTTTCTCTATTCACCGATTGTCTGCCTGTTGAGGTGAGATTTTCGCTTGTTCACATGTTCTGTTGAGTGGAGCTGATGGTTCTATTGTACGGATACTAGACCCTGTTTAGAGTTTGGGACGTTTTCCTTGTCGATGGTCTTGATGTTTTATTTCGCATCGCGTTGGCCATTCTGCGCAGAAATGAGCAAGAGCTTCTTTCTTGCGAATCGATTCCTGCGGTGTATGTTGCCCTCGAGAATCTGCCTACACGGATGTGGGAGGCGGATAAACTTCTTCAAGTAACGTTCTTGGTCGTCTATTACGTTTCACAAGGCTAACTCGGGCGTTATTTTTCCAGCTCGAGGCGGAGCTTCGAACGGCTCTTGTCCACTCCGATATCGTTAACAAGAGAGATAGACACGTTGCTGACCTCTTGCAATTGATGTCGTGACTTTTCGAACATCGCAACCCCGTCTAATAATAAGTACTTGCTCGTATGTACTTTGATCGATCCTTAATAATTCCCTCTCTTTGTCTAATCTTTCCTTGCTTGCGCCGGTAGCTTATTAACTTTCTGTAAGATCTTTTAGCGCGCTCATTAACTTAGGACCATGTATGTACAATAACTCTGTTCTAATGATACCGCTTGACAGTTCTGATAACCAACCTGGGAGCATGGACGGAGGCAAGTTCAGTGACCGTGAGTGGAAATCTCATGCGTTTCTGATCCCTCGGTGTATCTCCCTGATTCACGAACTGCCAGGGTCAGGAAATCCGTGTAAGTGCGTGGTTCAAGGTCACGACATCCCCCTTCTAACTTATTTTTAAGAATTCGCGTGTGAAGCCTCTTGAGATTTCGCCCACGGCCTGACAGGGCCTCTCTCATATTCAAGGTCGAAGGGTACCCGTGGCCCCACCTTGAAGCGGTTATCACCCTCCTCCCACGATAATTATTATCCTGCTGTGTGCTTCTATTGAGCCCTAAAGCTTGCGGGCCGATCCAGTGATACTATTCGTGCAATAGAGCTTTCCATGCTTATCACTTGGACGCTCTTCGCTGCCTTGTTTGGGTAAGAATCGCGTACTAACCCCCCTTCCCGCAAACTTGCAGTATATAGACTATGCCTATCACCGACTGGGAATAATCTGCGCTACCCCCCAAATGGATAACAACAATTATCACAGGATGGATGAAGAGCAGCTTGACTTTTTGCGTCGAAAAACGCTGAGGAAGTTGGATTTATATGTTATTCCCTGTCTATCTTTCGTGAGTCCATGCCCCTTGTAGTGTTGCTTTGGGCCGTTCGGCTGACCGCTTTTGAAACAGCTTTGGTTGGCTAATACTATTGATCGGTCAAACATTGGGAATGCAAGGTTAGACGCGGCTTGCCGGGTTGGTGGAGCTTGTCTGACGAATACCTTGTAGGATTGCGGGACTGGACAAGGATCTGCATTTGCGAGGGACTCAGTTCAATGTTGGCTTAGCTGGTGAGCTATATTATGGAGGGATTCGTCGTGAATAATTCTGATACTATTAACTATTACTATTAGTTTTCTTTATTTCGTGCGCCCAGTTTTTCTTGATATTGAGATTCAACCGTGACTGAGCCCGGGATGCAGGTACCTCATTGTTGACCTCCGTCAGTAATTCCTACTACCTGCCCCGATTTTGGTCATATCCTAACCCATAACGTTTAGCATCAAATCTATTTCTCTACAAAGCCAAAGCTAATCGTTGGCTTCCGATTGCCGCCTGCGCATGGGGCTTCACGACCATAGGGACGGGTTTCATCAAGAATTTCTCTGGTCTGCTCGCCGTGCGACTTATTTTGGGGGCCTGCGAAGGAAGCCTGCTTCCGTGTATGGTTAGTCCTTTCTCCAAACACGCAACAAGTCATGGGCTCTCACTTTTCGCAGCTCCTCTATATGAGTACCTTTTACCCTCGACATATGCTACAGTTTAGGTACGTACCAAAATTAAGTCGATGACCATCTACAACTGGCACTGAATGCTTTAAACTAGGATGGCTTCGTTCTACTCAGCAGGTAATTGATGGTATAAATTATTACGGCCGATGCTGAAATTTCACACCGATCAGTCGCTCTATCGGGAGCATTCGGAGGTAACCTCATCCATTCCTCCCGACATACTGAGTCCGACTTTGCAAAGGTCTTCTAGCTGCTGCGATCCTCAAAATGGATGGGATCAGAGGTTTAGCAGGGTGGCGCTGGATATTTATTTTGGAAGGAATGGTCACCGTTATACTGGGACTGTGGGCCGCATGGATATTACCAGCGGATTTAAAGTCGGCACGGTTTCTGACAGACCAGGAGAGATTTGCTTACGGTGAACCGCCCAAACCGCTCTTCTTGTGAGCATAAACTAAGGCCAAACGTTGACCAGTTCGTTATTACACTCGGTCGAACCCCCATGCCTTCCCATTTTCGCCAGAGACAGTAATCGGAGACCAGGTCATGGAGGGATCTACTCCTGTGTCCGAGAAAGAATCTGAGGAACAAGTCGAAACGCATGAATTTAGTCCCCGCCCGCCGACTCGAGGAAAAATTTGAGTGGAGAGAGGTCATGCGAGGTAGTGTTTTCTCATCGATATTCATATTATATACCACACTCACGCCTGGCAAAGGGTTGTTTGACTTCCAGACCTGGATTATGGGATTAGCTTGCTTTTCCAACGTCGCTGCCGTTTCTGCGTATTCCCTCTTCTTGTAGGAGTCTCAAATTCCTTCTCGAACATGATATTTGATGTAATTTGGGCTCAGGCCCAGTATTGTGTCGCAGCTCGGCTACACCGGGGTTCAAGCACAACTACATTCAGGTGATTTTGGTCAGGTCCATCTAGTCGGCGCTCGGCTAACCTGCACACCAGTATATCCCTACATCCCAGCGACCACTCTAACAGGTTAGCAGTTCGGATGATTACGCCTGGGTCTTATTGATCTGTTCGTGCTCCAGCTATTGTTGCATTCACAAGTGATCGAATGAAGACCCGCGGGCCATTTGTCCTTGCATTTACGCCAATCGCAGTGATCGGTGAGTCCACCCGGCCAACCTTCTATCTATTCCGTGATCACCAGTAAATGTTGGACGAACCATCAAGGTTTTATTATTAACATTACGATACGTAGCAACCACATTCGTTATGCAGGCCTATTTCTTGCGGGGATAGGGGCGTGAGTTCCAACTTGCTGCTGATTTTATTAGTAAGTAATCCAATTTTTTGGTAGATTCCCAGTGCTCGCCTGGTATCGTTATTACGGTTGCAAACAATCACATGGGATATTATAAGCGAGCAGCGTCGTTGGGGCTTCAGCTCACTCTGGGGAACTTGTGGGTGCGTAACGATGTCACGAGAGCGACATCTAGACAGTACTGAATCGTTCATCAGTTCAATTTTAGCGACTTTCGTTTATACAACAGGTTCCTAGACGCGTTTCCTTCACACGTCGGAGATTTTTGCTCATACTAGGTGAAAACAGATCAGCAACCTCGTTATATTCGAGGACATAGCATCATCCTCGCACTACTAGTATTCTCTTGGTTCATGGTTGCATTGAATATGTCCGTCTCATTTAATTTAGCAACGTCTAACTTTCTGACTGACTTTCCTGGGGGCAGGGCTTACTGTTGGCGTGAAAATAAGGCCAGGGCGGAGGGTAAAAGAGAGCATAATCGTGTCAAATACCAATTATTGGTGGAATCTGGGAAGACTCGAGCGCCTATTGGAGATAGGGATCCTGCTTTTCGGTTTACATTATGAACCAAATTGCTATACTGTTTGGCAGGGTCCCATTGTCCGACCTCCTTTACAGTGAGAAACTTCTCTTGCTTCCTGGAGATTATGTTTGGAGTAAGACTTTCCTAAATGTACTCTGTTCAATATTTCTCGATTTTACACATGAGGGTACCTCAATTTATCAATAAATTTTACTTAACACCTTCGCAAAATGTCTGGGGTGAAACGGCGGTGTAGCCTGGCTGTGATGCGACACTGGGCCTGAGCTCAAGTTACATCAAATACTAAGTATGTCAGAAAGGTTATTGAGGACTCTTACCGGAATGGCAAATACTTACACAGCAATGGCGGCTGGACGGTCTCCCAAGCTCAGGAAAACCTTATAGTGCATTTGTCAAAGTTTTGGACCATGCAGGTTGCCCATGGGTTCAAAGTCACGACATCCTCCCGACTTATTTTTAATTCGAGTGCACGAACTTTTGAGACTCCACCTGGCACTTGACAAGGTCACAAGATTCTTATCCACTGGCATATTCTGAGGGATGCGACTGGGCATCCCATATTCGAGGTCGGATGACGCCATGGTCCCATCTGGGGCGGTTACCACCTGATGTTACAATATTACTGCCCCTTTGTGTGCTTCTATTGAGCCCTGAGAGCTGGTCCAGTGACATTATCATGAAATGAAATTTCCATGCTTGGTCACTTGGACATCTTTGCTACCTTGTTTTAGGCAAGAATCACGTACTAACTCCCTTCCCACACACTATATAGACTATGCCTGCCACCGGTTGGAGCAAGCTGCGCTCCCCCTCAGCTGGATGACAACGATTATCATAGTAAAATGAACGAAGAGCAGCTAGAATTATTGCATCGACAAACGCTGAGGAAGTTGGATTTATATATCATTCCCTGTCTATCGTTCGTGAGTGTCCAGACTCTTGTAGCGTTGCTTTAAGGCCGTCTAAATGACTGCTTCGAAAGCTTTGGTTGGCCAACACTATTGACCGGTCGAACATCGGAAACGCAAGGTCAGACGCAATCATCCGAGTTGGTGGAGTTTGTCTGACGAGCACCGTGCAGTGTCGCTGGGCTGGAAAGAGATCTCCATTTACGAGGAACTGAATTTAATCTTGGTTTAGCCGGTGAGTAGACCATCTAAAAATTCGTCGTGAATTTGGATGAGACTAATACTTTTCATGGTACTATTAGTTTTCTTCATTGCGTGCACTTAACCTTCTTTTGCATTGAGATTTAACCGTGACTAAACCCAGAATACATAGGTACATTGTGGTTGATGTCCGTCAGTATCTTCTGCCTATCCCGTTTCTGTTGGACCCTGACCACCAACATTTAGCATCCAATCTGCTTCTTTTCAAAGTCAAAGCCAATCGTTGGCTGCCAATATTCACCTGTGCATGGGGTCTCACGACCATTGGGGCAGGTTTTGTCAAGAATTTCTCTGGTCTGCTAACTGTACGATTTATCCTGGGAGCCTGCGAAGGTAGCCTGTTTCCGTGTATGGTTGGTCCCTTCTCCAAACTTCGCGTCCCAGTGGAAGTCATGGTCCTCACTTCTGCAGCTGCTTTATATGAGCACCCTTTACCCCCGACACCTATTGCAGTTTAGGTATGTATCAGAAATGAGCCAGTGACCATAAACAACTAGTGCTGAATGCTTAATTAGGATGGGCTCGTTCTACGCAGCAGGTAATAGATGACATCGTTTACCGCGGCAGACACTTAATTTTCAACGCACTAGTCTCTCTTTCTGGAGCATTTGGAGGTACTTGATCCGCTCTACTCAATATACTGAGTCCAACTCTGCAAAGGTCTTCTAGCCGCTGCAATCCTCAAAATGGATGGGGTTGGAGGTTTAGCAGGGTGGCGCTGGATATTTATTTTGGAAGGAATAGTCACCGTTATCTTTGGGCTATGCGCAGCATGGATACTACCAGCGGATTTAAAGTCGGCCCGGTTTCTGACGGATCACGAGAGATTTGCTTATGGTAAACCATTCTAATATGCTCTTCTGGCCAGCATGAACTAAAGCCAAATTCTAATCAGTCCATTATTACACTCGGGAGAATCCCTATGCCTTCGCATTTTTACCGCAAACAGTGATCGGAGACCAGGTCATGGAGGAATCTGCTCCCGAGTCAGAGAAAGAATCTGAAGAGCAAGTCAATATGCATGAATTCAGTCCTGTTCGCCGTCAAGAGGAGGAAGGGTTTGAGTGGAGAGAAGTCAGGCGAGGTGGTGTCATCTCATTGATGTTTGCCTACCGTACTCATGCCTGTTGAAGGTTTGTTTGACTTCCAGACCTGGGTTACAGGATTGGCTTGCTTCGCTAACCTCGCCGCCATTACGGCATACTCTCTTTTCTTGTAAGAGTCTTAAATTACTCCCCTAGCAGGGTATGTAGCTTAATCTGTGCTCAGGCCCACTATTGTATCACAGCTGGGCTACACTGGGGTCCAGGCTCAAATACATTCAGGTGGTTCAAAGTTGTTCACCTAAATTCGCCTTCGGCTCACCAGTGTACCAGTGTACCCCTACATTCCCTCGACCATACTAACAGGTAGATAATTATACGATTATCAGGGGGCCTTGTTGATCTGTTCATTCCTTCAGCTATTGTTTCGTTCTTTAGTGATCGAACAAAAACTCGTGGGCCATTTGTCCTTGGTTTCACCCCAATCGCGGTGGCTGGTGAGTCCACTCGATTCACCTCCTGCCCATTTTGCGAGCATTAGTAACTGCTACCATATAATTGGTCTATCAAGGATATATTGTAACTATCACGGCAAGTAGCAACCACGTTCGTTATGCAGGACTATTCCTTGTGGGGATTGGGGCGTGAGTTCCAAACTCGCTGCCGAATTCAATCAGCGATTCAATTTCATGGCAGATTCCCATCCACACCCGGTATCATTGCTACACTTGCGAATAACCACATGGGATACTATAAGCGAGCAACATCCTTGGGTCTTCAGATTACATTAGGAAATTGCGGGTACGCGGCAACGCTATGAAAATAACACCGGGCACTACTGACTTGTCCATTAGTGCAATTGTAGCAGCTTTCATTTATACAACAGGTTTTTAAACACGTTGCCTTCGCGCGTCTGATATTTTGTTCATATTAAGTAAAAACAGAGCAGCAACCTCGTTATATTCGAGGACATAGCATCGTCCTCGCACTACTAGTATTATCCTGGTTTATGGTTGCATTGAATATGTCCGTCTCATTTAATTTAGCAACGTCTAACTTTCTGACTGACTTTCCTGGGGGCAGGGCTTACTGTTGGCATGAAAATAAGGTCAGGGCGGAGGGTAAAAGAGAGCATAATCGTATCAAATACCAATTATTGGTGGAATCTGGGAAGACTCGAGCACCTATCGGGGACAGGGATCCTGCTTTTCGGTTCACGCTATGAATAAATTGTTATTTTTTTGACGAATTTTACTTCTTCCGACTCGCCTCACAACATGAAACCTCCCATGATTCATGGAAAACCTTATTCGAGTAAGGCTCTTCCAAATAAGCCCGCAGCCTGTGCATAGTCTTTATTTTTGGGCACAGGAACATATCAATGCGTCTCGGGTTGGTTCAGCAAATAATACCTTCTAATTCATACTTCTCTTTGCTCACGGAGATACAAGCCGCTTAGCCTAGTGCGCGTCTAGGCGTCTGGTATATTCCAGCAAGTGACAGTACAAGGACCTTATCATGATAGCACACCTTCATCGCTAAAGAGATAGAGAGTAGTAAAGTAGCCGTTTTAATGATCCCAGTTTAGATGCCTTCCTTTCGCTAGTATATCATAGGCTACCTGGTTGTACATACCTAAGTTTTACCTTTCGCCCCCTATACACTGGGACTGTGCGAATTCAGTCTACTGTACAAACAGCTGTAAGACCACCTGTAACTATACTGGGTCTCATAGAAGGGTGTGTAGGGGATCCGCAAGAGTCATCACCAAGATTGAGCTCCTAAAGTATCCAGTGGTCGCCTCGCTCATGATCGAATGAACCCATTGCATCTCTAGCTGCGTTGTCTTTTATTTCGTCCATCTCTCAAAGATTTATCTAAATTTCCTCCTTGCAAGTTATAAGAACGTCGAGCCAGGCAGGAAGTGATTCTAAGATGAGACACGGATGGCTCGATTGGCCAAAAACAGTCTCTGCGATGCATGTGAATCAGGCCACCGGGAGGGCCAGTCCACAAGGGTTTGATAAGACTTTCCTCCGCAAGTATCGACCAGAAGTCATGCTGTGTCGACCCTGCTCCGGCGATGAAGCACTATGTGCGTCCATTAGATCAATTGGACCGCTCCCCGAAGCCACTGAATCATCATTACATACGTATCTGTTTACTTACTCTCACTTTTCCTTCATGTCCACCACTTCCCCGATCACGTCATTTCGAGTATCCTAGTCTTGATCGGGATATCTTTTGCTGCACACACAGAACCGCACCTGAGGAAACATCTATACGCTATGTGGACGGCCAAGTCGGCTTCTAGCACTTGAGCTTGGGGGACCGTCATCAGAGCTCCGAGAAGACTTGGTGTCGAGGAGCCTCAGCTATTCTAGGAGACTAATTAAGGCATATAAGGTTCCAATCCGAGACCTTAAAGGTGGCCTTGATGACGCCGCGGTGTAGCGGCAGGGATGCGGGAGTGTATCCGTAGAAGTACGGTCTAATAGCGCGGCGGGCGGTGTGGCAGCGGTAGCGGTAGCAGTACATTCTTGCACCCCAGGAAATCATCTCGAAGGCTCGAGGAAATGGGTGTATAAGTCACTCACATTTGGGCATTTCCTACAGCACCTTCAGCTTTGCGAGTCTCAGGCGTCAGTTGTTTAGCACAACAATGCATACTCAAGCCGTCCTTGCCATTGTCTTCGCCGCCGTCGGTGAGGCACACGCCTTGCTCGATCTAGTAGATATGAGACTGACGCGCCGTGATTTACAACTTCTGTTCATGGATTGCCCCAGGCAGTATGCGCTGCCATATATCCCGTCGTTTCGGCTGATACTTGCAGGACGATTGGCGCCAAGTTTGGGGTTAGCGGGTAGGTTCGCATAATGGGATGTCGTCAGTTATCATATATTGAGTCTCACTGTTCACAGCCAGGCCATCATCAGTGCTAACCCAGACATCAATGCCGCTTGCACCAATTTAGGTCCCGTTCAAATCCATACCCAAAGCAAAACACGTGGGTGTCCATGAATGTCCATGTTCATTTCAGAACCACAGCTAATATATAACCACCTGTCCTGTAATCCTTGCTCCATTGCTTCCTGAATACACCCATTTCAAGTCCCTTCTACACAGGAGAACATATCCTAGTCTCTAATTCGCTCTCCCCTTTCCTCGACATTATCCTCGCCAAACAGGGGGCTGAATCCCTGTCACCACTATTGCTCGTCGCCGCCATTGTCACTGGTCATCTTCCGTCAATCACCGCTATTGGTGTCGTTCCTTTGCCCGCGATCACTCTACCCCCCGATTGCATCCACCATGTCGGGTGTCCAGTTTGACCCTCTCACTTATGAAAATTACCACGTATGGAAGATTTACATGGAGGCCGCGCTGACTATAAAGGGCTTATGGGGTGTCGTCGAAGGGTCTCAGACACATCCGGGAGGAGCTGAAGAGACCAAGAAAGTCCGTAGCTTCAGAACCAAGCAACACCTAGCTCAATTTGAAATCCTTATTCACGTCACCCCATCACAACTAGTTCATTGTTCCGACCCCGACCCGATGATCACCTGGAATACTCTTGCTACCATCCATGCTGTCCACACTCCTTTCATTGCCAATTCCCTTCGCCGCCGCCTTCGCGAGCTCAGGTTAGAGCGCAACGAAACCATGTACGCATACACCGCACGTGCACTCAGTCTTTCCAAAGAGCTATCAGAGGCAGGTCAAACCATCTCTAACGACGAGCTTCTCCTTATCATTCTCTGTGGGCTCCCACGCTCATATGATGCCTTGGCTGCTTCACTCAACGCTCTCCTTGGGTCCAGGTGCACTCTCCATGACGCGATCCTTCGCCTTAATAGCGAGTATACTCGGCGCGTCATCAATAAGCGCACCCAACGGCCTCGTAACCACCGCCCCGCCCAGACTCAAAGCAACGCACCCTCGGGTGGGACACCACCACCAGCCATTGCCATTCCCCGCCGCCGTCCTATTCTGAAGATTACATGCTACAAATGCGGCCAAAAAGGGCATTATCAAGCAAATTGCCCCACGCACACAAATACCACCAAATCCAATCCAGCCAACGTGCGGAGAAACTTTTGATTTTGATGATGAGCCTCTCTAAAGGCAACCCCCCCGGTTTGAAGCGGAAACGTTGGGAATTTATGGTTGCAAAGTGACACTATGCGGTCGTCCAAGCTCGTCTTGGAACCACTCTAAATACAATTAATACATACTTATCATGTAATCGTCGTTTTTTTTGTTTCCCAATACACCTGTTGAGTCCCTTCAACAGATTCCCGGCCATCTGACACTAACTAACAATGCCATTCGTAATACTCAGTCAAGGGTACATACAGATCACGTATCTATCAATTATTCCAATCAAGATAAAACCCTTCTGATGCAAGATGCGATTGAAATGCAATGGAAAGTCTCTGAAGGAAGACCGGCTATTAGGGCCACCAAGATGGAAAAATCCCAATTCTGACAGACCGAATAGTAAAGGTTGCATGTCCCAACCTAGGAAATATCCCCCGTTTCTTGGAGGAATCAAGACGCAGCACAGACATCTGGTCTTCCGCCCTCGAGGCCGAATTTTGTGTTATACGAGCGAGAGGAGCCCATCGCACGCAAACTACCAACCAAAACCATCAAACCAAAAAGAAAACCTACACCATACAACAAAAATCCATAAAATACACTTTAAAAAAATCCCCCCTTCCCCCACCCCTTCAAAACCCCTCCAACCTCACACTCCTCTTCACTCTCCCACTCCTCCTCCCACTCCCCCCCACCACATCCATCGCTTTCACCACTTTCGGCGGACTCCCCTGCTGTTGCTGTTGCTGCCCTTTACCACCACGCTGAGTCTGACTCTTCAACAAACTCATCAACTTTTTCCTCTCATCCACCTGTCCCGGATCTTCATACAACACCCTCATACCCCCTTCCTCCCCAGTAACACCCACTCTCGTCGAGCTCCGTAACTGCCTCCCACCACCACCACCACCACCACCACCCTGTCTATCCAACGGCACTACCGTCTTGTTCTCATGACTCGGAATCTCACCCTCGACATCAAAAGACTCAAACGGATTAATCGATGAAGCCACAAAAGGCCCCAACGGAATCGGAATCGAATCCTCCGCCGATATTTCCGAAATCTGCTGCTCAGAAGTCTGTCGCGACGGTGCCTGTAAAAAAAAAAAAAAAACCAGCCCACTTCAGTACAAAAAAGAATTTCAAAAACATCGGATATCAAAAAATAAACAAATCACCTTATGCCTCTGAGGTCTCTGCCGCTTCGCATTCCTCCCCCCTCCTCCTCCCCCATTCAACACCTCATCCTCATCCGACGTATGCCTCTTCAACGCTCTCGTAATACTCTCCTGCAACGCCTTCGTCGCCTCATGATCGATCTTCAAAGGCGACGACAACGATGATCGACTACTCGTCCTCCTCATCGGTACCTTCATGGGCGAGGGCGTCCTCGAGGAAGGTACCTTGCCTGTTAGTCGTTCCTGTTCCAGTTCTTGCCATGTTAGTAGTCCGGGTGATCTCTCCTCGGTTTTGTCTTCTTGTGTTTCAGCGCCTAGATGGTGTTCGGAAGTTTGAGCAGAGAGTGGGAGAGGGATTTTTGAAGGTGTTCGTATGGTTGGTAGATTTCCAAGAAGGCCCCCCTGTCGGCCAAAGGATAAAGTTGTTGACGAGGAGGAAGAATGCGAGGTTTGAGGTGTGAGTTTCGTGGTCTGAGGATGAGGTGCGGGGAGACCAGCGACGCAAGGTTGTTCAACAGGTGATTCAGAGCTGTCAGCTGCGAAAAAAAAAGTGATTATGAGAAAAAATAACTCGACTAGGACAGAAAAGCTTACTATTCGTGATATCAAACATCATCGACCCTCCCACATCACCCACAGTCTTGACATACAAATCCTGCGGCACCACCTTTGCCTTCCCCTTGCCTTTAACATCCACTCCTACAATCGGACCAGAATCCCGCCGCATGCTTCCAGACACAAGGTGATCCTCCTTAGGAGGTATCATTCCACTCCTGGCCATGGCGGACAACCAACTAGTGTCAACGACAGGTATACCCCATTCACGAGCTTTATCAAACTTCAACCCGGTGCCCGACGGACATAACAAATGCGTCGGTGCGTCGTGAAAATGACGGTGCGAGGGTGATGCCGAGGGCACGCAGCAATCGACGAAGGCTGCAAGATTCGGACTGGTCGAACCCGGAGAAACTCAGGATAATTGTTTCAGCATCTATCGGGGGAGCACTAAGTAACAGCACGTGCAACAGAATGAATGTAGGATATACCTAAAATGGGCGTTTCAACTGCGAGAGGGGTGAAGGACACGTCTTTCTCTGGTGGACATATCTGATCTTCAAAGATGCAACGCTCCAACCAACACTCGGTTCGATACTTGCTCCGCAAATTCTGATCTGCCTCTTCTCGGAACAGCTTGCTCCCACTGAAAAAAAAGTATCATGAACCGAGGAGCCAAAGACATTTCTGCCGTCAACATACCTCACTAATCGCACAATGATAAAATCCACCTCCTCATCTGGCCCACCGACTATCCATCCGCCATACGATTCGATGGCATTCTTCACCGCCGCAGTCTTTGCCTCGCCCAACACGCAGAACCGTTGTCCAGCAAACATCATGTTGGAGGATTTTGAAGGTCCAGCAACAGCCCCAGAAGACGAATGACGCCCCGTTATCCTGTTTCTGAGCAGCCGCATGAAATGCACTTGTCCCCATGAATACATTCCCACTTGTAGTTGTCCGCCTAAAAGGCTGCCTTGACGCAACAGACGCTTCGGCAGGCTCAGGCTTGACAGGTACAAACGAGTTAGCGCGTCTAAATACCGATATAACACTCTCGCTCCTGCCAGGGTCTGCCCTTTTAGGTGTTTGTTGCTGCTCCATCGTTCCAAACGCCGCCGGGGCGGAATTTGTACGAAAGAGTTTAGTGCCGGATATTTGGTAGCCCTCGTCTGCTTAATAGACTTCCCCAGATCTTGTAGCGTAACCGCTGGTAGGACTTTGACTGAGGCTATTTCGTCGTCGTCGTCGTCCTGTGTTTCTGAGGAAGAGATTGCCTGCTTCTTGGCAAAAGGTGGATGAACTACAGACGCTGTCGTCCGCTTCCGAGGGGAGAGCTGAAGGGGGAGGAGAGCTGGCAGCTGTCGTCCACAAATCAGTCTCGGGGTCAAAGGGAAGTAGAATAGGAAATTGCTTCATACTTTCTGGCTGGGCCTTTCTTTCTGGTCGTGGGCAGCTTACTTGGTAAGTGGTCTCATCGAAGCGACCTAGTCCACATGGTAAACGGATTGAGACGTGCCACCAAAAAGAACGCGACGTACCACCAAACTCGAGCGAGTCCCAGAACCACTCCTCCCAAACGAGATGGATCAGGGCCTCCTTCCGGTTGTTGAATTTTTCGGCATAGCGCATCTTTTCCGTCTCCTCTTCGCCGGAACAGAGAAGATGGGTGACTTTTACGGGACGTTCTAGATGTTTCATGTACGTGCCACCGTTCTCTGTGACGAGCTTGTTAATACGTACGCGCCGAGCGACGTCTGTGATACCGGACAAACACAGGACGATGTCAGAGAAGATGGGAAGGCGGTGGGCAGCCAAGCTCTGGGAGGGGTTATGAGGCGGGAATGAAGCAGGAAACGATAGGAGGACACACGGTTTTCAAGTCGACATCGTCACCCTTGAGCCAGATCTGGTAGTTGTCTTCCACCCACGACGGTTTCACGATAGGTATCTTGCGCTCGAGCGCGCACTACCCCAAGGGGATCAATTGGGGATTGGACGGATTCGTGGGTGCACGGTCGACGCACCATGTACTTTGCACCACCATGTGTTTCCGCAACGAGGTGTGTCACTCTGTCGGTGAATGCGCTGACGGAAGTTGCGCCCAGCTCGAGGGCTTTTCTGAAGAGTGTAGGCTACGGGTGCCTGTTGAATCGTGGGGGTGGTGAGATGGAACGAACCGGGTGCGCACCTTGTCTTTGATTCCCGTGGCGCACATTATAAATCCCTTGAACTGGCCTTGGACAAAAGTCGGTGACTGCGGTGTCGTCGCTGGCTGGCTGGGAGTCCTCTGCCCAGAGATGCTCGCTCTGTGTGCGCTGGAGGGCCGTGGCTGCTGGTGCAGGCCGTAGCTTGACATTGGGGACCTGGTGGGGAGGATGCGCGTGAGGAGAGAGAGAGAGAGAATGAGGAGAGATACTGGCTACCTTGCTGGATTTGTTTGTGCGTCGACGCATCCGGGTGAAGGCGAGTTTAATTAAGGCAACCCGACCCAACACTCGCTGCTTTAGGGCCGGCTGTCTCGCGACTTGCCCCGGTTTGCGTTTGATCCGCGGGGGGCCATCAGCCAAATGTCCCAGCGCTTGTCAGTGGTAGCTATCATGGCCTTGTATGAAATCGTCCCAGCCTTCTTCTTCTTCTTCTTCTCCACTACACATGTCCACCACCAACGACCTTAAGCACCCACACCCTCCCAAGTTGAGCTCACGCTTTCTCTATGATCAAGGCGTGGACGATGTCTACGCTCTCAAGTGTCACCTCGGCAAGTCTTGCTTGCTCTCGATAGTCTTGGCCTCTCCTGACTCTCGCACCAGTGAACGAGTGCTTGCAGAAAGAGTGAGTCTCTCCTTCCACGCCCCCTTTTCCTCCATTCCTCATCAACTCGAGTAGGATCGGTTTCGGGAGATACCAGCTCCAGCTATTCATACTCTCCGGACTCGGTTGGCTTGCAGACAGTGAGCGCACTTGGGGGCTAATGTATCAGTCGCCCGTTAATATCTCCTCCCTCAGACCTCTGGCTCCAAGGAGTTGCAGTGGTCCTTCCCCAGGTCGGACAAGAGCTGCTACCAATCCGAGTCGAATTCGCCACCCTTGCTCTCTACGTTGGCCTCATCCTAGGCGCCACCACATGGGGGGTTCTTGCCGACCTCATCGGCAGACGTCTCTCATTCAATGTAAGTTAGATACTCCATCTCACACTTAGATTGACGAAAAAATACCCACGATCCCCTAGATAACCCTATTCTTAGCTGCAGTCTTCGGCCTAGCCGCAGGCGCAGCGCCCAATTTCGTCACTTTTGCTTCCCTCGTCGCTTGCATGGGCTTCGGCATCGGCGGAAAGCGAGTATTCAGTGATCTCGTGACATCTATTCGGTACTTACTGGGTTCTTCACATCAGTCTCCCTGTCGACGGTAAGCCCCACCCCCCCAATGACGTAGGAATAGACAAGTGTCAATGTTCCTAGGGGCTCTATACCTCGAGCATATCCCCCAGTCACATCAGGTACTGATTTCCCCCTTTCTAATCAAAATTCATTAATAAACTTTATCTATCATTTCAGTGGACTTTGACGCTACTCTCCGCATGGTGGGCTGTGGGTCAACTTGTAGCCTCAGTCATAGCCTGGGGCTTCATAGGCAACTTTTCCTGCTCACCTTCGACCCCGCCTGGTCAATGCGCAAAAGCAGATAACATGGGCTGGCGATATACTTTGTGCGTACTTCTCCCCCATTCCATAACTCATCAAACTCATGAGTTTTCGCAGCTACACTCTGTGAGTACACACCCATTCCACTTGAATAACCACTGAATATATCCAGGGGCTCATTGACGTTCATCATGTTCATTTTTCGTTTTATCGTATTTGACCTCCAAGAATCATCCAAATATCTCATAGCAAAGAACCGGGATGAAGAAGCCATTCAGGTTGCCACACCATAACACTACTCCCCCATCATCTTCCAGGCCTTTTCATCTTTTACCCACTAGGTCCTACAACACATCGCAAAACGCAATGGAAAATCCATCTCCCTCACACTAGACCACTTCCTTCGAATCAACACCGAGAATCAAAAATCTGTTATCCCAAAATCAACATGGGAAGTCATCAAGTCCTCTTTTTCTCAGCTTTCGTTGTATGTAACCCCTCAACTCCTCTCTATTCAGCATAACTTGAACCCCGGTATAATTAAGCTCCCACGTCCGACCCCTTTTCGCCGGCAAAGCGTCTCGCGATAAATAGTGCAATCACAATTCTCTCATGGGGTGAGTGTTCGAAGCACCAAATGCAACCTTTTCTTCAGAATTCCCCTATTCGCCAAAACAGGATTAATCGGGCCTCGCATACCCGCTCTTCAATGCCTTTTTACCACTCTATCTAAATACCCGTGTCGCAAGCGACTCGAGCATGAACATCGCATACCGCAATTATGTCATTATCTCCACAGTCGGTATTCCCGGGTCTCTAGCGGCATGTCTTGTCGTTGACTGGACGCGAAAATCAAATCGCGATCATGATGAGAGCTCCTCTTCTGTATCCGAGTCCACCACTACTTCTCCTACCCAACAGGGCGAAGTGGAAAAGGGATCGAATGCAACAACCCATGATGCCGTTGATAAGCCTGGTAGGGCTGAGTTGGGGTCGTCGTTGCCAAAGTGGAGTGGTGGTCTGTTTGGTGGTTTGACGGTGCTGGGAGGTCGAAAGCTGACGATGGCGGTGTCTACCCTCCTCACTGGTATTTTTTTGTTCTTGTTTACGACAAGTAGGAGTGAGGCGGATGTGCTTGGGTATTCTTGTGCGAGTGGATTTACTCAGTGAGTTTTTTTGTTCGCTTTTTCTTTCTCCTTTGCGTTCTAAACTTGTATCACAGAAATGCTGTATGTTAACTTCTGCTACGACTCCCATCTGTCGTTTAAATGTTCCATTGGTTCCTGACGATTTTTCGACTAGATGTATGGCGTCTTATACGCTTACACACCCGAGGTTAGTCGTTCCTTCCTCTACTAACCTACACACACTATCTGACTCGTAAACGTTCTATAACCCAGGTTTTCCCTGCCCCACATCGCGGAACAGGTGACGCCCTAGCGAGTAGCTTTAATCGAGTCACAGGCATTCTCGCTCCTATTATCAAAATTGTGACCACATCCAGTTCGGGCGTTGGGTCCAATTCGACTGCTAATGGGTAAAAAGACGTGCAAATAAAATAAAATCCGGGTAGCTGAAATGCTTGCTATGTTTTGTTTTTTTCAAAGTTCGGTCTTTGTTTCGGCGTCGTTGTTGACGATTACTGCGTTCTTGATGTTGTTTTTACCTATCGAGGTGAGAGTTTGTTTGTTTTTTTTTTTGCTTTTATCGTGGTTACTCACACCTCTTCGTCAGACTGCTGGAAGAGCGGCGATGTAGATTATCCATACCCAAGTCTTGGGCGTTTTATTACTGTATATAACCAGTTGTAGATCTTTAGGACTCGTCATCATCCCCTTGGTTCCCCCCCTATCACCGCATGATTTTTCGAAAGAGATTGATGGATACACATAATCAGATTTTTTGTGTTTTTTTTTGGAAAATAAGTCAACTCAGGGGTATGAAAGGGAGTCATGTGGGACTCTCCCTTGAGGACGGGGTTGGGATAATATGTAAAAATGGTAGAAGAAAAAAAAGGGTTCCTGAAGTCGAATTCTGATTTGGGTTAGTGGTATAGGGACGTAGGTGCAGTTCCCTGATCTGCCATAGGCAGACGACAGTTAGAGATGAAGAAAAACCCGCCGATAATAAGACTTGGGCGTTTGGGCAATGGGCACGCACTAAAAGACAGGTGCTAAAACTTCGATATAATTCAATAAGCGCTCCTCAAAGTGGATACCTTGTGCTGGGGCAGAGTTGGGGCTCGGGCCCACTAATAGGCTTTCGAATTCCTCATGGCAAGTCATATACACATCTTGGATAAAAAAACAAGCCTTTTTTTTTTTTTTTCCCAGGGAGGCCCGGATTCAGAAATTCGGACGAACGGTGCCCCAGGACTTGGCATCATGCTGGATCCTAGGTGTAGGACAAGTCCGGTCACCCGGCAATGGAAGGGGTCCGATGCTCTAGATCTTTTGTTCGTTTTTTTTTTTTTAACCGATTTATTCGGAGTTTTTAGAGGCCTGATCCCTTGGTAAAGATCACCGCAGGGAAGCGGTCGCCAAGCCCAGAATCGACCGGGCATTGATTGCGGGTGGGATGCCATATACGATCTTTAGTATAACCTCCCCGGCTGCTGTGATACTTGTGGTGCTATCGAATACCTTGGATGACTCGGATGATGATAGACACTGAATATAATTCTCTGTTGGTTATGTAAGCAATGAGACCTGAAGAACTAAATAAGCTTTGAGTTTATCATGCAGGTTGTTGTGTTTATAAAAACACATCCACCTCGAGATCATACTCTACCATATATTACTATTCCGTACAAGATTCAGTAACGGATTTCCAGGATGTTTGAAACTGTTCTATAGATGAATAAAGCTGCTTGTGAGGCGGGGGGTTAATCGGCTTGAAACTCCCCCCCCAGATTCCATCTGAGTTGTGTCTCCAGCTGTTTCTCGGTGCTCATACTCCCTTTTTTAAAATATATATATTGTCTTTTTTTTTTTTACCTCGCATGTATGGTATTTATAATTTTGATCTCGTGAGTATTACCGCAACACGATGACACCACACAACAACTGGAATCCGGGACCCCAGGGGCGTCGCGCCACCGGCCGGGCAGGGCGCCGTGATGACAGCCATTATCGGCCTCGGATATCTATTTGGAGCTCAAGACTCGTCCTCGTTTCTGGTCCTCACCCATTTGACTGAGTTCGTGGAAAAGAGAACTAAAATTACTGATGGATTGGCTTGCGAATTCTAGATCTACAGGGGCGCGCGGGCATCAGATATCAAAATGATGATGGTTGCATCATTTGAGTTGCATTTGAGACCTTGGACTAGAAGGGCGCCTAACATAGTAGTAGTTCTGGGGTAGTGCTCAGATATAAAATCATTATCAGAAAAAAAAGACTAGTCCCTGTATTTCCTGGGCCCCCCGGATCCTACTCTGCGCAGTTGAGGACATGGCCACCGACTGCATCAAGGATTCACAACGGGACATGCGTTCCTCTCAATCGTTCAGAGAGAGTCCACACTTCCTGGACGGCAAAGGTATGGATAACACCTACGCTCTCAAGTGCATGCTAGGCAAGTCCTATTTGATAGCGAGGTGCTTTCGATCTCCCCTGACCTCACACCATTTGTAGTGAACGAGTGCCTGCAGAATGAGTAAGCTCCACCTCTATCGCCTCCTTCTCGACACGACTCACCGGATGCTACCAGGATCGGTTTCGGGAGATATCCAATTTCAACTATTCGGACTCGCCGCAATGGGTTGGTTTGCAGACAGTCAGTGTTCGCAGTCGGGCAGCACACCAATCACCAGCTAAGACCCCTATAGGTATGTGGATTCAAGGCGTGGCAGTGGTCCTTCCCCAAGTAGGACAAGAACTGCTACCAATACGAGTAGAATTCGCTACACTCGCCCTCTATGTTGGCCTTATGTTAGGCCCTCCTGTATGGGGGATCCTCGCTGACATTATCGGGAGACGTCCCTCTTTCATGGTAAGTGAAAACTAGATGCCCCATTAATCTCCTGGTCTTACATGATTGATCTTGTTCTCTAACGCTGCGATAAACTCACGAATTCCAGGCGACGTTGTTCTTAGCTGCAGTCTTCGGCGTGGCATCAGGCGCAGCTCCTAATTTCATTGCCTTTGCATCGCTCGTCGCCTGCGTGGGCTTCGGTATTGGAGGCAAGTGAGTACCAAATTCGCTAGGACGATCGCATACTACCAGTACTCACCAGTTTCTCGCAATATTTTTCCTGTTGATAGTGAGTTGTACCCTCGCACATGGTAGGGACGGGATGGGAATGATTTTCCTAGGTGCTCTATATCTCGAGAACACGCCGCAATCACATCAAGTAATAAGTTTTCCGTCCGTCATCGAATGACTGTAGTCTAATGTACCGACCCAGTGGACCTTGACGTTACTCTCGGTGTCGTGGTCCGTCGGTCAACTTGTGGCTTCACTCATAGCTTGGGGCTTCATAGGCAACTTTTCCTGCCCTCATCCGACACTACCCTGGTCAATGCACGAAAGCAGATAACATGGGTTGGAGATATGCTATGTGCGCATTCCTCTCTGTGTCATAATTCACTCAACTTAGGCCGCCCTCTAGGTACACTCTGTGGGCACGCAACTCCGCTGTATTTGAATGGCTATTTTATTGAATGTGCTCAGAGGCTCAGTTGACATTCATCATGTTCAGTCTTCGCTTTCTTGTATTTGACCTCCAAGAATCCCCGAAATATCTCATCGCAAAGAACCGAGACAAGGAGGCGGCTCAGGTATCACATGTGCTACTTCTCAACATCTTCCAGGACTTCTCATTTTTATCATAGGTCCTCCAATACATCGCAAAATGCAATAGGAAAGTCCATCTCACTCACGATAGATCAATTATGTAGAATCAACACCGAGCGTCCGGGTTCTAACATTCCAAGGACGACACGGGAAATCGTCAAATCCTCCCTCACCAAGTTCTCTCTGTACGTGCCCTTGCCCTCTACAAACGACGAGCTTGGTTGAGCGTAGTTAAGCTCCCATATCCGACCCCTCTTTGCTGGCAAGCGGCTCGCAACAAACAGCATAATTACAATCCTTTTATGGGGTGAGGACGGACGCTTTCTGACCACATCCTATCTTGATCGTGAATTCACCCAACAGGGCTGATTGGCTTGGCATATCCACTCTTTACCTATTTCCTCCCCCTCTATCTGACTAGCCACATTGCAAGCAACGAGAGCAAGAATATCGCATACCGTAACAACGCCATAATATCTGTATTCGGTATCCCGGGATCTGTGGCCGCTGCTTTCCTCGTCGATTGGACAAGGTCTGGTCATAACCTCAACCGACCTGAGCACTTTTCCGTAACCGCACCTCGAGAAAACAACATAGAAAAAGGATCAGATGTGGCAGCCAACAGAAATAAAGCAGATCGTAAGATGGGATGGAGGGAGTGGGATGGATTCTTTGATGGTTTGACAGTGCTAGGAGGCCGAAAGCTGACGATGATGGTGTTTACTCTCCTTAGTGGAATTTTTTTGTTCTTGTTCACGACGAGTAAGAGTGCAAAGGACGTGTTGGCATATTCTTGCGCGGTCGCGTTTGCCAAGTGCGTTATGTTGTTTCCGCCGCTTGAACTTCTGACTAATAACTCACGTCCTTTGTTCATAGAAATGCTGTACGTAGCCTGTGTTACCATGGCGTTCCCTTCCTTCATTTTCACTCGTCCTGATATCCTGGGCAGGCATATGGCGTCTTGTATGCTTACACACCTGAAGTCAGTTCATCCCTCCCAAGCTATTCCTAAATCTAAGTTGAGCGTAAACATATTCCATTTAGGTCTTCCCTGCTCCACACCGAGGAACAGGTGCCGCCCTAGCAAGTAGCTTCAATCGCATCACTGGCATCCTCGCCCCTATCATCAAAATCGTAACCACATCCAGCTCGGATGCTGGGTCAAACCCGCTCGTCAACAGGTGAGCAAGACTCACAAAAATCAAGAACGTTTGAGTGTTGAATGTTAAATCTACATTTTTCGGGGGGGTTACAGTTCTCTTTTCCTCTCGGCATCGTTGTATATATTCACTGCTTTTCTGATATTGTTTTTGCCTATCGAGGTGAGGTCCTTTTCGCAGTTGAATCACGAATTCCGAGATGCTGAACATGGCCTTTTTATGTTGGTAGACTGCTGGGAGAGCGGCAATGTAGAATGTGGAAATACGGTCTGCAGATATATCATTAGAAATGTAGCCTAAATCCTTCCCTCCCAAATTACATTGCAGCTAAGTAGAGAAATCAAATAGATCCGAAACTTCCTTCCAATCCATAGCCGGCGTAGCACTGGTAGCTATAGAAAGAAAGCCGTTCCCTCCAAAATTTCCTATTTTGTATGTTTTTTTTCTTTGACCGTGAAAGACTGATCGTTAGGCTCCATCCAAGATAGTGACTGATGTGTTTAAGAGAGTGAATCTCGGCTACGACAAAATATAGACGCCAGGTGCAATTGGTGAAACGATAGCGTGGGGACCTTCTCGGTTGAGCGAGGGAGGGAAAGAGAGAAAGAGAGAAAGAAAACTAATCTTCGGAGACTTCCAAATCGTCACGCCATGGATCGTACAGTAGCGGGGAAATTCTCATTGTGAGGAGCTGAGTATCTAAGTACAGGATTAGCTATTCAAATACTCAAGAGTATATGAAAGAAATAACTAATTAGTGAGAACGGATTTCGCGTGCAGCCGAAATCCATTCTCCACAGTGTACACGAAAGCATGCTTTGCAAAGCAAATACTTTACGCGAGCATTCGGCCTCCGCACAACTCAAAGGGTAACCAATTTCCCTGAGAAATTTTCTCGGTGGAAATCGATAAACAACGCTATGTCGCGTGATAGGTATTTTTGTGCCATATTGTAACTTGTGTACCCGATTACACCACCTGCGTCGTCGCGATACACCCGTTCTCCCTATTTTAGAGTCTGTCAAACGCGGCTATGTTCCGGTTTTCTTTTCAGGAATAAAAAGAGAAATAAGGAGAGCGGAAGAGGAATGGCAGAGCACAACAAACTAAGTACCGGGACACAGTATATCCTGTATATTTTGGGTACTATATGGCCAGTGCTACTGGTTTCCAGATGTTTTGAAACAGGTCCGAGGCATGGAGGATCACGTATTGTCGAGTCAGGATGGGCGGGCGAGGGGACATGGGCAGACCGCCGATAAGACAATCGTGCCTTATCTAGGCTGGTGCGAGTGGAGCCGCACCGTTCAGGGACTTCTCCATTGTTGATCTTACAGGTATTCGATGTGGTGAACAGGCATCGGAAAGTGGGGGAAATGGGGGAACGCTGCGAGAACTGAATAATTGGTCCAGATGAGTAGGGGAAGGACAACGGTCGCGCACGACAATGCACATAGAAGTGCCGCCACAAGCACGTTGATGATATGACATGCTTCCCTAGTATGTTCTAGACCATTAATAACCTGTCCCTGACTTTCAAATCACAGAGACTTACAATTGTCATATCTTAAATCATGGGAATGGATTTTGTCGGGCAACGGCTTTCAAGCCAGTTGCCGAACAGGTTCTTGGCAAGTTGGCAAGCAGTTGCTATTTTTAACAACTTTGGCATAAGGTGATACAGCATCGGGATCGGTCCGTTGGTGCTCTGGAGGCCTGACGGTGCGACAGCGGTAGCCAGCAGTGACAACAGCTATTATCAGCTTCTCACTCCTTCATATCGTACTTGGAGCCTTGTGTGTTCGTTACGTTTCTGCTACACAGCTACTCATAAGTATTGTCTTTCTCCACCATGCTTCCGCCGAGTCACAGAAGGGATTTAGTACAGGGCCGACATGATATATATAAATGATGGCCCTTGCATCATCGAGGGCCTTGGAGCCTCAGAACTGCCTCGGACCGCAGGCCAACCAGCTTCTCGGTAGCATCCAAAGTCTATAAACCCATGCCAAAATCTTTTTAGTCCTGTATCGCCTTCCACCCGGGACTTATTCTGCACAACTGAAGACATGACTGCCAGCGATATTAAGGATTCACAACGCAAGGAAATATACTCATCTCAGCCTCTCAAGGAGGATTCACATTTCCTGGACAGCGAAGGCGTAGACGACGTCTACGCTCTCAAGTGTATACTAGGCAAGTTCTACTTGGTGGCGGGTGCCTTCAGTCTCTCTTGACTTTCGTACCATTTACAGTGAACGAGTGCTTGCAGAATGAGTAAGCTCCTACCTTTGTCGCGTCCCTCTCCGCACGGCTCATTAGACGACATAGGATCGGCTTCGGGGGATACCAATATCAACTGTTTGTACTCGCTGCAATCGGTTGGTTGGCAGACAGTCAGTGTTCACTGTCGAGCGATAAATCGGCCGTCTGCTGAAGCTCCTACAGACATGTGGATGCAAGCAGTGGCAGTGGTCCTTCCCCAAGTAGGACAAGAGCTGCTGCCGTCACATGTAGAATATACCACTCTCGCTCTCTACATCGGTCTTATCCTTGGCGGTACTATATGGGGGGTTCTCGCTGACATTATCGGGAGACGTCCCTCTTTCATGGTAAGTGAATACTGAATGTCCTATTACTCTCCCGGTCTGATCCCACACTTCGTTTCTGATGCTGTTATGAACTCTTACAACTCTTAGATAACGCTTTTCTTAGCCGCAGCCTTTGGTGTAGCCTCGGGTGCAGCGCCCAATTTCGTCGCCTTTGCAGCGCTCGTGATTTGTATTGGCTTCGCCATCGGAGGCAAGTGAGTATTAAATATGCCAGTATCATATCATACTAGCCGGTACTGACCCGACTCTTCGCAATAGTAACGCTGTGGATGGTGAGTCGCGCCAAGTATGTCGCATAGATTAGACGAAGGATGATGATTTTCCTAGGCGCTCTATATCTCGAGTGTACACCACAATCACATCAGGTAATTGGTTTTCCTTCTGTCATCAAATAATTGTATCCTAATCTACCGACTCAGTGGACTTTGACGCTACTCTCGGTGTCGTGGTCTTTCGGTCAACTCGCAGCCTCAGGCCACAGCCTGGGGATTCATTGGTAACTTTTCCTGCGGAGACTCGACTCCGGTTGGTCAGTGCACAAAAGCAAATAATATGGGCTGGAGATATACTATGTGCGTACTCCTCTCCGACTTGTGAGTCCCTTCGCTCAAGTAGTTGATGTTTCAGGTACACGCTGTGAGTTTACAACCCCAGTGCGTTCGAATGCCTATTTAATTGAGTATACTCAGGGGCTCGTTGACATTCATCATGTTTATTCTTCGTTTTATTGCGTTTGACCTCCAAGAATCCCCTAAATATCTCATAGCAAGGAACCGGGACGAAGAAGCGATTCGGGTACCACACATACCACTTTTTAGCATCTTTCAAGCTTTTCTCACCCTCCATCATAGGTCCTCCAACATATCGCGAAACGCAATGGAAAAGTCCATCTCGCTCACAGTAGAACAATTATCCCGAATCAACACCAAGAGTCCAAATTCTCATGTTCCAAAGACGACATGGGAAATTGTCAAGTCCACCTTCACCACGTTCTCTCTGTACGTACTCCTGTTTTCTTCCAGTGAACAAACCCGACTGAGCGGCAATTCAGCTCTCACGTACGACCCCTTTTCGCCGGAAAGCGGCTCGCAACAAATAGCATCATCACAATCCTTTCATGGGGTGAGTACGGATGCTTTCCGATCGTGTTCTATCTCAATCATGAATTCACCCAACAGGATTAATTGGTTTGGCATACCCACTCTTCAGCTATTTCCTCCCCTTCTATCTGAATAGCCGCATCGCAAGCAACTCGAACAAGAACATCGCATACCGCAACAACGCCATCATCTCTGTATTCGGTATCCCTGGGTCTCTCATCGCCACTCTCCTCGTCGACTGGAAACGAAGATCCAAGCACAGCCACCTATGAGGACCCTTCCGAATTCACGTCCCAGCAGAGTGGCGCGGAAAAAAGATCAGATGTGGCAGTTCATGCAAACACAGCTAATTGGGCAATGGGATCGGGGAAATGGAATGGAATCTTCGATGGTTTGTGGGTGTTCGGAGGTCGAAAGCTGGTGCTGGCGGTGTCTACTCTCCTTAGTGGGGTATTTTTGTTCTTGTTCACGACGAGTAAGAGTGCGAAAGACGTTTTGGCATATTCTTGTGTGCTCGCATCTGTCCAGTGCGTTCCGTTTCCTTTCGCTGCTTGAGCCTCTTCGTAATCACCCACACTCTTTGTTATAGAAATGCTGTGCGTAAACCTATGCTGCCACAATTTGTTTCCCATCTCATTCTCTGATAATTTCAACAGGTATACGGCGTCTTATTTTCCTACACACCCGAAGTCAGTCCCGCATTACAAACCAGTACCACACGAAACGAGTAAAAAAAACTCATCCCCCTTTATCTTATAGGTCTTCCCAGCCCCGCACCGCGGAACAGCCATCGCCCTCGCAACTTGCTTCAACCGCATTTTGGGCATGCTCGCCCCCGTCATCAAAGTCGTAACCACATCCAACTCGGGTGGTGCCGGATCCAACTCGCTCACGAACGGGTAGGTGACAATATAGAATATTCTGAGATGGCTGAATGCTAAAATTGTTTCATGTTTTTTGTTTTTGTGGGTGAATAGTTCCCTCTTCCTCTCGGCGTCGTTGTATATATTTACCGCATTCTTGATCTTGTTTTTGCCTATTGAGGTGAGGTTCTTTTTTTCATGGCTGAATCATGGAGCTTACGCATACTTTTTTTGGTGCTGGTAGACTGCTGGGAAAGCGGCGATGTAGAGCATGAAAGTATGTTTTTTAGGTAGATGGACCAGTGGAGATTCAATCTCCATACATCCTTCCCCCCAAATATATCAAATCAAGGGAGAGCAGTCATTTAGATCCTAATAGTTCCCATCCAATCCATAATAGCATCATTAGAAAAGAAAGCTGTTCGAGAGATAGTATCAAGCAAAAAAAAAAAAGAAGAAAAAACCGAGGACTACAACGCAAACACAACATCACCGCGCTCTCGAATCATAACACAATCCCCATATCAAGCACAATCAACCCCGTCTTCGTAAACTGCACAATCCTCCCACTCATCTCATCCGCCACCGGCGGATCAGCATCCCACTGTCCCGGATACCCCCTCTCCCGAATCGCAACCGACGCCCTCAACCTAAACTCCCTGTTCCTCTTCACCTCATCCTCAATCCACACATAACTCACCGTCGTCGAACTGGAATCCCGATGTCTAAAAAACGCTTTGGAAAGGCCTAAACTGTAACCCGCCTCGGTCGTCGTCGCGTATTCGACGAGTTTGGTGAGGCGGGGTTTGGCGCGTTTGTCAGAGGGGATAGAGATGCCGTAGATGCCATCGGGAGAGCATAGAACGAAACGGGTCATGAGTGTGAGAGGGTCGTAGGAGAGTGGGGAGAGACCGCCGCGATAGAGTCGTGTGCCATTGCAAGGGAGTATCCAGAGAGGCGGGATAACATCAAGTGCATCGGGGGTGTTGGCTTGGACGGTTTGGAATGCGGGGATGGGGAAGATGAACATGTGGGTGTGGGAGAATGCGACGATGCGGTTAGTCTCAACGAAGCGAAGTTGTTCCTGAGGAGTAGGGTAAGGAAGTGTGTCCAATGCAAGTAGAAGGGGGGGGGGGGGGCGTAAAAACTTACGATGCCGTGTTCGATGGGTATTCTGACTCGAGTATGTACGATAGAGGTCGACTGGGACCACTTGTAAACCTCAATATAAGAGCCTTCCTGGGTCTTTCTAGCGCGGGCGAACATGTCACCTTTGAGATCCACGCTAGTATACTTGCCAATCCCGGGTATAGCAAATGATGTTAGGTGTTTAGCTTCCAGATACGCATTGCTACCATGCCCTCTCAGTTCCACTCGGTATATCCGCACATGAGCCGGGTGCGCATCTTTGCCAACAAAAAAAGAAAGGAGTCAGCTATCACAATCCTCCCACCCAACAGATTAAAAAAAAAACCCCTCTCACCTCGCGTGACACACGTCGTCAAAACCAAATTAAACACCAACCTATCCGCCTCCCTATCCACCTCCACCGCCATCATCGACGTCCTCTGCGCATCCAACTTCTCCAACGGCTCAATCAAATGCACACCCCTCCCCAAACTCCTCCCATCCAAATCATACACCGACACCCTCCCAACCCCTTCCACATCCGGCACCAACAACCACCTCCCACCCTCCACCAAATGAAACAACACCACCGGCGCATCACACTTGATCGCTCTATACCGCGTCGGTTCCTGTTTCTCATTTCGCCAACCGAGTTCGACGGAGAGGCGGGTGAGGAGCCAGTGTTCGAGTTCGGAGGCGGAGTAGGTTTCGAGGGGTTCTTCGGGTGGTGGTGTTGGACTGCGGTGGCGGCCTTGAGTTTGGTGGTGGGAGGTGAAGCGTGTGATGAGGTCGGCCCAGAGGGTACGTGTTTTGGTGGCGCGGTTCCAGGATTTGCATGTCTGTTGTTGCCCCAAATTAACTCTCTCTGCTACTGGACTGGGGAAGATTTCACGCACGCGTCGGACTCTCAGGACCTCTTTCCAATTAAGATACCTGAGCACCTCAGCCTGCAAATTCAGCGGCATATTCTGGAACGAAGCAGTCGTCGGCACAGACTCCACCGGCGCAGACACAAGCGCTGCTAGATAATCCACACGAAAAAAAAAAAAAATCAGCTCAAACATACTAATCAAAGGCGCGCCCCCAAACCTTTATGATTGCTCGCAGCAGAGTACTGGCTAACCAACCACCTCAGCAGACGAACTGAAATCGCCAGAGCCTGCCATATCAGCGAGATAACATCCAAAAAGAGCGCAGAAAGGTTCATAGCCAGAATCAAACAAAGGCTTGCCGCGCGAGTTCGAACATGATTCCATAAAAGGAAATATACACATAAGGTAGGGTAAATATGCATTTACAAGGAAAAAGGGGGTGTCGCGTTGCGTCGTGAGGTGAGTCGTCAAGGGGAGTGTGCGTACATAAGTAGCTAAATAGTCTGGTCCAGGTCAAGCACATGTAGATACGGAGTTCCCAAGAAGATCAACCGGCAAAAGAACAAAGAAACAAATCATAAAAACAAGAAAGAATTATCAGCTCGCATTCCAATCATCATCTAATCCACCCGCCCAAGGCATCCCAAGCGGACTCATCGGGCTCAACGGCAAATACGCATTACTCGGACTCTGCAACGTCGCCACACCCACACCCACACCCTCTGCACTCGCACCCGCACTCCCCTCTCTCGAACCATGATCACTCGCCGCACCTCCTCCACGCACCGACATCGGAGGACCAAACGCCGACAGCGACGGCGACACAGAACCAAATGGCCGTCCACGTCCATCCGAAATAACACTCCCAGACCTCGCAAGCGATGATATCCCACTACCCCTACCCGAACGACCAGCAGCAGAGTACGCCGAAGGACGCGACGACCCCGAGCCAACTGAGCCGTCTCTGGCCGATACAGGAGCAGAACCCGTCGAACGTGGTGAAGAGGGTCTCAAATGGGATTTCATAGAGAACAAAGAAGCTTGCTCAGAAGTATGATCAGGCTGATGAATGTATTGCGGCTTGGAAAAAAAAACAGAATCTCAATCAGGCATCCCACTCAAAAAAACCGAGTATGCACTTACAATTCCAAACGTCGTCCTCCTCGTAAATCTGTCACCACCCGCACTCGCAGCAACAGCAGCAGCCATCGAACGCCAACCCTCCCCAGCCACCGGCGGCTCCTCCTCCAACACATCAATCGCAATCCCCGTCACATTCTCCTCTCCCCCACCACCACTACCACCAAACGACCCAGGCCGCGGAAGTGGCATCATCATCGGAAGATGCTGCTGCTCCCCACGAGACGCAGTCTCCGACCACACCTTGGGCGTCGGTATCGGCTCCAATCCGGGCGGCACTGCTGCATATGTCCGAATCCCTGCCTCACTCGGTCGACTACTAACCAGCGTATTCAAAGTCGAATTCATCGAAACCTGGTTCGAAAACGAAGAACCAAACGAGGGCATGGCAGAAGGCGCAGGCATATCAAGAATATCGAATCCAGGGACCAACGTCTGCGTATAACTCGTCCCAGAAGGCGATCCCTCAAAAGGCGCTTGTTGCGCAGACCGCTGTTGATGCTGCAGCTGTTGAGTCTGACTCTGCGCTTGCCAAGAAGGAGAGCCGAGAGCAGCAGTACTAGCAGCAGCCATCGGAGGCGCATCCGGAAGCACAACCGTCCTCCTCAACGGCGACAACCTAGGCGGGGTCCCAGGCAACGACGAACTCGCATCATGATAAATCGTCCCTCCCGAATTCTGACTCTTGCCACTCACACTCGAAATCGGTCTCGCGCCATCCGGTCCAAGTCCCACAAGCCCCGAACCCAAAGTATCACGCATCCTCGGTTGTCTTCCTCCATGCTCAAGACCCGTCATATCTTCCTCCACCGCCACAGACGTCCTAGGGGAACTCCTCGCATCGCCTTTAAACCAACTCAACCTCTTCCCAAACGCACCCAGCCCAAGACTACTCAAAATCCCCGCAGACGAAGTCTGTCGACTCGCCGCCGCCGCTCCATATTCCGTCACAGGCGAAGAAGATGACGAAGCAGTAGCCGACACAAGGGTAGCCACCCTCGGCGTCGCGCTCACATCTTCCACCTTGACCCTCCTTGCCGTCAACAACGTCGCATTCTCATCCGCATCAGGAGGCAACAACAACGACGAACGATGCGAAGTCGTCAAGGAGCCTCGATGCATATACGACGGTGGCTGAGGTTTCATAGGCTGTGCAAATTCAGACGAAGTCTTTTTCGATGCTGGATCGACCAATCTAGGTGGGGGAAGTAACGGGACATCCGCCGCATACGCAAAAGGCACCCGTGTACCCCTGATCATGACGATGATGATCACCATCATCATCATCCGAAGCCGGGAGCACACTCTCTCGATTCACCTCCCGCATTTCCGCGGGCGACAGAATCCTCCCACCACTCCTCTCGCCCTCATGCTCCTCACGAATCGGACGAATGCCCAACGTAGGCTGGGCAAGGGGCTCTCCATAGCCCGAATTCGTAGACGACGAATTCGACGAGGTCATACTCCCAATCGGAGGAGGAGGAACACGGGAAGGTGAGGTTGATTTGGGGGGCACAGGCGGTGGCGATCGGGCGCCCATCTCGGTATACGCGCCCGCACCCGTACTTCCTTTTTCGGACATCCCACCACCAGCACCGCTACGAGGCTGAAGAAACGGATCGGCCTCTTCACCGCTATGCCTCGGCGACCCTTCACCAGGAAACCTCCCACCCGAAGAAACAATGAGATAATCATCATCAATCCCCGCATCGCCCTCGCCTCCTCCCGTCCGACGACGGCGTCTCCTGCCTTTGCAGAAGAGGTAGATGGCAAGGATGAGGACGAGGAGAAAGATGAAGCCGAGGATGCTGGCGACGATGACGCCGACAAGTTGACCTCGGGAGAGTCCGCTGGATGGGTTGGGTGGTGGGAGTGGCGTTTGCGTGGTGGTGGGTATGATGGATGGGGATAGTGATGATGATGGGGTTATTTGGATAGATGATGAAAGAAGAGAGGTTGCGCTCGAGATAGAGGAAGAAGATAGTGTTAGGGAGGTAGGTATCGCAGTAGTATCAGTAGTCGTAAGTGGAGTAGTAATAGATATCGTAGGCGGCAATGTCGTAGCTGTCGAAGCCGGAGGCGTCAACCCACCATAAGTCCAATCTGAATTCAACGGAATCTATATACAAACATAAATTCACGGGGGATCTTGAGGCGAAAGAGGGAAAACGTACACTTGGACCATAATACGTCAAAGGCAGATACAACACCGTCGTCGTCGTCGCTATCGGCACGCCATTCGGATCGAGAATGACAGACGGTACAGGTGTAAGCCAAGGTGGGTATTCCTGCGAAGGCGCAGCCATCCTCCAAAAAAAAAGGTTCTTGTTTTTGTTGTTGTTATTTCGTTGCTTATTTTCGCAAAACTCGTGGATTCGTAAGTGAGTGTGGTATTGGTTCTAGCAACAAAATGAAATCAGCCATCCAAGAAACCACATATACAAAAACTCACAGTTCAATAATGCAGAAACAAGTTCCGCTAGCAAACACAGTCGCGGATAAAGAGGCTAACGGAGGAGGAGGGAACGCGGGGGGAGGGAGAGAGAGAGAAAGGGTATAAAGGACCGAATAGCGGGGGCTGAAATCCAACCATCGGTCACGTGACTCTGCGGGCAATCAATCACCAATATCAATTCCGTCTGTCTCTCGCGCGCAAGGGGTACACACACAACAAGTGAACGAAACAATAGAAAAATATCGACCTATATTATGTCTTGCCATCGCAACACTCCACGCACGAGCGTGCCTAATTTTCTTCTGATTTTTAATTTTCTTTTCCCCTTCTTGACGGCTCCGAACCCCATGAAAGCGGAAAAGTCCGGCCAAAGAGACGCGCACTCCCACAACTACTCAGAAGGAGAGGTATAGTAATATATATATATATTTCAAAGCTACCCCATTATCCTCAGGAGAGCCCAACAAAAAAAAAAAAAAAAACAACCGTTTACATACTTTACGCACAATTCTACATACAACTCTCACTTAAACAAACTCCCATTCCAACTTCAAATGTTTCGTTATCCTCCACAAAACGGCGCGAGGAGGGGGTATATCACAACCAAATGGTAATCATGAATAGAGAAAAAGACAATTGTCCAGGCAGTTGGGTGGGTGGGGGTAAAAGGTGAAAGGGGGGGGGGGATAAGAAATTGCACAGCGAGAGAGAGAGAGAGAGAGAGAGAAAATTATTGATATAATGGTGCTAGAAAGCGGAAACCAACGACACATTGCGGGATTCGGAAAGCATGATTTATAGAGTCAATAAGGCCAGAAAAAGAGGGGGGCAGGAAGGGGGTATGGGGGTAGGAGAGAATACACCGAAAAAACCGGTAGTTTGTGGTATATAATCGCAGCAACTGCCTAATCCATCAAATCGAATGAATGACACAAGAATAAAACAGCACAAAGGGAACACTCACAAAATCAACCATTCAAATGAGAGCCATTGGACGACAACGACGACGAGACGGACGACAACGAATCAGGAGAATGATGGTCCCTTGTCCTCGAACCATGCTCTTCTTGCTGGTCATGCGGCGAGCCCGCATCCACTGCCATCCCAGACGAAGTCAAGGCGCCACCACTACCCATAGAATAACTCATCGGATGAAGGTGTTGCCCCACCATACCGAACGTCGGCACAGGAAGAGACGACTGGCCAAACCTCGGAGGCGCAAATCCACCATTACCACCACCACCAGCTTGCAGATGCGGGGGTCCCGGCTCTCGAGCATACTGCGAGATATTCCCAGGTGTCCCAGTAGGAGTAACAGGCGAAAGCGTCAACCCACCCATCGCACTCGTCGACTGCGCAACACGAACACCAGACGGTCCAAGCCCTGCACCAGGCGTCGACGTCGCAGACGAAGGTGATGTATTCGTCGGATAAGGTGCAGAGCGACTCGTGCCAAGACCCCTATTCCTCAAAGGCCTCCCACCGACGCGATTTGCAGATGGATCCGCAGCGGCAGCACTCAGAGCAATATCAGCCACCGCTTCGGCAGGAGGGGTGTTTTCCTCCGACAGATCGGCCTCGTCGTATTCCTCGGATAGGTCTAGGTGCATCGGGACGTTGCCAACGCCCCCCGGAAGATCGCGTTTGGAATTGTACGGGGCAGTGTTCTTCTTGTTCCGCCGCCGCTCGCGCTTGTACCCTTCGCCCTTTGAGATATCGAGTTCCCAGTACCTGCCTTTCCCAGGCTCAGTGATCGGTCTTTCGCTAGGATCGGAAGACTTGGTTCAATGAGAGGTTATGACGGATCGAGTTCTGTTGGATGTGGGGGTCAGGTTAGATGGAGAGGAGAAGGAGAGAGCACACTACCTTCCACGCCTGATCTGAGCGCCTCTGAAACCAATCAAACCGCCTCTCCAGCGCTTGGTATATCTCCTGCAACGTGAGTTTGCCTTTCTCACTCCCATGGATGGCCAACTTGACGAGAATGGGGAGTGGCTGTTGAGGCTTTTGACCAGGAGGTGGGTCGGGCAGGGCAAAGAGGTTGACAGGCGTCCCCTGGGAAATACCAATTTGGGTGCGAAGATATCTCTCGGTCTCGAGCCACTTGCGGGAACGGGGTTGTTGTTGTTGTTGTTGTTGTTGCTGGTGATGGGGCTGATGTTGATGATTCTGATATGGCTGGTGATGAGCAGAAGTGGGGCCGCCTCCGCCTCCTCCTATGGAAGTGGGAGACGAGGATAACGCGCCACGAGGACGGGCACGGCGCGATAGGGACTGGGCAGGGGGCGGGGCAACCTGACTTTCGTAGCTAGACGATGAGAGCGATGGGGACTCTGTGAGATCCCGCATGGGAGGTATAGGGGGAAGGAGCGGCGGAACATCGTAGATATTCTGGTCGACATGGACAGAGGGTCGGAGGTAGGGGTGGGTGAGGTAGAGAGGACGGGGCTGCTGGTATCCGGGGGGGAGATAGGGCTGATCTTGCTCTGGTGAGGACTCGTAATCGTATTCCGGGCGCTAGCGAGGTGGGTGTGGGCCGTAGTCTGTGTGCGGATGCGGCGATGGAGTCTGGATAGGAGGAGGGCTGCGATGACGCGTCAGCGAAGCTCCAGCAAGGCGTGTGTGGGAGACTCACGTATGAGTAGCCGAGGTGGTGGGGCGGGTGTTCTGGGGCGATGGTGTACTGGAGAGGACGACTCGGACCGGGCGCGGGCGAGAGGGAGGATGTTGGAGGGAGATACGGGTCGTCGTGGAGGTAGGCGGGGACAGGCGCTACGGCGGAGCCCGCCGAGCCGTCGCTGCTCCCATAGACCCTCCGGACAACGACTGAGCTCGAATCCGAGTCGTCGGAGGACGGCTTGTAGTGTTTCGGCACTGCGTCGTTGGAGGTGACACACCAGTTGTATAAGCCGGGGTCGTGGAAACTAGTTGGTTGATTCAGTGTCATCTATTTAACGGACCCACACTGCCAAATGTCCCACGGCCGGAGATGAGGGGGAAGGATGAGAGTTTTGCGGGTAGGGTAAGTGTGTGTGTGTGTGTGTGCGGGTGCGGGTGTGGCACGCAGAAGGGGACGGGCGATGGCTGGGCGGGCGAGGGGGAGGGGGTTATTGGCGTGGGTGTGGTGGGTGAATTTGGAGGGGGGTTTTGCCCTCGGAAAGCAAGGTTTGAGGGGACACACACGGCCCAGCGCACGGCTCCTTTTATCCGCGAGGGCCTGGACATGGGGACACACGAAGATTTTCCATTTGAGGCGATGCGATCCCTGCCAGGTACCCGCTGGATTGGACCGGACACATTTTCACCCGTGGGAACCCGGCGCCAAACCTCTCTCCAGCCATTGCCCTTGGCCATATCAGGAAGCCATTGCCTCTCTAGGCAGGTGTTGACGCGAAGCTCGTCTGTGGGCGACTGATCTGGCCAATATGGCATCTCTCAAGATTGGGGCGGGCCTGCCTTTGCTCCTTCCACTTCCCATTGGCTGTCGACTCGCTGCCATCACACCCGCCATCACACCCGCCCTTCCCGCCCTTCCCGCCCCTCTCCCGCCCACAAAGGGCCGCTTCGCATCCACACACGCCTTGCGGGCTTGTGAGTCCCCTCCCCCCCCCCACAAATCCATTGTATCACTGATCGTTTACCCTCTCCCCCCAAGTGCCCACACTCGTTCTTCGAGTGCAACACACACACACAACGCGAATCAACTTGGATGGGGCTTGATGATGTAACCGAAACGGTGACTTGACGTTCCTCCCCCCCCCCGCTAATCAAATCCTGGGCTTCTGCTTCTCAACCCGTCCCTCCCTCCTCCGATCAAAGAGGAGGAGATCGTTCCCAGATTATCGCGACCAAGTTTTACGACTATTGTTCTTTCTTCCTGAGCTATGGCCTAACCCGATAAAAAAAAAAATCAGGGAGCTTTACGCTGTTTCTGTAACCCGCAACCAGCGCGCACAGCTCACCATTTTTCAAGCGATTAACTCCCCGAAACGGCCGATTGCCTCACTACCCGAGCCGGAAACTTGATTAGAGCAATATCAAAACGTTTTCCACACTCTTCCCTTTCCCATGGACCCACAACCACAACAAGGGTCATCAGTGATTTGAGATCTTGGCCATGGCCACATATCCCCGGACGATCCTCTCTCTCTCTTCTCATGTGGCCAGCTTCCATATGATAATGGCGTAATGGTTTGTTTGTTTGTTATTTTTTGAACTTGGACCGAAAGAACTCCTAGGCAATCAACCATTTCGTGTTTCAATCGACCAAGTAAAACTTGATGCGAACCGATTTCCCTCTTCTCTGCTCCCTTTCACCCCAAACAACAGCGAAAAAAAAAAAAAAAAAAAGAGATTCAAAATACGCCATCCCCGCTGTCAACCTCTTCAGAACTTGTGGCCTGCACATGGGGAGAGGGGGGGGGTGGTTTCTTGTTCGCGGCCACGCACACACAACATCCCTGTTTCCGACCGCCGATCAATGCAACACCCGAGCAACTGCTCTTGTTATGTTGTTATGTAGCTACCGACACAACTTCTTTTTTGAAATAGTAACCATGGAACATGACAATCCTTTTTCATAACATGACCAATTATGGTAACTTTCCCACTCCCCCTCGTTGCTTTAGACGCCCATAACACCCCCATATGCTAAGGCGACGCAGCCATGCCATGGTAGCGAAGGCTCCCCTAATGCATCGCATAGCACAAAACGCAAAAACGTACAGCAAAAAAAAAAATTATAAATTCCCCATCAATTTCTAAAGAGCAAGAGCCAAAGCTAAAACGGGTTGGAGTCCTATAAATTTCAAAATATTGTAACCCGAAACGAGGCCGCTGATTTCAAGCGAAGCGCGATGGCGTCTAATTCTGTAACAGTTCTGTAAACTTGGCGCCACACAATAACAACACCACCAGGCCAGAAATCCGGAGCTTCAAGATGAAAAAATCAAATTCCCTCGGGTGGAAATGGCAGCTCGGCTCTCGGTCACGTACTGATCGCTGATTCCTTTTCTTTCTTCCTCCCCTCCCCTCCGGTTTGGTCGTGCAAGTAGGTTATGTAAGTGAGAGTTGTCATGGGACAAGTGGTTGTGATGAGCAGGAATCATTATTCGTGTCCCCGTGGATTTTTGTATTAAAAAGGGATTTTGTTTTCTCCGATTCAGTCCCTGTTTCGCTACCCATGGGTAAAAGGATTTCTTTAGCGCTGTCACTCCGTGCGATTTTTTGTTGTTAGTTTTCCGTCTCATCGGTATATACTGCTCTCACTCTTGCTCTCAACCGTGGCGCAGACTACATATGAGCACTTTTTTAAACAATTTACAATACCCTAACTCGCCCGAAATGGCCCTCTCGGGAAGATTACCCCCGGACTTCCAGGATCATCTTAACAACTAAATTTGAAAATAAGTTCACTCATCCCCAGTTCTGTCATGATTCATCATCGGTTAAGCCATTTGAATTGGTTAAAAAGGTTCAACTCGGAACCCCGATCCGACACTCTCAACTTTTTCCTCGGACCAGGGCCAAGTATATGCCCTTCAAAGGCGCCCTTGTATTTCTGTAGCATAGCGCTTAACAGCTTTCGTATCCCGATCGGTCTCTAATGGGCGGCAAATTAGCGCTTGAATTTGACGCGCGCTTGCTCATGCGAGCGTTGGCGCTTAGCAATCACCCAAGTTTAGCTTCATCTTGGACATGAACGTCTTAACTGCTGTTGTCTTCGATATGATAAATATCACTATTCTGACAGTGACATTAGATATTAATGTATGCACACCCCAATTATGAGCTTATCACTGCCACGGGTCAGTGTAAAGCATCCCACACCTTTCGATGTATAGACACAAATGATGTTCCGTTGCCACCTCCTAGTTCAACTCGTATGTGGGGGGGCATCGGGATTCGAATGAGCAATGAGGTGTTCAACTTTTCTTTTTTGGTGAATAGGACCTACAAACTCAGCCTATTCTTTGGACAGAGCTTGGCCTTCCACGACCCCCCCTTCCCTACCTCATTTACTAATCATATCATTCCTCGGCTGTTTTTTTCTTTTTTTTTTTTTTCGTTCTGTGTCAATCTGTGTCACACTATGTCTATCCGCATACTGCGGTACACCCGTCAGGGCGCTTCCGCGCCCCATCAGAATTTATCAGAACCATATTTACTACAGCACTGCGCACTGGACTATCGACTCATAACTGTATCCGCGGCGTAGCCTGAGATATTCACAACTCTGCCTGCAGGGATGGGCCAGTATAAGAGTCGATCAGCTGCTACGCAACCCTGACAACCATAGCCGAGACAACGCCCCAACCCCTCACTCTCTCCACGCCCCCTCACACACACACACCACACCCATTACAAACACGATGAAGACCATTCATATTGTTGCTGCTGTATCTCCTGTTAGATCAGTTGTTGTACTAAAGTCGTCCAAAGCTGAAGTCGTTCGCACTTTTGATGTCGCATTGAAGGTTAGGCCCCTCCCTTCCCTATTTATTACATCCTACATATATCCACCTTCAGAGCGGCCAAAACAAGCTCATTATATCCAAACTCCCAAGCACCATCGACACCCAGTCTGTGCGCATCTCAGGTCTCAACCCGGACAGTTCATCCAAGAACAAAACCTATCTCTCCGATGTCGTGTGCTCCGTATCAGAGACCTCCGACGACGCATTGAACGCAGCTGTTCGTGCGCTAGAGGCAAAGAAGTCTGCATTGGAGAAGGAGAAGGAGGTGTTGGATGCCAAGGGTGGGATTTTGTTCAAGTATGCGAATAGTTTGACGGGGGAGTATGCGAGTCCGGATGTGATGGATGGGTTTTTGAATGCGTTTGTTGAGCATGGGAAACGGAATGTTCAGTCGGTATGGAATGGTTTTGAATTGGAACCTGAAAGGAGCCGCATATTGATTTGTTGAACTGGTAGATTGCAACCCTCCAAGCTCAAATTGAGGAAATTGACGAACGGATCAAGGAGGAGAAGAAAAAATCCTCCTTGTTGAAGGGTTCCGTGAACACTGAGCTTACAGTCGTCATCACTGCGGACAACGACACCCACCTCAATCTGAAATTAACCTATAGTGAGCCCCCTGATGCCTCCATGGCTTAGCCTTCTCATCTCTATTCTAGTTGTCAACAACACAAATTGGTCACCCACATACGAACTCCACGCCGTCACGGGCGACAACGGCCAACCATCTCGCACAGTCTCACTCCACTACCGCGCCTGCATCACCCAATCTACAGGCGAGGACTGGACAGATGCTGCGCTCACCCTCAGCACCGTCGCAACTGATACCATCATCAAGCGTATTCCCAAGCTGGAACCCGTCAAGATCAGGGTATCATCCAACTATAGCGTTGCCACTCGTGGAGGAGGAGTTGCCCCAATACAACAACAAAGTCAGAATCCATTCCAGGAGCTAAACCAAACAAACCTACGAAGGGCTTATTATGCAAGTCCTGCCGGGCACAATGTTCCTATACCACCACCGCCGCCACCACCTGCTGCTGCTATTCCTCGTTCTTTGCCTTTGATGGCAGCTGCGTCAGGTGTTGAAAGACGGGGTAGACCCGCACCACCGCGACCACCGCGATCCGCACCTGACTCTGGAGAAATTGGTATTATCGCACTCCCAGATGAAGAGTTCGATGCGGTGCTCGAGGGAGAAGGTATCGATGACGACGAGACACCAGCTAAATTGGTCACACAGACGCCTATGGCGTTGACCTACGCCGTTCGTGGAAGGTCGAGTATTCCTTCCGATGGGAAAGAGCACATTGTGACTATTGCGGTGTTATCGTTTGAAACGGATGTTGAATATGTGTCGGTACCACGGGTTGATCCCCGTGTCTACCTTCAGGTGTGTGTTTTTCTCCCCTTTGATGCGAGTACAGGGAAGAACTGACTGGCGATGTGACAATGTTAGTGTCAAGTGAAGAATAATAGTGAATATAGGCTTCTTCCTGGACCAGTCAGCATCATCCTTGATGATAGCTATGTTTCCAAGACCACCATCTCCGTACGTTCTCTCCCTCTCTTCCTCTTGTTATTTATTTACTTAGCTGCTGTTTTCGTTTTACAAGGACGTTAACCGTAACGACACGTTTAGCTTTACGCTCGGCGATGATCCTTCTGTCCTCATTTCCTACTCCCGTTTGTCGAAATCGACCAAAGAAGGCAGCGGGACGTTTGCGGATGTCGTCAATATTACCACCTACACCACCACCCTTGTCGTTCAAAACAAACATGGTTTCCCAATCGAGAAGCTCATTCTAAGGGACGCAGTACCAATGTCGGATGATAGACGTGTGCGGGTTGTGTTGAGGAAGCCAAAGGAGCTCGTTGAAGCCAAGGAAGGCGTCCTCGTCAAGGTTAAGCCGGAACATGGGAAGACAAGTGACGGTAATGAAAGCAGTGAAAAGGAGGCAGGTAGTGGGAAGGAGGACGAAGGGTGTTTGAAGGTGAAATGGGAAAAGGAGAAGGATGGACTGTATGAGTATAGGTGGAGGGTAGATGCGGATGCGAAAGTTAAGCTGGAGACAGTATTTGAGATGAAGGCTTCAGCGGATTTGACTTGTTCTTTTATGGATAATTGGGCTGGGCTTGTGAAGAAGGGACAGTGTAATAATGCCTCATGAGCTTTATATGTACTAGTTGTATCGCAGATGGTGGGTGTATTTTCGAGGTTCTATCGACGATATCCTTTTTGATGAGACACGAAGTATATGTTTATGTCCTTCAATTCATTCTGAAGATAATTTTCTGGTATTGGGCCGAGTTCTGCTGCCTTTTTGGTTAGTTTGGTAAACGTTGAACATTTTGGACTCCTAGAATGGGGGGCTTATGGATTCCTTTGTCTCCAACATCCAGGTCGAATTGGGCGGGGGTCCGTAGTATTGGCCCAACTTCAGGTGACTGTTTTTGATATGCAGAACGTCAGGGTTTATAGGAAAGTAATAAATTGAGCTTGGGATTCCTTTGGGGCTTGGTAGGAAGGAACGCTTTTAGCATCCTGAATCCGACAGTTGACCACACCATTTGGTGGAGCCCTGAGCCTGAGAAGCTTTCATACTTCTTCGTATAGTTGCACACAAATCCATTGCAATGAACTATTATCGCGGTGATATCACCCATGATTTATTGCACGACCCCCAACCAAGAGTAGATATACATGAGATATAATTTGATGATTGTAGATCGGCGGAGGTGACCACTTCGCCTAGGTGAGATGGAAGAGGAGTCCTTGGACGATCCTACAATAAACAATAGGGCCGCGTCATCCCGCTTGTCCCACAACATCGTCGTAGATGACTTCGCTCGTGCTTGGGCGTCCGAAAGCCTCCTCTTGCTGAGTTTGTTGTATCCTCGGACGCTCCCGTCCCAATTTGGCGTACCCGACGCAACTTTCTCGAGCTGGGCTTAAGAGTAGCTGGCCTTGGGTTGCTGTGGCGCGAATGTGAATGTGAGTGTAGAATGTTGCTTCGTGTGGATCAGTTTGTGTTTGCAATGCCCGTGACGATGTCAAAAGAGATTGCAGGGAATTAAGCGCGCGTCTCTGTAATGACTACATGACTAATGGGGTAATCCGTTCCCATACGCTCCTCATCATCCTCGCCTGCCTTTCGGCTCCGTCATTATCCAACTGCATACCCGTCTGTGCTTCAACATGCTCTTTCTCCCATTGCGAGACGCGTCCATTTTCATTTGCGTTACCTGATCATAACCCACACATCTTTTTCCAAGTAACAAGGGATGCCTGAGACCTGTACTGGACGGTGTGGGCAACTGATTTTGGTTAGTGCATACAGTTTGCAGGTCCTGCTCCGAGTACAGCACCGTATCGCCCTAGGAGGCCCAAACCCTATTTTTGATGATGCAGAACTTCCTTCACACTCACCGCACAGCCGATTTACGGCATTCCACCTTGTTACTAGTTATATAGGTGCGATGTTTCTGCCACCTCAGTACCTTGATCACCACTCACTCCCTCTCTAGGTATCCTCTTAGATCCATTTTAGGTGCTCAAAACCTTCTTGGGACCTGCTTTATATCAAACTGATTACCTTTTTATCATATGCCAGCGTCTCCCAACTTACACCACGTCTGCGATCACGGATCGCAATACCGCTATAGTCGGATAAGTCATGGGCGGTCAAAATCTAGGGAGAGCAAGGAGATTAGTGATGAGAACTGTGAAAAAATTTTGGAATCAATCCGAGAGTACAAGTGCACCCAGTGACCTCAAGGAGATGATCAGCAATCTCCAACTAGCGGTGTGGCTCACCCCCAATGGTCATGGTGACAAGCCAGGTCTCCTCATTGGCCTTGGGATGATCTTCCAACGCCAATTTGAACGCACAGGAATGCCGACCGACATTGAAGCGGCCATCACGAATATCCAGCGCGGCATTTTGTTTACTCCCGACGGCCATCCCTATAAGCCTGGGTGGCTTGATGTCCTCGGGAAATCCTTTCAGCGGCGGTTTGAGGCAACGGGAGTCTTCAACGACTTTGAGGAGGCCATCAAAAATTTTCAGCACGCCGTTTCGCTTACCTCGGATGGTCATACCGACAAACCAGGGCGGCTCAATAACCTTGGAGTATTGTTCCGGAGGCGGTTTGAGGACACGAGAGTTCTCGGCGACATTGAAGAAGCTATCAAATATCTCCAACACGCCGTTTTGCTAATCCCCGATGGCAATGCCGATAAACCAAGGTTCCTCAAAAACCTAGGGCTTGCCTTCCGAAGCCGATCTGAGTCGACAAGAGTCCTCCGCGACTTTGACGAGGCAATCAAAAATCACCATCGGGCCGTTTTGCTTACCCCAGATGGCCATGCTGACAAACCAGCGCGGCTCGGCAGTCTTGGGCGTTCCTTTCGGCGACGGTTTGAGCATACAGGCGTCCTCGGTGACATTGGAGAGGCCATCAAACATCTCCAACACGCCATTTTTCTTGCCCCCGATGACCATGTCGATAAGCCGGGATGGCTCAGTAGCCTCGGGCGATCCTTCCGGAGCCAGTTTGAGCGCACAAGGGCCCTCAGCGACATCGACGAGGCCATTAAAAGTCTCCAGCGTACTATTTTGCTTACCCCCGATGGTCATGCCTGCAAACCAGCGTGGCTCGGTGACCTTGGGACTTCTTTCCAGAGACGGTTTGAGCACACACGAGTCCTCAGTGACATTGAAGAAGCTGTTAAAAATCTCCAGCAGGCCGTTTCGCTCGCCCCCGATGGTCATTCCAGCAAACCGACATGGCTCAATGACCTCGGGTGTTCCTTCCAGAGCCGGTTTGAGCACACAAGGGCCCTCAGTGATATCGAAGAGGCCATCAAGTGTCTCCAGTATGTCGTTTCGCTTACCCCCGACGGCCATTCCAGCAAACTAGCACGGCTCAATAACCTCGGGATGTCCTTCCGGTACCGGTTTGAGCATACAAGAGTCCTCAGCGACATCGACGAGGCCATTCAAAATCTCCAGCACGCCGTTTTGCTCACCCCTGATGACCATGCCAACAAACCAGGGCTGCTCAAGCTGCGTAGTAACCTTGGGAATTCCTTCCGGAGCCGGTTTACGTCAACACAAGGTCCTCAGTGACATCGACGAGGCCATTAAAAACCACCAGCACGCCATTTTGCTCACTGCCGATGGCCATACCGATAAACCGATGCGGCTCAGGAATCTCGCGACTTCCTTCCAGAGCCGGTTTGAGCACACAGGGATACTAAATGATTTGAACGAAGCACTTTTACATTTTCAATCAGCTGCTATGTCCAACATTGGTTCAACGTTATCCAGATTCCACGCGTCCCAACAGTGGGCTCGCTTACAAGCTACATGCGACCCTCAGTCTACTGTGATCGCATACTCTCGTGCTCTCAATCTCCTTTCACAAATTTCCTGGATTGGTGATCCTATTCATACACGCCATTCACAACTCGCTAATGCTGGTGATATTTCCAGAGAGGCCACCGCATTCGCCCTTGAGGCTGGACGTCCAGACCTTGCCCTTGAGTGGCTCGAGCAAGGTCGTTCAGTCGTCTGGAACCAACTACTTAACCTCCGCACCTCCGTTGACAATCTTCGTCACACGCACTCAGATATTTGCGCTGAATTCTTGCAAGTCTCACATGCGCTCCAGAGTGCGGCCATTCGGGAGCACATCATGAACACGTCCAATAATGTCATGATGTCACTTGAGGAAGAAACTGGACGCCATCACCGTCTTGCAGAAAGGTGGGATTCGCTTGTAGAGACAATCCGATCACTTCCAGGATTCGACGACTTCCTTCTCCCGAAACGAGCCTCTGTTCTGATGGAAGCGGCTGTGTTTGGTCCGGTAGTTGTCATCAATGTCCATGAGAGCCGTTGTGATGCGCTGGTGCTCGACCGGGGCAGAGATCACGTACTCCATATCCCATTGGTTAGGCTTCAGTATCAGGACTTGACGAAGATGCAGAAATCATTGAAGCAATACCTTGCAGATCCTCATCGTACTCAAAGATGGGAAGACCGTACCGGCGGGCCCACGCCAATGGGCAGTTTACATATAGTGAAAATTCTCAAGCAAATCTATCTCGACATCGTACATCCTATTCTGCAGGGCTTGGATATAACGGTATGGTGCGCTTGCTCTCGATGGATGTATTTATTGACGTCGGTTGTAGACGGGTACATCCGACCCTTTGAATCTTCCCCACATTTGGTGGTGTCCAACCGGGCCCCTCACCTTCCTTCCACTCCATGCCGCCTGCCACAAAATTGGAGGCAAGATAGACGGGACATTTAACTACGTCGTCTCGTCGTACATACCAACAGTCAATGCCTTGCTTGAAGCAAGAGCGGTGAAACAACAGCCATTCCACCAACTTGTTGGTATTGCCATGGCCAAAACACCTGGCCAGAAACCACTTTCGGGTGTTGAACTGGAAATGGCGATGATAGGAAATCATTGTTCTGATACCTTTGAAATTCTTCGGAACGAAGAAGCAACAATCGACCGGGTGCTGGCCCATATGGCAAACAGCAGCTGGATTCACCTTGCATGCCATGCTGTCCAGGATGAGAAAGAGCCCACACAGAGCGGCTTCTGCCTGCATGATCGACGTTTGACCATCACAGACATTATTGCCAAGCCATCTATCCATGCCGACCTCGCGTTTTTGTCAGCTTGTCAAACTGCGGCTGGAGACGAGAGGGCATCGGACGAAGCGGTGCATATTACTGGAGCGATGTTAGGAGCAGGATATCGCAATGTGATTGGGACGATGTGGGCGATACCCGATGAAGTGGCTCCGACGATTGCCGAAAAGGTGTATGAGATCCTGTTTTCCGAAGACGAACCAAACAGTGATCACGCAGCGCGTGCCCTCCACGAAGCGGCGAAGAAGGTGCGAGAATCGAGCCATGACTCATTCGATTGGTGGGCGCCTTTTGTACATTACGGTGCGTGAAATATGTACCCACACAACACTCTACGTACTATTATTAGATATTCTCTGTCAGGGTCTCCAACTATTACTACTGCCCGTCGTTAAGAGAGTAACCTGAATGTTACTTGCGTTCCCTATTCATGCTAACAGACGCAGTGTCCAACTTCTGGAGCTATTGTCCGCGGTAGATGTGACGAAAAGCGGACCGGAATCGTTAGGTGAGTCGAGCGAGGTTCCACATCGAACCTGAAGCGACGCCTTCGACCAGGTGCATGTGAGATGTGAACTGGCGATTGTGGATTGGCAGAGGTGGGTGTGTCTTGAACTGCACTTCCGGAGGCGAGGAGCGGACAATTGATGACGACGATATGGTATATCAAGTGCTGAGCCGTAGAATTCCATTTCCTGCCATACGAAACCGTTTTAAAGTGCTGTTGATAGTCCACACATTGAAGGGCCTCGAGCAGGAGGATGATGTACTTGAGTGTGCATCCAGTTTATATGCATAGGTCGGCGCCAGGGAGATGTGGGCACCGAATTCGTGTGGGCGGCGTGCAAGGGGTTCTTTGAACGTAGTGAGCGCCCCATCATGGTCGGTGAATGACGCCTGAATCGCATGACAAGCTTCTCCGATGATTGAGGTTCCTGCAAAAGATCTTCAGCTCTTCATCGTGTTGCAGTCCCTTCCTCCCGGGGTATCAGCCTATTCCCTTCTAACATCAAACGTGCACATGTCAGACTTCTGTACGCAGCTGAAAGGACATGGAGAGCGGCGTGATAGGGATTTTTGACAACACCACCAAGGGATTCCGTCGAACGAAGCTTGGTGATAACGCTTTCATTATCATCATCGGAGCACGAGCGTTCGTTGTCGGCAACACATGACTTGTCACAGAGACAACGCTTCCACACCGCTCCAAACTGACAAGGTCCGCGACCATAACATCTGGACTACTACCGAAGGCCTTTTCCTGCTGGGTTAACTGTATCCTTGGACGCTCCGATTCCAAGTTGATGTGCCTGATGCATTGTTCTCAGGTGGGTTTTGAAAGTCAGGTAGTCTGTGGCTGGTCTTGCGTCGCCGTGGTGTGAGTGTGAGTGTGGATCACGGCTCCTGTGGCTAGAGTGCTATGGCGACTCGTCAGAAAGGAAGGGTGAGGGGGTGGATGCCATGGGAGTATCAATTCATGTGGGTCAATTTGTGTGCGCAATGTACATGAGTCTCACATTTCGAGACTGAATCAAGTGCGTGTCTCTATAATGATTGATGGGGCAATTCGTTCCCACACTCAACGGCTATCCAGTTCCATCATTACTCGAGACACACCCATCCTCACTTTCTTCACCTGCCCGAGACCGGTACTCAATGGTACACGAGGACGGATTTCGATTAGTGCATGTGGCTTGCAGGTCAGTGCTCTACAGCACTGCAGCGCTGTAAGAAGTCCGAATTCTGTTTTCGGTGATTCAGAAGAAGTGCACAGCTTTATTTACTGCAGCATCGCCTTACTACCAGCTATATACACAGGTGTAATATTCTAGCACCCTTAATATTGCCTTGACCACCGCTCACTCCCTCTCTAGTTATCCTTTGAAATCCATCCTAGGTACTGTAAACTTTCTTGGGGCCTACTTTACATTAAACTAAATGCCTCGTTTACTATACGCTCTTATCACCCAGCCTACAACACACCCGCAATCATGGATCACAATACCGCTCACTCTATAGTCCGGCAAACTGCGAATCTAGAAGAAGCAAGGAGATTAGTGATGAGAAGAGTGCAAAGGCTTGATGATCAATCCAGGAGTACAGGCGCACCTAATGACTTCACGGAGGCCGTCAACACCTTCCAACTGGCGGTGTGGCTCACCCCCGATGATCATCCTGACAAGCCAGGGACTCCTTATGAGCCTTGGGATAGCCTTCCGGGACCGGTTCAAATGCACGGGGATGCTGAGCGACATCGAAGCGGCCATCACGAATAGTCAACGTGGTATTTTGTGTAGCCATGAATGCAATGCCGACATACCAGCATGGTTCGACGACCTCGGGACGTCCTTTTGGAGTCGATTTAAACGTACGGGAGTCCTCAGCGACATTGGCGAGGCCATCAGAAATCATCAGCAGGCCGTTTTTCCTCACCCCAGACCACCATGCCGACAAACCACTATGGCTCAATAATCTCGGGAGCGCATTCCAGGAGCGGTTTGAGCATACAGCAGGAGTCATCGGCGACATTGAAGAGGCCATCCAACACCTCCAGCGCGCCGTTTTGCTTGCCCCCGATGCCCACGCCAAGAAGCCAAGGTTTCTCAATAACCTCGGGATGGCCCTCCTGCAGCGGTTCGATCATACAAAAGTCCTCAGCGACATCGATGAGGCCATCAAATATCACCATCAGGCCGTTCTGCTTACCCCAGATGGCCATGCCGACAAACCAGAACAGCTCATTGGCCTTGGATGTTCCTTCCAGAGACGGTATGAGCATACAGAAGTCTTCAGCGACGTTGAAGAAGCCATTAAACATCTGCAGCATGCCATTTTACTTGCTCCCAATGGTCATGTCGACAAGCCGGCGTGGCTCAATAGACTCAGGCACTCCTTCCAGAGCCGGTTTAACCACACGGGCGACCTTAGTGACATCGAAGAGGTCATCAAGTACCTCCAGGATACCATTTCGCTTACTCCCAATAGCCATGCCGACAAACCAAGATTGCTCACTGGACTCGGGAATTCCTTCCGGAGCCGGTTCGAGCGCACACGAGTCCTCAGTGACATTGAAGAGGCTATCAATAATATCGAGCAAGCCATTTTGCTCACCCCCTATGGTCACTCCAGCAAATCAGCACGGCTCAGTAGCCTCGGGCTTTCCTTCCACAACCGGTTTGAGTATACAGGAGACCCCAGTGATATTGAAGAGTCCATCAAGTATTTCCAGCAGGCCCTTTCGCTTACCCCTGATGGTCACTCCGATAAATCAATAGCATTCAGTAACCTCGGGATGACTTTCCGGTGCCGGTTTGAGCATACAGGTGTCCTCAGCGATATCGGCGAGGCCATCAAATATCTCCAGCATGCGGTTTTACTCATTCCCGATGACCACGCCAATGAACCAAGCCAACGCATGTGGCTCAATAACCTCGGGAACTCCCTCCGCAGCCGGTTTCGGGCAACGAAAGTCCTCAGCGACATCGATGAGGCCATCAGACATATCCAGCGCGCCATTTCGCTTACCCCCCGTGATAATGCTCATACACCAATGGAGCACCGTGACCTCGGAATATGCTTCCAGAGCCGATTTGAACACACAGGCGTGCTAAGCGATTTGAACAATGCAATTACACATTATCAGTCAGCTGCTACGTCTGACGTTGGTTTACCGTTATGTCAGCTCCAGGCGTGCCAAGGGTGGGCTCGCTTACAAGCCACACGTGACCCTCCGTCTGCCTCGGACGCATATTCTCGTGCCCTTGATCTCCTTTCACGCATTGCCTGGATTGGCGATCCCATTGCTACACGCCATTCACGACTCACCAATGCAGGTGGTATTTCCAGAGAGGCCACCGCATTCGCCTTCGCGATCGGACGTCCAGACCTTGCTCTCGAGTGGCTCGAGCAAGGTCGTTCGGTCGTCTGGAACCAACTACTTAACCTTCGAACTTCGGTCGATAATCTTCGTCAAACACATCCTGATATTTGCACTGAATTCACACAAGTCTCTCATGCACTCCAGGGCGCGGCCACTCGGGAGCGCACTATGAATATATGTGATAATGTCAAGATGTCGCTTGAGGAAGAAACTCAGCGCCATCATCGTCTTGCAGAGAAGTGGGATTCGCTTGTGGCAAACATACGGTCACTTCCGGGATTCGACGACTTCCTGCTCCCGAAACGAGCTGCCGTCTTGATGAAAGCCGCTATATCTGGTCCTGTAGTTGTCATTAATGTCCATTGGAGTCGCTGTGATGCGCTGGTGCTCGACCAAGGTAGAGACGACGTACTCCATATCCGGCTGGATAAACTTCACTATGACGATGTAAAGAAGATGCAAAAATTACTGAAACAATATCTCAACCCCCACCAGCCTCAGAGATCAGGAGATCGTGCTGGCGGACCAGTATCAGTGAACCGTTTACCTATGGTGAGTATTCTCGAGGACCTTTATTCAAAGATTGTATATCCAATTCTGGAGGCCTTGGGCATGACAGTAAGCGGCGTTGACTCTCGAAAGATGTGTGTACTCATTTCCGCTGTAGACCTGTAGACCTGACCGGTCAGATCTGCCCCGCATTTGGTGGTGTCCAACTGGGCCACTCACCTTCCTTCCATTTCATGCCGCCTGTCGCAGGACCGGAGACAAGATAACCGGGACATTCGACTATGTTATCTCATCGTATGCGCCCACAGTTAATGCCTTGCTCGAGGCGAGAGCTATGAAACGCCAACCACTCAACCGTGTTGTTGGTATCGCTATGAGCAACACACCCAATCAGAAGCCACTTGTAGGTGTTAAGCCAGAAATGGCAGCGATGGGAAAGATTTTTTCAGCCGAACCGAAGGTCAAATTTGAAACAATTTGGAATGAGCAAGCAACGGGAGAGCGGGTGCTAAGCCATATGGCGAACAGCAGCTGGATTCATCTTGCATGCCATGCCATCCAGGACGAGCATGAGCCCACAAAGAGTGGATTTTATCTCTACGACAGACGTTTGGCCATCGCGGATATCATTTCTTACCCATTCCCAAATGCCGACCTCGCATTCTTGTCAGCTTGTCAAACGGCAACCGGAGATGAGAAAACGTCAGATGAAGCAGTGCATCTCACTGCTGCAATGCTAGGGGCGGGATACCGGAGTGTGATTGGGACGATGTGGTCAATACCAGATGAAGTGGCGCCGAGGATTACGCGAAAGGTATATGGAATTCTTTTGTCTGGAGGAGAACCCGACAGTGATCGAGCAGCACAAGCGTTGCATGAGGCGGTGAAGGAAGTGCGAGAGCATAACCATGATTTATTTGATCGCTGGGTGCCTTTTGTACATTACGGTGCATGATGTATACTACCAGTCTCAGATATCACGATAGACGAAATCCTTATTCTTTAAATGAAATGCAACTTTGATCACGCATAGAACGCTGTCACCGGCCTAAACAATGGGCGCTCTCTCCTCTCCTCCAACCATTACTACCTTTGCCCGCACCCGAGGCTATTCCGAGTTCTTCGTCTCTGGCATCCACGTCGTCTCCTGCTGCTTTGGCGCCCCTGGCCTCGATGCCATTAAGCCCATCCCTCGACGCTGGCAATGCTGGCGCCAACTCGACCACTGAACATCGGACCGACAGGCCCACCCCGGTGGTCACCACCCTACCCCTGCCATCATCCACAACCACATCAAGGTCTAGCAGAAATAGCGCGTATACCTAGTGGCCGGTCTGGCTGGGTCTCATCTGACACGGACGCACCTCTTCTTTCCATGACTCCCCGGAGTTTTGGGATATGTGCGGGGGACTCCTGGTGCTGTTTGTCTGCTTCCTTCGTGTCTTAATAGCGGGTATGTGTTGAAGACCTCATCGCTTGTCTACTATACGCTTATATATGGTATCCAGTATCAGACGTCCTCAGCTGTTCCGGGCCGGCCCATTCTCACCTTCAACTCCAAATCCTTTTGTGTTGATATCCAGGACCCGCCCAAGAGACCCGCAGTCTCTCAAGTACCGCCTCATCCTGATCCTCCTCGTTCCTCTCGCGTAAACGCGACTCATTCTTCCGTATCGCCCCAACGCCCCCTCCAGATGCCTCCTTTCTCCACTTCTCTCGCATTTAACGCTCCAGAGGCCAGACTCGGATAGTAGTCATCATACGCAAAGAGCATCTTGTGTCAATTCATAACTTACCAGTCCAATTATCGTCCAAGACGACAACGATTCCAACCAGCGCCAGTGCTGGTGCTACAACTGTAACCACTACACCTCCCCACCCCTATCAGACACCCATCGCGTTTAATCACAATCAAATATCCATGTGTGGTCACCGCCCTCATTCCTATCTAATTCATCCTCTATTTCAATTGCTGTGCTCGGTGGTACAAAACCCCGGTAAGGACGCAAAGAACACAACAATCTCGACGTCGTCAAATGAAGAAGAACCGATTATACCCGAGAGCACACCGTGAGCGCATCTGCCTCCATCAAGGATACTGTTTCGCTTGAGGAAGAAGCTCGGTGCTGTCATCGTTTCGCGGAGGAATGGGAATTGCTCGTGCAGAGGATCCGGCCACTTCCCAGATTTGAAGATTTCCTCTACTAAAATGAGTCTCCGTGGTGAAGGCAGCTGCTAGAGCAGGTCCCGTTGTGTCTTTATTAACTTTCATCACCATTGTGATGTTTTAGTGCTCGATCAAAGCAGATACGAAGTATTCAATATCCCATTGGATCGGCATCACTACGGCGTAGACCTGCACCACCGCCACCGCAATCCGCACCTGGCTCGACAGACATTGGTGGTACCATACTCTCAGTTAGCGTTATCCTTGATGATAGCTATGTTTCCAAGACCACCATCTCGGTACGTTCTTTCCTTCTTTTCCTCCCGTTTATTTTTTTTGATGCCTAACAGCCATTCTCGCTTTACCAGGATGTTAACCATAACGACACGTTTAATGGGACTGTTGCAGATGTCGGCATCACCACCCATATCATCACTCCTGTCGTTCAGAATCAACATGGATTCCCGATCGAGAAGCTCATTCTAAGAGATGTAGTGTCGATGTCGGATGATCGATGTGGACAGGTTGTTGGTAAGGAAGTCAAAGGAGCCGGTGGAAGGCGAGGAAGAGGTGCTGGCCAAGGTCAAGCAGGAATATGAAAAGACAAGCGACAGCGATGGGTATAGTGAAACGGAGGGTAGTAGGAAAGAGGGCGATAATGCTTTATGTAATTGCGTCGCATATGATAAAAAGTACATGTTCGAGGCTCTAACACAATGGATACTGTTCACGATTTGTCGCACAGCCCTCAACCAGAGGAGGCATTGAGGGTAACACACGCAAGACAAATGAGATGACGACTTCCTTTACAGTAGAAGCCAAGATTAGCGAGAAGGGTAGAGCCACAATCATGAAAAATGAGCCCAAGTTCGTTGTCGTGGTACTTAAGCATAAATAACGGAGCTCTATGGAACGTGATCGTTCGCGCAGGTGAAGAACGTGGGGCGAATTATGTCATGTTTCCCTGGATGTTGACATACCAGGTATTCTTCTCATGCTTTCGCCTCTACTTTCCCGTCTACATCAAACCTGAAGCAACGCCTTCGATCAAATATATATGAGGAGGTGTGAGTTGGTGATTGCAGATCGGCTGAGGTGGTGGTATCTTTGGCTGTACTTCCAGAGGCGAGGAGCAGACAACGTGTGATGACGATACAATATATCGAGCGCCGAGCCTCAAAGATTCCACTCCCTCGTACGAAATCGTTTTAAAGCCTTGTTGATGACCCGCGCGTATAAACTCGGGCAGGGAAGTGTTGTGCTCGAACGTGCGTCCAGATATTTGCTCTATATGCATAGATCAGTGCTGGAGGGATGTGGACATCCAAGTCAGGTTCCGAGCCGCATCCAAGGAATTCTTTGAACCTGGTGGTGGCCCCCATCACGGTCGGTGAATGATGATTGGATCCTACGACGAGCCATGTCCCCCGCCGACGACCGCGATTCTTGCAAAGATCATCGGCTTCTTGCCGCTTCGCAGCCTCTTTCACCCAAAACTTTCGTCTATTCTCTTCTAGTACCAAACAGGCATATGTCAGACTTTGATAAGCAGCTGAAAAAACGCACAGAGCAGCGCGATAGGAATGGCTGACAACATCGTCCAGTTGCCTCAGACGAACCCTAGTTAGTGACAACGCTTTCAGCACCATCATCGGCGCACCCGTACCACATGGTTCGTCACAGGGACAACATACCCATACCGTTCCAAACTTACAACATCCACAACCACGATATCCGGACTACTTCGCCCCAAGTAGGATGGAAGAAAAGTTCTCAGATGATCCTACGACGAACGACAGGGTCACCTCGTCCTGCCTGTCCCACAACGCCATCGTCACCGACGGTTTCACTCGTGCTTGAGCATCTGAAAACCTCTGTTGAATTGTACCTTCAGGCGCTGCCATCCCAATGTGGCGTGTCCCATGCGTCCTTCTTGAGCTGGCTTTTGAGGGTGGATAGTTTGTTGCTGGCCTTGGGGGTGGGGTGGTGTGGTTATGAGTGTGGGTGTGAGGTGAATGTGGATCGCACCTCCTGCAGCTGGAGCGCGACGGCGGCTCGCCGGGAGGGGTGGGTTCGTGGGTGGATGCCATAGGAGCGTCAATTCATGTGGGCCAGTGTGTGTGCGCAATGTGCACGGTGGCGTCGACCTTTTGCAAGAAATGGAATAAACGGCGCGTGTCTCTAGAATGGCTATATGACTAATGGGGCGATCCGTGGCCCTTTCTCCAATTGCGAGACGCACGCAGCCTCACTTGCTGCACCTCGCCGGAGCTCATCCACCTTTTTCCAAGTAACACGGGATGCCCGAGATCTATACTCGCCGGTATGGGTGGCTGATTTCGATTAGTGTATACAGCTTGCAGCTCCTCAGGCTCTATAGCACTGCATCGCCCTACTTAAGTCCAAGCCCCGTTTTTGAAGGTACAGAAGAACTTCCTTAGCAGCTATTGCGCGGCATCATTTACAGCGGCCTTGCCGTGCTGGTTATATAAGTGCGATGTTCCCGCCACCTTAATACTACCTTGATCACCACTCCCTCCCTCTCTCTAAGTATCCTTTTAGATTTATCTATCCTAACTTTCTTGGAGCCTGCTTTATGTCTAACTAATTGCTTCGTTTATCATACGCTAACGTCACCCAGCCGATGACGTGTCTGTGATCATGAATCACAATGCCTCCATATTCGAGCGAGTAGCGAGAGGACCCTGGATAATATGGTAGGTGGCTTGATCGAGATCCGGACAAAAGTGAGGCCCCGGAGGGGCCGATCTTGTGGTCCAGTCCGGACAAGGTAGGGTACCCGGTCTGACCAACCCGGATCGGCAGTCCGGACATGGAGGAGCTGGGGCCCTAGTTGTTAGATCAGAATTCCGGACAAAAGTTGGGATGGCCGAGGGGTTTGGGCCCAAAGTGTGCAACCACCATACGGAGTTTGGGGTTCAAACCTCACTCGGTGGAATCTTTTTTGTTGAACAGCATAGTATATTTTGCTTATCTAATAAAAGAAAATGGTCACCTCGGTGTGCCACATTTGTGGGCGATAGAAACCATAAACTATATAGTTCTGAATAAGTGGAACACCGGCATGTGGAATATGAAATACATGCCGGTGGTTGTAGGTCTGGTGAATAAAAAGATAATCAAAAATAAGAAGACGGTCATCATGTTGCCCCTCAGAGTCACCAACATAGCCGACAATATCGAGAATGCAAAGCATGTAGCATCTGCGATCCCAGCAACCATTGAAGCATCCTATATCCCCCGGAGCACGGACACTGTCGAGAATTTTCTCAAGTTCCAGCTCCCTCCTATATCCAACAACATTATCACAGTTAAAGTGCAGAATTGCTTCAGCACGGAGACACCTTCCACCAGCAACGAAATCCTGACAGAGACCCCCATACCAGATCGTAGAACTCTCCAACGATTAGATGATGCCCTCGGTCAAGCCTGGCTTGACGGCAAGAGGTCATATGTGGATTGGCGGTTTGGTGAAGGGAGCCCAAGAGATTTATGGCTTATCCGCTACTGGATTAGGATCCACCCGATTATCTTGCAACAGAAGAAATGGAGAGAGGGCTACACCAGGATGAAGTCTCTAAAAGACATTGGCAGCTCGTATCAGCACCAGGCTGAGAAAATACACAATATACTCACCATCCTCCCATGGAATGTGCAGCTGCCCCTTTTACGTGGCACCGTTACGACATTATCCCTGAACACCTTTCTGACCAAACAAGATTGGTTTGCATCCGATCACATTGACATGATGGTGGAAGTTGAATGCATGCGGCAGATGACGGAAGGAACTCAGCTAGCTTCACTGGGGTTCTTTGAGCATGTTAAGGGGTTCAGAGAAGACAGAGCATCAAGATATCTGAACGAGTTTGTCAGCCGGGTTGGTCGAGGTGAACTCAGACATCTCTACTTTCCTGTCAATGTTCGGCAAAACCACTGGATTGCCATCCATATCAATTTTGAGAAGTTTACCATTGAATATGGTTAGTGTTTCTTTCAAGGACGTACCAATGAGGACTGGACATACTTTCACAGGGGATTCACTTGACGAGCTCTCGGGACCACCACAAAAAGTGATTCAGTCGATACAGATATGGTTCAAGGCGGTATTCAAAGCCAGATTTCGGTGCGAAGGCAATACTCTTGTTCATGCCACGCAAGAGGATAGCTGGAACTGTGGTATCTATGCCATGAATACCCTCAGCCATGCACTATTCGGTGACAGGCTTCTAGCCAGTGAAGACACTATCCAATGTCGCCTTGATTGGTTCTTGAGGCTGGCTGCCTCTTTAGAAGACATCAATCTAGTACAAGCCGTACTCAATGCCAATACTCCATGCAACGACGAGATTGAAGAAATACCTGCATCTGAATCACCACTGCCCACACTACCCACAACACACCTAACACTCGCTGATCTTCTGAATCCGACTCCTATACCTTCAGCCGTCAAGTCAGAAGACATCAAATCGGAAAATGTGGCCAGCACCTTCAGTGCTGATGGCAGCAGCAGTAGCGACGATACATCAACAAACGAGTTGGATGCAGCTGTTGAGATCGAGGGGGCTGGGTTCATTTCACTCGACTCTGAAACTGGTTACGAAGATCCGGATGATGAGCTGGGAACAGATGATGTGTATAGTTGGGGGGGTACTGCACCTTCGAGTCTCATGGGCGGTGAAGCCATAATACCCCAAAAGAGGGATAAGCGGGCCATAGAGCAAAGCTCCGGTAGCGAAGAAGACACAACATCAACCTCAAAACGAGCCAACTTGCCCAAACCTCATGAGGTTTTCGGGACTGGAGTCAGCAAATCTGCGCAAGCATCCTACAAGGTCCGGAGTGCAGTACGTTCTGGAATATACAAGTGGAATCATGCCAAATATCAGGCGTGGCAGGCGCATATACGTGGGATGGATCCTAGGGCATTTTTTAATGAGAAGAACTGGTTGGAGGTGATCTGTTCTGAATGCAACAAACCGGTGACCGCCAAAGAACCATACGACAAGACACGATGGAATAGTCATTGGACAAGCCGGCATGCCGGGAAAGAGGCAAGCACTCTGACGCAGGTCAGACTCACATCAATGTTCACCAAACGTAAAGATCCTCCAAAACACAAGCAATCAGAACCAACAGTTGCTTGCCCAGGCTTGACCAAAGACGATGATGCTAGAATCGAGGTATACTTGAAACGGTCACAGGCACCAGGTGGAGGAGGGGTCCACCTTGATATAATAACCGCACAGGAGTTTGGGTTAGGTCTGAAGTTTGCCGATGTGAAAGGGAATGACATAAAGGCAGATCGGGTTAGAAAGGCGCAGGAGCAGACATGGAGGTGGACAAACTTTCATCAAGCGGGCCGTATAATTGCCGTGAAATGCTTGAAGAAAATACCAGAGACGTTGGAGAGGCAACAGCCATGCATTGAGTGCAAGGCTGTTCTCAAATCGCATGCATTCACGAACTTACTGAACAAGCGATGCCCAGCTGGTGATAACGCCAAATACACCCCCAACAGGTGGCGAAATACAGCAGTTGCAGAAATCTACATGAATTGTCGGGGTTTAAGAAGGCTAATGGAAATGGTGAGATTCGTCGCCAAAGCATGATTCAGGGATGACAGCTCACTTTGTATATAGGATTCTGAGAAAAATGTGTTCGTACGCTTTGCTTTGGGAGCCATAGCAGGCAAATACACAAACCAAGTAGCGATGGGCTTAGTACATGTAATGGTACTTAAGCAGGAGCGTGATGATCGTGGAATCGGCATGCAGAACATGAAGTACCCACCAGCGTATGATGAAATGTGTCAACTTCTCCGGACAACAAGCTCAAGTAGCTATCGCTTGTTCCAAGAGTATCTTCCTGCACGATCAGATCGTAGCCTAAGGTATGTTCGCAAATAAAGGTGTCAAAGACGAACCCATCTAACTCTGCCCAGGATGAAAGTATCACGAGCACCAAAGTTCCCAATGGCAGTTGGGGAGGAGACCTTTGAGCGCGTTGTATCACACCTGCAGGTTCTGGGGTATGATGGCCCAGTATGTCTGAGCTGCGATGACTCGGCTCTCTTCAGTACAATTCGCTTGTACTATGATCACAACGTCGATAAGTACTTTCTGATTGGGAGTACACACGGTCCTCTTGCGATTGCAGATCCTGAGGATATGAAGAGCGTTCTTGAAAGGGCGAAAGAGACTAAAGCGACAAAGGTAAGCCACATAGTTAATAGTTTCTTAGGGCACTGCATGACATACACATCCTCAGCTTCGTTTATGGTGCTTGCAAGCAGAGGTTCCAAAACAAGCACCCATCATCACAGCAGCACGTCCCATATCAGATAACTTGGACACTGACGCACTGTACGAGATGACCAGAGAGATTCTTGATGGTCTGACAGCTCGGAAGGTGAAGGTTGTATCTTGTGCAAGTGATGGCACAGGGACCGAACGGAGCGCACAGAAACTGCTGGTACAAAATAATAGGATATATGATGAATACTCGATTGCAAACCCGAGAAAAGGCTGGCCAAGCCTCATAGTCCGCCTTTCGGCCATGAATGACCAACCGTTCGTTGTCATGCAGGACTCCAAACACAGCTTGAAAACCCTGCGGAATAACCTGTTCTCTGGCGCCCGCTGTCTTCCCATGGGAAATTACATTGCGTGCTATGAACACCTGGCGGCTGTAGCTCTGGAAGAAGACTCACCGCTGTATCAGCGCGATGTGTTTAAGCTTGATCGGCAAGACGACAATGCAGCCACCCGCCTCTTCTCTGCTGGGACTCTGGAACACCTCGTCAGAAAACACCCCAACAAGATTGGAGAGATCGTTTACCTCTTTGTCTTTGGAGAGCTAGGAGATGCCTACCAGAACCGATCCGAAGATCACCAGCAACGTTTACGGATGGTTCTTCGTGCTCGTTACTTTCTGGACCGCTGGGAGGTCATGTTAGACTATGCACAATATCCTAAAAGCAAGTATTTCATCTCACCCGAAGCAAGAGATATCCTCCGCATGGTTATCGAGGGTTACATTGGGTTGATGTATCTCCACCGTGATCACATTCGCGAGCAGGGTTTAGTCCCATTCCTTCCTTGGCTTCACTCGACGGAGGCCTGTGAACATGTCTTTGGAGAGGCCCGCAAATTGGTGAAGGATTTCTCAATGCTCGACTTCATATACATGATCCCTAAACTTGGTATCTCCCTACGAAAGGCAGCATTGGATGCAAAGTCAGGTAACCCAAAGGCGACAGCAAGCGGCTACAACCATACATACCTGGACAATAATGGTATTGACCTCATAGCCCTCTCTACATATCCAAGCGACAACGATATAGCGGGGATTGCTGAAAGGGCCGCAGCTGATGCCGATGCACTCATTAGTCTGCTCGGTGTAGTTCCTGCAACGGTCCAACACCTGGTACTCCTTCGTCAGACACGGCTTCCAACCATTGAGGAGGCACTATCACAGAACAGAGGTGACGGCCATAATCGCTGTACTCAGCCACTTGGAGAGGTCGGGGGTGGTGCTCGCTGGCCAGAGGACTCAGGCTCAGAGGATGAGTCTGATGATTATGACGAGGAAGAACAACACAAAAAAAAAGCAGTCAGCCCATTGAGAGAAATACAGGCCCTGCTAGATGAACGTGAAGCCTCCTGGACATTCCGCCCGCATTACGTTGAAGAGAGCATTGACAGGCTTGCGATTGCCTCTGCACTTGTGACGGCTGAGGAGATGGCGGCAGTGTATGTGTTATTCAGTCATGATCCGTTTGTCTGGACTGACAACTTGAATGTGTTAGGAATGCTTTTGCTAATGAAGACACTACAAGACAAACCGAGGTTATCTTAGCATCCGAGCGCCAGCAGCTCAATACGTTCCAGAGACAGCTCAGTGGTACAACCCTTCGCCCGATCAGAGTTGATGATTGGGACGAGGCCAGGTATCGAGTCGGTGCTGACCAGTTACCCGCGAGTGAATTGGACCTGGACGAGCTCTGCCAAATAAGAAGACAGAATCAGACAAAACAGGCTGAAAAGGGAGTACGGGTTGGCATCCATACCTCACAGGGCAACCTATCCGATGAGAGGAATGGTATTCGTCGCCAACTCGCACAAGAATTGTTCCGTATCTTGCGCAAAAATTCGGACCAAGATACAGCCGTGGGTACTGGCGCTGAAAGAGGGCTTCGACATGGATATTCGGCGCGAACAACTGGAAATGCTGCTAATGCAGCAGCGGTGGCAAATGCGGCAGCAACCAAGGTAAATTTTATGTCAGTGTAACCCTAACCACAGCCATACCTAATTGGTACTTCTTCACAGGCACTTCAACGCCGTCGACAGGTATTTGCCCAAGGCGGCGTGCCACTCTCACAAATAACAGGCGATGCAACTATTAGTTCCCAGCGCCCACTTGTGTTGGGTGATTACGGAATTATATTCAGCAGCGACAATTTACAGATAGGAAAAGGTAACAATTACTTATTTTTCATCTTGCTCGAAATTAATATTCTATGAAAGTGATTGCGATCTTCTCGAAAACAGGTGGTAAAAATGGTAAACACGCTAGGATGACACAAAAATCCAACATTGCAGGTGTTTCCTATCTCACGGTGCAGGTTTTCGATTGCCGTACAATGCGTGGTCCGGTGCTCCAGTTCCAGGAGAAGACGAGCCGGTTGGCCCTTCTGCAAACCGCCGAGTTTGCACATATTCCCTCGATTAACTTCTTGAGTGTTATATTGCCTCCAGAAGTTGATTCAGCCAATGGAACTCTCACTCTGTCGGCTCAAGATTCAAGGATTTATCATACAATCCTAAATGGGAAAGCGCAAGTTTTGCTGGCTCAAAAGGAGATGAAGAGGCGTAAGGCTACTGTTGAGAACGTAGACAGTGAATAGCTATTGCTACTAGTCCTTTGATTGTCACTGAGTAGTCCCACATGCCGAAAAATGGTATATACACTGATTTCGCAGCCGAAAATTCTGTTTTTTTACAACTTTTTCGAGGTCGAATCGACAATCCGGACACCAGCCCGAAATTAGACCGGACCTTGGGTAAAAGTCCGGACAAACTGACCGAATTTTGCAATTTTTGGTCCGGACAAAAAGGCCCAAATTTGACCATTTTCGGATTCGACATATGACCGTACTTTCCAGGGTCCTGTAGCGAGTGATCAAAATCTAGGAAGAATAAGGAAACCATCAGAAATCTCAGTATGGCTCACCCCCAACGGTCATGCTAGCAAGCCAGATCTCCTCTTTGGCCTTGGAATAGTCTTCCGGCCCCGGTTTGAACACACAGGAATGCTAAGCGGCATCGAAGCGGCCATCACGAATAGCGAACCCTACAAGCCAGCCCGGTTTAAGTTGACAGGGGTCCTCAGCGACAATGAAGAGGCCATCAACAATTCTAGCACGATGTTTTGCTCACCCCCAATGGCCATTCTTTGCTTACCCCCAATGGTAATATCCCCGACCCAAGCTTTCTCAATAACCTCGCAATATTATTCCTGTGCCGGTTCGAGCGTACAAGAGTCCCCAGCGATATCAACAAGGCCATCAAACATCTCCAGCACGCGAGTTTGCTTACCGCTGATGACCATTCCAACGAACCAGTGGATTTCACACAGATCATGAAGCTCAGGATTGCTTTCATGAGCCGATTTAGTTCAACACAAGTCCTCAACGACATCGAGGAGGCGATCAACTATCTCCAGCATACTATGTTACGTACCCCCCATGATAATGCCACCACACCAATGCAGCTCTGGACCCTCGGGAGGTGCTTCCAGAGTCAATTTGAGCACACAGGCATGTCAAACGGTTTGAATGATGCAATTACACATATCCAATCGGCTGCCATGTCTAATATTGGTTCACCAGTATACCGGCTCTACGCGTCCCAAGGGTGGACTTGCTTACAAGCCACAAGTGACCCTCCATCTGCCTTGGATGCATACTCTCGTGCCTTAACCGGCTTTCGCGAGTTGCCTGGATTGGTGATCCCATTGCTACATGCCATCCCACGACTCACCGATGCAGGTGGTATTTCAAGAGAGGCCACTGCATTCGCCCTCGCGACCGGACGTCCAGAGCCCGCCCCCGAGTGGCTTGAGCAAGGCCGTTCAGTCGTATGGAACTAGCTACTCAACCTTCCATCGACAATCTTTGTCAAATACACCCTGATATTTGCGCGGAGTTCGCGCAGGTCTCACGTGCGCTCCAGGGGGTGGCTACTCGGAACCATACTATGTGTAATAATATCAAGATGTTGCTAGAGGAAGAAACTCAGCGTCATCATCGTCGCCGAGAAGTGGGATTCACTCGCGGAGACCACCTGGTTACTTCCAGGATTTGGCGACTTCCTTCTCCCTAAAAGAATCTCCGTTCTGATGGAAGCTGCTATATCCGGTCCCGTAATTGTCATCAGTGTCCACCGGAGTCGCTGTGACACATCCGGGGCGGAGACCACTCACTCCATATCCCTTTACATCGGCTTCGCTACAGTGATCTGCAGAAGATGCAAAAATCGTTGGCACAATATCTTGCAAATCCTGGTCGAGCTCAGAAACGAGAGCACCGTACGGGCAGGCCCTTGTCAACAGGGGGTTTACGCATCGTAAAGATTCTCGTGCGGATCTATTTAGATATCGTACATCCTATTCTACAGCGCTTGGGCATAACGATAAGGTGCGCTTGATCTCGACAGATGTATTCACTGGCGTCGGCTGTAGACAAGTGCATCCGACCCTTCGAAGTTTCCCGTATATGGTGGTGTCCAACCGGGCCCCTCACCTTTCTCCCACTCCACGCCGCCTGTCACAAAGTTGGGGACAGGATAGATAGGACATTTAAGTGTGTTGTCTCATTGTACATATCAACAGTCAAGGCCTTGCTTGAGGCAAGAGCAGTGAAACAACAGCCTTTCCACCGGCTTGTTGGTATCGCCATGGCCAAAGCACCTGGTGAGAACCCACTCTCAGGTTTTGAATCGGAAATGGCAATGATAGGAAATCATTGTTCCAATTACTTTGAAATACTTCGGAATGAGGAAGCAACGACAGACCGGGTGCTAACTCATATGGCCAACAGCAGCTGGATTCACCTCGCATGCCACGCCGTCCAGGACAAGCGAGAGCCCACGCAGAGCGGCTTCTGCCTGTATGATTGACGTTTGACCATCGCAGACATTATTGCCAAGCGATCGATCCATGCCGACCTCGCAGTTCTATCAGCATGTCGAACGGCGACTGGAGACGAGAAAGTATCTGACGAGGCGGTGCATATTACAGGAGCAATGTTAGGAGCAGGATATCGCAATGTGATTGGGACGATATGGGCGGTCCCCGACGAAGTAGCTTCGACAATTGCAGAAAAGGTGTATGAGCTCCTGTTCTCTAAAGGCGAACCAAACAGTGGGCTCCTTTTGTACATTATGGTGCATGAAATGGACAGGAAAAGGGGAACTGGAAGCATGACCCGCATTCGCTATTCAAGCTGGTGGACCCGATGTCCAGTTTATGAGCTATTAACTGTGGCGGGCAGGACAAACAGTGGATCAAAACTGTTAGGTGAGTCGAACAAAGTTGGAAGCTCTAGCTCAGAAAGCCAATGCAGTAGCTTCTCAGAATACCTAGAATAAAGGATCGTCCCGGCTGCGCATGACACTATTGTTGGTAGGAAGAGCGTCAGGGTCTAGAAGAAAAGGAATCAATTGAGCTTGAGACTTTGTTGTGGTTTGGTGGCGGGGAGCGCCGTTGGTATCCTTCATGCGTTGTTAGCAAGCTTGCGGTCGCTCCAGGCCACCCCGAGTCAGACGGGCGCAGACCCCTTTTGGACAACTGGTGTGTGAGGCTGTGACGCCGTGATCTCAGTGATTCAATTGTTATTTTCGTACTCAAGTCGTCCACCCCAACCTTCTTACCTTGACCTGACCAGCAAGAGACGCAATGAGTGCGAGTATAGCGCCGTTCCCGGCCGAGCCTTTTGACGAACCTCCTCCATATACTTTGCGACCTGATACCTTCCAAGGCGAAGAAACACTTGATTATGGTCCGCCAAGGCCATTTCAACCTGCCCGGACTGTTCCTCCTTCCCAGCCTTCTTTTCACTCTCGGTCATACACTTCTCCCCAACCTCCTGCGCCCCGTCAGCGTTCTCAACCGTCCGTACGGACTACCCAATCGCCAGCTTCCTTACCTCCTCGATTAACCAGAACCCCGTCCGAATCCAGCAGCAGGGCTGGCTCACACTGGCAGCGGTTATCTGATCAAATCGACCAGATTGCGACTCAGGCAGAGAAGCAGGCAATAGGATTGAGCGATCACTCCCGCTTTTCCTCTCCCGTCAACAATTCATCGAATCTTGGTCAATCAGCAGAGAGTCGATCAACACACAATCTCACTTTGGCTGTGCCTCCAATTCAGTATCGTGTACGCCAGCCCCAACACCATTCTTCTCCAACATCCTCCTTGCGTCCCGGCGTCTCGGAATTTTCCCGAGATTTCTATGCCACTGGCGCTGGAAAGGACCTGTCTGCGTCTGGAAGCGCTCGAAGATCGCAACCCCAGGGCGCTCAGAATCCCACTACGACACCTATCCCTGGACGACCACTGCTCCGCGAAGGACAACTCCTCGTATATCCCCATAATAACACTTGTGAAAAGTGTAAGTTCCTCTAACGTCTGTCATATCGTAGGCTGACCGATCCCCTAGGTCAGAACACCGGGTACAAATATTACAACCCTCTGCGTCCATGTAAAAAGTGCTGGTCCAAGTATGGAACACCCATTTCGGGGCCCCTAGTCCACCTCTATTCCTCGTCCTCACCCATTCCTAACACGTACCTCCAGAGGCCTCTTCCCCATCACATTCCTCCTACTTCAGCATCACCCTCCCTCCCATCTCGTTCCGATCCCTCAGCGAGCTTTCAAGGCAGGGCTCAGGCACAGAGACCAGAAATCAGGACCCAACATCCACGCAAAGGTCCCATTTATTTTCAACCCGGTGACCCAAGATTTGGTGGAAGTTTGTGTTGGAGTTGCAATGGCAAGGGAACTATGAGTATTATCATTGATACCATTGACTGTCTAGTCTGTGATGGGATAGGGAGGACGTTTTAGTAGCTTCATACCCTTCATCTCCGGGTTTAAAATGGAGAGAAAGCATTCGTGTAAGATATGTGTTTCTATGCTGCGTTATCGTGAGTAGTAACAGTACTTTTACCCGGTTAAGTTTGGATATCTCTCCTCTACTAATAGATGCCAGACTACCGATAGTACACATTCCCCATTCTTTGTTCGCCATGTATGTACATACAGTACTTACTCTCCGAATAAGTGCAGATAACTGCTCGCAGCAAATTTACACACAGTGGGTGCTTCCCCAGTATCAAGGTTTCGAGCATTTGAAATGTGACGGTTCGGCTCCGAGCGAGCGATTGTTTTGTTGTTCTTTCAGTTAACTTGGCATTCTATTATACCCCCAGCGTTAGGCGCAATAAACCCCCTTGATCCGGAACAATTAAATGGACCGGTGTAATGATGTGATTTCCGGGTGGGTTGCATCATATGGCATCAGTACACATGTATCACATACCTCATCAGGTACTCTTGAATTCAGCGCTGCGTGCCCAGGATTGAGCCTGCGCCATGGGAAGTGTTTTGTATGTTATCCATATCTGGTGCTCATGATACCACTGAGTCGACTGGCTATGTAAAATCGCTTGCATGTCGGAGTTCAAACGGCAGCATGAACTTCCCCTCTTCTTACTTATTGTCTTCGCATACAACCTAAGTACTTAGAACACACCCCTCAGGGTCGATACCATAGCACCCATCAGTTTTGGATCTACATGCACAATGATTTTACTTACAAGCTACCGGTCTCCAGTTTCAGCGCTTTAGCCAAGATCCGATTCCACAACATCAAGACAATAGGCGCAAGTTATTGTGGACGCAGGTGGACGTAGTGTATTATTGCACACCTACAGTATCATAATTCGAATGCGCATGCTATTAAGGTCAGACACTTTATCCATAAGACTTGAATATATTTCCACAAGTGACTTCAACACCCATAAACACACTGAGATGGGAGTCACGGTCGAAGTTCTTCTCACACGATATACATTTGTCAGCAAAGGGGCCTCACTCATGACCAAGGTCCAATGGTCGTTCCAACAATTATCACTCTCGACGTGCGATAACAGTCATACGTGAGATAAGAAACAAGTAAATAGACAGATATTTGATCTCCCAGGACATCGTACATGGCAAGAGTAGCTCTAGCGACTGATAAGCCCGAGAACCCACTTCATCCTTTCGTCCCTAATATGTTGGCTAACTCTGCGGCAAACTCTGTTGCTCATCCTACTGTCATCAAAGTGCGTATTCACATCTCATAATCACGACATCGTGATAATTGTTTCGTAAACGTTTAGGTTGATCCCTTCATGTAAGCCACCCCCCAACCTATCTTCTGTCTTCGTCTTGCTTGACATCTCGGCTGTGGATTTCAGTCCGGCGGATCAACAAAAGGTCTTGGTTCATTCGATGTCTGCGAGGACAAGACGCTAATTGAGTTCTCTCCAGGGCATTCATAACCGCTGGCAGTAAGCAGCTTGTTAAGCAGAGCGAGGCGACACACCTCACCGGTCCTTAGTCCAGATATCCCACCTGTCGCTACCGTCAAACCCGGCCAGGTAAGTTCACTTTTAGATACTTTGCTCTGCTCACGGACGGAATCTCGTTAGACTTTCCATGTTGAATGTGTTGGTGAGACACTCTTCAGAACGGACTTCTATTAGCAAGACCTACAGTATACTTGACGCTTCACAGACTGGACAGGCGGTCAAATCGGCAACAATGATAGTACGCCCACTTCCATTTCAGTCAAGTCTTTCCGGTGTTAACTTTTGTAATAGCGAGCGACGATGTCAAGAACGTAGACCTCACCAAGGTACACAACCTCTCTGGACCTATTGCCGTCGAGGGAGCGGAACCAGGCGATTGCCTAGTAGTTGATATTTTGGATGGTAAATCCTCCATTCAAGTTCCTGTCAATCTCCAAATTCACACCTCCATTCAGTCAAGCCCTTTGAAAAGATGCCATGGGGTTTCACGGTATGTGGGCTCCATCCTTATTCATATACCTGACACCATATGGTTTGATGTAGGGTATCTTCGAACTCGAGAACGGTGGAGGCCTCTTCGCTCGCGAATTCAAGAGTAGGGCTGCTAAAGCCATCTGGGACCTCAACGGCACGCTACCACTCGTCCCCCTCTGTTTTATTTGACTAAGAATTAACCAGAGGCCTCCCGGTTCCCTCTCAAACAGGCGTCTTCACATCATCACGCCACATTCCCGGTGTACGATTCGCCGGTGTCTCTCACCCAGGTCTTATCGGAACCGCACCCTCCCACGAGCTCTTGGAGACGTGGAACAAGCGCGAACGCGGGCTTATCGCACAACATCCGAATGCTGTTCCTGCTGTAGCTTACCCACCTGAACCTCGTGGCACTTATGTTGGCCAAAACATTCCTGAAGAGACGTTGGAGAAGATCAAGAAAGAGGGTGCGAGGACCATTCCTGGGCGAGAGCATGGTGGTAACTGCGATGTACGTTTGGGGCTCATATCTCGTTTTTTGGAGGTTGGCTTTAACCGGTTCGCAGATCAAGAATCTTTCCAAGTACAGTTTTTTTTTTTTTGTTTTGTCCTGCCTGGGTATGAACGATGGTGCTCATGATCGACTTGGCAGGGGTTCTCGATGCTACTTCCCAGTTTTCGTCAAGGGTGCGAATTTTTCCGTTGGAGACTTGCACTTTTCCCAAGGCGATGTACGTGCTACATTCCCCCTCTTTAGCCATGCGCATCACTCATCTTTTTTTCTCAACAGGGAGAGGTAAGCTGTTGCCTTGATCAGTTCTGCCGGAAAAACATACACTCACTCATCAGTACATCAGATGTCGTTCTGCGGTGCTATCGAGATAGTAAGCTAGCATTAGTCCCTCAGTATTTCCTGCATTTCCCTCATTGAACGATTTAATTTTGCAAGGCTGGAATCATTACATTCTCTACTAGTATCATCAAGGGCGGCGTGGAGAAATTCGCATTGAAGCAGCCCATCTTTCTGGTACTCCCGTTCCTCCAAATTCACCCACTCTCTTATATTAACCATTATCTCAGCCCTCTCCTGTCGATCCAATGTACTCTGAGAAGGTCAGCCCAATTTATCACGGACATATAAACATACATAGAAACCCCTTTCCTTCGGACAGCTAGTCTTTGAAGGGTCTCAGTGTTGACATTCGTAAGTCCATAAATTTCCATTTGACAGCGAATCAGTATACTAACACACATCCGTGGTGGTTAAGATGGTGATGGAAAGCAGTACAACATGGACGCGTACGCTCTCTGCTCCCTTACTTCCCCCCCCCCCCCCCCTCCTCCTCTTCCGGCCTGCATAGATGATTTATCGTCGCTTGTATACTAGGTCCGTCGCAGTACAAACAAGCCGCACTCAATGCCATCGCATACCTCCAAAAAGTAAGTAGGCCTCGCGGTTCGGCTGTCTCTCTCTTGCCTCTGATAATAATGGGTGACGCTGTAGCTTGGATATAGTAAGTCTCAAGCTCCTCACAACGAGGCTTTCCATTCACCGAGTCATTCACCACCAGCCCGTGAACAAGCCTGTGAGCCTAAAATCTTTCTGCGGTCAAACTATCCAGTAACCACCACCATCCCTTCAGATCTCCTACTCTCCGCTGCTCCCATCGAATCCCACGTCGGCGCCATTGTGGTGCGTACATTTACTGCATGCACAATAACGCATATTAACACTAAAGCATATACATATACGCCTCTAGGACTCTCCAAACGCCTGCGTCACACTCGCTATTCCAACAGGCATCTTCGAACACGTACGTACCTCATATTCATCCATCTTTCCTCCCTGTGTCACTTGGTCTCATGCAATTGTCTTTGGGCAGAACTATTCCTTCCTCAACCTGATGGCCTCGTCAAGCGTGACTATGGGCAATGTGCAATCAGGAGCGATGGGGTTCTCTGAAAGAAATAAGCGCGACATACTCGAAAAAGTTCTATATGTTGTCTATGTATCATATGTGTATATCCCGAAAGTTTTTATGACCCCGGACTCCCTCACCCTCTGCTAAGTGCAGACAGATTTTTCCCCCCTACACCGCGAACAAACAAGCGCCGCCAACTCAAAAGGTCTGATATAGCCCAAACTCAAATCACAGTTTGCTACGCTCCAGGATCGATTGAGTCTCGCCCACTTGATCGATATCCTCCTTCCGCGCATTCAACACCTCCTCAGCCCACTTTACCACAGCCCAAACCAACTTATCCACATCCTGCTCAGTATTTCCCGCATGTAAGCATACACGTACTCTATCCTTGCCCTTGGGTACCGTCGGCCATGTGATAGGTCGAGCATTCATTCCGTGTGCAAGGAGGTACGTCGAAAGAGGTCGTGGGTGGGGCGTCATGATCGGAATGATTCGGTGATGGATCAGTGGACGAAGACGAGGATCGGATGAAGAGATACAAGGGATGGGGGTATATTTGAAGATGCGAGGGCGAATGTCAGTGTTGATGTCAGGTGAGTGGAGAGGGATAGAAGGTGTTTTGAAAGCTATAAGCGGAGAACGTGAGTAGGAATCAAGTTGATGAAATAACAAAAAGATAGTACATGTGTTGCGGTACCATCTGTAAGCATATCAAATGACGCGTCTGCTGCGATGATGTTGGCGTAGCTGAGGGAGGTCGTGTAGATGAGAGATCGGGCGTAGTTGAGCATGTAGTCTTTGAGAACGTTGCTAGTCAAGACTGACAGCTGGTGCACCAAAGAGTTCAGACAAGGCTATCAGTCATATCACAACGAAGACACGCACCACCTGTCGCCGCCATAGCCTTCCCAAATGTATGCAGTCGCGCCAAAACCTTGTCTTCCAATCCCAACATCGCCACCCTTCCCTTCCCCTCCGGACCATAGATCCCAGTTGAATGTGCCTCGTCCACGATCAGATACGCATTGCCCTCCGGAAAGACTTCCTCAATCACTTGGACCATCTCATGGAGCGGCGAAAACGTTCCGTCCATGCTATATAAGCTCTCCACCGAAACAAACACGCTCCGCCCTACTTTAGTATTATCTCTAGCCCTCATCAACGCCAATCGCAATCCCTGCACCGAATTGTGCTCGAACGAAATCATCGACGAACGTTCGACCCGCGACGCACGCATTCCGTCGTGTACAGACGCATGGATATACTCATCGTACACGATCGCATCTCCCTGGCTGAGGAATACACGAGAAAAATCCCACGTTTGCATCGAACCCAGAGTTGAATAGGAGTGCTGATTCCGCGCCAAAAAATTGCCGAAGGCGCTCTTCCAAATTGGCATGAGCCTGCCCGTTTACAAGTAGTCGGGAACCACCAGAACCGAGGATATCAGGAGCAGCAGATAGCTTTTTGAGGAACTGGGCGCGTAGATGAGGTGAAGAGGAAAGGGAAAGGTAATCGTTGGAGGTGAAGTCGGTGAGTGGTGAGGTCAGGGCGGACGCGGTGGCTGGATCGGGCAGCCGGCGCCGGATCCAACGATTGTCGCGTGACGCGAGTGCCGACAGTAACTTTTGCTGGAGGGCGGAATCAGGTCTGAGGGGAGAGCCCATGGCTAGAGATCAGAGCCAAGGGGGAGAGGAGGGAAAGAGAAAGACAACGCGAGTCTGTACATATTTGAACCAAGACAACGACCTCCGGATACCCGTCCCCGTCAACCCCACCACCATCACCTGTCCAGGGAGTTCTCCGTGGCGCGTGGTCCTGCAGGTCCACTCGACGCGCTCCGGAAGTAAAATGGAAGAAACATCGAGTGAATGTGCAATATACTGCTGAGGATACTCGTATGTTATAAAAAACGCTGGGTATCTAGCGTAGAGGTCGAACAGAGCAGCACGCTGTCCCTGCCCGAGTTGACATCTACCCCAGATAACGGATTAGACATCGGTAGCGCTCGTATGGCAGATTCTGAGTACATGACATCGGAGCTCCTGATGGCGAAGGGTCGTGCCACAAAGACCCTTCCTTCTCGTGATGTAGAGGGGTTCGCAGCCTAGTCTTGCAAGGCTTGTATTTCGCGCTCACTCGTTTCTAGATATCTAGTGTAAGAGTCCTGATACGCAACTTGGAGGATAGATCAGCGCATGCAAAGGGAGTTCACAAAAATGAAACATACCGGGTAGCTTTGATTTCGCCCGGTATCGTCCAACAACCTCTCGGTTATGTGCAATTGCAGAAAGCTGCGCGTGTTTAATGGTTCCTATAGGGAGAGTCAGTGTGAAAATAGCATAGAATACAGGTAGCAACGCACCAGAGACGTGAACAACGTACGGAATGACCTTGCATCCATCGATTTCTCTCAACAACGTCACTCCACCCCATGCTATACGGTGCTGGTCCCTGCCAACGCGAATAATACACATATTGGTCATGGGGGAAAAGTATTTCACTGCAATAACGGGTCCTCGGGTCAATATACGCGACGAAAAACAGCATATACTGACCTGTAAGCGACAGGCCAACCGCGCCCCAGCCCGCATCACCGAAATTAGTGAGTATGCATTGCTTGAGGGCATTATAGACCTTCTTGCCGTCGAGGGGACTAGGTGCGCCCGGTTGGTCGAGGGGAGGATTCGTTGGGATGAGCTCTACGAGCAGCCACCTGTTCTGCGGTAGGGCACTGAGAGACTGGAGTACCCGTTGTACACACCACTCACCTTGAATCTAACCATGGCGCTTGTGAGAAGAGGGGAACCGTGAGTAAGAAGTGCTCAATCATGTCACGTGGTTTAGTCAGGGCCCTGGTGGATTGACATTCGGAATCCTGCCGTAAGTAGCGAGGATCATAGATATCGGCCGATATCGTCATCACGCTATCACCTCTTCGCTACCGATAAGAGAACTAATTTATGCAAAACCTCGTCTGATGGTTGGAAATCACGTTATACGCCACTGCGTTTTTGCATAGGTCGAGTTCCAGCTTCCTGATATGCGAATCCTGCTCCAGCCAATCAAAATGACGACGTTGGGTATGGAAGGCGCCAAAGGAAATCTGATCAATAAGTAGACGGAGATGATTAGGAGTGAACCTTAATTTACAAGCCCCACTGGCTCTATGGTGGTACACGTTTGAGCCGCATGTCGCGTTCAATCGAACGGTCCATCGTATCAGAAGGCCAGTAGGATGACAGCCATAGGGAAACATCGAATATTGCAAGGATAGATCGTCCTGACAAAAATCGTAGTGATTGTTGGCAACTCTTATGCATACTACACGCCGTTTCTGTCGTGGGTACCCCTGGAAAACTCATGTTCCGGTGAAATATAGTTCCGTCCCCTCTCTCGACTACTTACTTTGAAATGGACACAAGGCAGATCTGTCAGGTGCCTATAATCTGATAGGTGATTACGATGAGAGCGGGGCTAGGAGGTCTTTTCAGAAGCTGGCGGGTTGGACTCCAAAAATAGTAGCTTGAACGACGATTAATCATAGAGCCGTAATGCAGTGCTTGTGATCTGGGTTGGCCAACATAAGAACTAAACTCTCAGATCAGAAGTTGTAGCAGAACACTTGCAACTCCGTGAGCCCTATCACGTCGCAAAAGATACTGGTTCTCGACCATGAACTTATTGGACTACCTCGGAAGGAATGGCCCAAGGCCAAGGTTAGAGTTCTTCAAGCTTTCTATCCAGGACTCCGTGGACAGATGGCGAAAATGGCGCGGCGAGCTCTAGCATACTGCCCCAGATCGTCGACAAAAGGGGGTAGTACTTCACAACCAAAACGAATGTACAGGATAATAAGCAGTACATCTACGTGTGATCACCATAAAAACACAAGTATTAACCCGAACAAGCACCAACACATGGGAATGGACAAACGAACGACCACTAGCTTTCGGCGGCCTTAAGCATGACACAACTATCTCATTTGAAGAAATGCTCCCTTGTTTCACACTGACAGCCAGCAAGGAACCTCTAGATTACGAAGTCCAGTGTTCTATCAGTTTATGTATTCTAGAAATCAGCGTCCGTGTTGAGAGCATCTGATAACGAGTCCTTGACAGACAGCATGAACGAAACACGGGGTAGAAAGTTTCTGGGGGTGAAATATGATCCATGTGGATTCTGGCTTCATCGATGAGACTAACCAACCCCACTGTACTCCAATTCGCTCGAGCTGCGCAGCCTGGGGCAAGGCTACAAAGCGCGATCGTGCCATTGATTTTTATAAATAGCACAATGGACGTTCAGTAGAGCGAGTGTAGCTAAACCGAAAAGATTCTGTCAAGAATTAGGGTCACGACTATAATTAGTGAGAAGAGGCAGCTTTAGATCCGCCACCCCTTCTGAAGATCGTACAATTCTGACAGTGGGCTTGGAGTGACTATCAATAATCAGAATGAATATGAGCATTTCTGAACATTCCCGAGGCTCGGAATTTGCCGACGTCAGATCGGCGCAAGTTCATAGGGGGGCCTGTACTGCCCTACGGGACATAATTCAAAAAACAATCATTTGCGGAGTGTAAGTGTAGGTTCGCTATACATATGGTATGTACATATCTTCATAACAGCCGTCAAAATCTGTCTTTCAGCCACCTCCATGCTTCCTGTCGCCCTATTGGAGTAAATGAAATATGCACAACCCTTTCATAGAGCCCGGGACTTGGGCTCAGCGGAAGATCGCCAAGTGAGGTGTCATATGCAAGGTTTTGGATCACAACACCTGAGCATGCTCCGCACGGCCGGCATCCCAAGCGAGGTCTTGTGTCTGCTCCTGGTGGCTTCTGGAGCGAATAGATGGAAGACAGATAGGACAGGTGGGCGGGTAGGAAGGAGATAGAGAGATGGATGGATAGATAGATAGATAGAAGACGTGTAGATGAGTAGATGGGTCGAAATATAAAGCCTCCTCAGTTTTGGGGACCATACACAGAACGAACTTGTTCGACCCTCACCTCTAGTTCTCACAACTTGCTATCGTATGCTAGTTACTTTTCTCTCGTTATAGTTTTACTCACTCTCAGCTCTAGATCATCAAAATGGGCCTTACCCTCATTGTCAAAGTTGCCACCAAGGATATAGACTATCTCCAAGCCAGCGGTTTCAATCTCTGCCTGACCAGGAACATTAAATATGCAGGACAGGAGAAACCAGGAAACGTTGTGTTCTCTATGGTCACGTCCAAGGATCTTGGTCCCAATATGAGACTTGAGTGGGACGAGAAGTACCAAGTCTTCGGAACAATCCAATTCCAGGCAAGTATACGCATGTTCGCTCTCCACCGCTACTCGACTGAGGTGTGCGATGTCATAGGCTGGCGCAAAAGTTACAGTCGGCAGTGACGTCGCTAATATCGAAGGAGGCCAGACAGGCACTATTCAAGCGGACGGTGGTGTTAGGATTTCTGGCTCTGCCCAGCCTGGCTCGCCTTTTAACGTCGACAACCAATGGAAGCAACCGGCCGCCATTGGAGTCAACAACTTTGACGCTGCCGCTGGAACATATCACACTATTTATGTCTCACCCCAAGTCCCGAGGCCGTCGTTGAGCAGCCTCCTCCCTATCCAGAAATATTCCGTCTGGTGGGATATGAACTTGGTTACCGACACCATGTTCCAGCACACCGCTACCCCTCAGTTCCCATTCGATCTCACGAGCCAAAACACGATCACCCTCGAATACAAGGACGGTATTTGGACCCAGCTTTAACTGGTTCCAGTGTTATTGACACACCATTATCTCTGTAATCACGAGTCGATCCGTTGAAAAATGTGCCGTTAAACAAATGTTATCATGTGGTTTCTACGAATCATTTGTTAGTCTCCTGACCAACCCACTACCTGCGGACTGAGCTGGAGCTATTTTTCTCGAGTGATGTCTATCTTGGAGTTGGGCCCCCCACAGACCACAAACTCCAGTTTTTCATAGACGAGCGGGAATCCCGTCTTCAAGACTGAAATATCATTGACTTGCTTCGCTGTGGTAAATGAGGGATAAACAGCTGAGACATCGGACGCCTCCTCACCCAATTATTTTACGTCTTGAAAAGAATACCTATCTATAGGAGAGATACTATTGCACATAAGGTATGTACGAAATGTGGGCGTTGTCAAATTGATGTTTGTCTTTGCTTCTTCTTGTGTCTCCTGGACGCTGAAGTGCATAACAAATACTGTAACAGATGACCTCTTTATTACTAGCTAGCGATGACGATCGGTCTGTATTGTGTACCAACCATTAGTATGTATATATCGCTATATTCCAGCTACTCGCCTAGTATACTGTAAGCCTGGGCTCACTACAATCCCTCCGCTGTACATATATAGACCGGTGGATGAACACATAAGCTGTTCAGCTATATCCCTTTTGGTGTAGCGGTCATATCCAGCGGTCTGTATGGCCATGCTTACATCTACCCTCAAATATGACTGTTATCGCAATAGATATACCTATCACGCATGCTACTAGAATCTTTTTTACATCTTACAATGAATGTATTGTTCAAACTAATTCCCTGTATTATAACAATGCTTATCTCTTAATAGTCGCCAAAAGCCGCCCGGCAGCCACCTCCGTGCTTCCTTTCGCCCTATGCTAAGTGATATATATACCCGCAATTATTTCATAGACTCACCAACCCCACCGTACATGCCATTGATTTGATAAATAACAAAATGAACGTTGGATGAAGTGAGTGCAGCTAAACTGAAAAAATCCGATCAAGAATGAGAGTCACATTTGGAATATCGTGCCGGCGGTGGCAGTAGATAATTCAGGTGTGCGGTCGCGCATAGAGTGTGGGAGTGGTGGGTTCTAGCCTCGAAGCGGACTCGAAACACCAGATTGTGGGCTGAGAGGGAAACGCGGACAGGTCGCCCTGCCACACGCTTGCTGATCGGCTTACTATGCAGCCACAACACAACTACAATATTGGGCGGGTAGTAAATTAGTCTTCCAGCTATAACTGGGCTGGTATCCAGAATTTTCCGGAACCAAAGAGAGTATGTGTTAAATATAAGATTCAGGAGAGTGGCGGATGCGCAAACCATTAATATAAGACCCAAGGGAGAGAGCGAACTGAGATTTGATACTGACAGGGGGGAGGTGGAGACTCGGAAGAGGACAAGGGAAAGCAAGTTACGCTAGCACCTACATAAGTGAAACACCTAGCTTGGTGTGCTTTCTCGTGCCGTAACATGACCGTCATGGGCATGACGTAGATGCAGCGTAGCTCGATGTCCGCTGTTCTTCCACCACTTCCTGATTAATTTTATTTCAACACATATATTATCCCTCAGCCACCACCTAGACGTTATCTCAGTTACACCACTTACCCAAAGCACTGATCTGCTCTATTTATGCAGTATTTTGTTGTGTTGTGATTGCGCAGCGAGCTGATCGGCGAGCGCGTATGACCCATATGCGTTCCCCTCTCGGCCTCGTGCACCTGGTGTTTCGAGGCCTCTTCGAGACTTGAACCCACCACTCCCGCACTCTATGCGCAATCACTCACTATACCAGAATTAATATATTATATTTCCCTACGTCACCGCAGGCACGAGACAATGCACCCTGGCTCGTGCATCGCCAGGTGTTTTACTTAATAGTAAGAAGAGGCGGCTTTAGATCCGCTACCCCTTCTGAATATCACACACTTCTGACAGCGGGCTTGGAGTGACTAACAAATACCAGAATGAATATGAGTATTTGGAAGATGTCTCTCGGACTCCGACGTCATCGGCGCAGTCACGTCTAGTACTGCCTGCGAACGAAGCAGAAACAGTATTGCAGAGATACCAGTGTGTGTGCTTTACAGGGCTGCAAATCGTCCCAGTACCGGGGTACAACAGATTGATTAAAGATCAATTCTTTCTTGTCTGTGCCTATCAAGATTTGTACGAATTGAGAATAAAAGTTCTTTCTCAAGCATTATTACAATCTATTGTTATGGGGACCGAGCGACATTAAATGCGATTGCCTCGGTCTGTAACCGTTCAGACTGTGATATTGATTGTACAGAAAAGATTGTTCACCGTTGATTCTGTACCAATATTGTGGTGCGAATGTGGAAACGATCTTGACTTTTCGTGTACCCTCTATACACTGAGATCTGGCAGGCTCTAGTGACAATGACATATCATACAGCTGTGACATCTTCTGACACCACCTCCATGCTTCCTGTCACCTTGTTGGAGTAAGTGGAATACGCGCAGCCCTTCCGTAGAGCCCGGGGCTTGGGCTCAGTAAAAAATGTCAAGTAAGGTGTTATATATAAGGTTTTGAGCCACCAAAGCCTGAGAACGCTCCGCACCACCGGCATTCTGAATGAATTGCTGTTTTCACTCTTAATGAATTCTAGAGCGAATGGAAAGATGGACGGGAGAGGTGGGGAGATAGGTAGCAGATAGACATGACAGACAGCTGGATAGATAGTAGAAGATAGGATGGAGGGATAGATGAATCTACATATAAAACATTGCTAGTTTCGGGGGCCATCCACAACGCAAGCTCGTTCGAGCCTCATCTCCAGTTCTCACAACTTGAGCATTGTAAACTAGCTACTTTACTTTTGTTATAATTTCACTCACTCTCAACTCTAGACCATTAAAATGAGCTATACTCTCGATGTCGTCGTTGACCCCGAGGATCTCAAGAAACTTCAACAAGCCGGTTTCAATCTCTGCCTGGCTCGGGACGTTGAATTTGCAGGACAGGTTAAAAAAGGAAACGTTGTGTTCTCTTCGATCATGGCCAAGAATCTTGCCCCGCGGATGCAATTTCAGTGGGATGATAAGTTCCAAATATTCGCAGCAAACCGTTTCCATGTAAGTATATACATGTTTGCTCTCCACCGCTACTTGACTGAGGTGTGCAATGACATACTAGGCCGGCGCAAAAGTCACAGCTACCGGTGATGTCACCAATATCGAAGGAGGCCAGACGTGCACTATGGCACCAAATGGCGGTGTTGAGATATCTGGCTCTGCTAAGCCCGGCGAGCCTTTTGCTGTCGACAATCAATGGAAGTCGACGGCGATTGGGATCGATAACTTTGATATTACCAATGGATGCTATTCCGCCATTTTTGTCTCACCCCAAATCCCGACACCGTCGACGACGAACCTTCTCCCGGCCAAGACATATTCCGTCTTCTGGGATATGAACTTGGAAACCAATACCATGTTCGAACACAGTTCCAGCGCCCCCTTTCCATTCGACCTCACGAAGTCAGATAAGATCACCCTCAGATTCGAGGATGGCATTTGGAGCACTTCTTAATCGAGTCCAGTGTTGTTGACACATTGTTGTCGCCATAGTCACCTGTAGTCAAAAATCAGTGTGTCGATCTCTGTACCCGTTGAACAAGCATTAATGGTGTGGTTTTTACAATCCTTCTGATCAACTCAGTACCGGTGGACTGAGCTGGAGATTTTTCCAGTAATGATGCCGGACTACTTGTATCGGAGTTGAACACCTCACGGCGACAGTATTTTGACATGATGTCCTCATGGGGCGCGAAGGGTCCATTTATGCTTGGTGTCTTATTTCCGCTTAGGGTGTTGGTAGCCCAAGGTGCAACTTGCCAAAGGCCAGGCTTCACACCCCAGCGAAGGGCATGCAGCTGCCCGCGAAATACTATACTCCTATGCATGGCAGGGCAGGCCTCACGCCACGAGTCACCCTCATTGACATCATCAAACCCCAAACCCCTTCCTCCAAGCCTACACCAAATAATTCCAAACACTCTAAGAGACGTCGTCTTCGAGCTGGTCATCCGAATTTTTGTTGCTCGGCTCGGCTTCGTCCCTGGTCCGCCTTATGCCCGAATCACTGTAGCTACCCCCTTCTGCCTGGCCCCCCTTGTCTCGACTATAGCATCTCCTTGGATTTCACTACCGCCTATCACTGTTACTCCGTCCCGTCCCTGCTCATTTTTCTCCACTAGTGAAGTATCGAGGAGTGTCCAAGGTTGAAGCTATCGAGGTACTGTGTCCCCAACTCCTGCTTACAATCATAATATCCCGGAATAACTATGTTCTAGGCAGCTATCCAGACGCGCAAGGGAAGGCGCGACGCCCAAGACGAGACCTTGCCCGGGGCTCATCCACCAAGGCCGCGCCCTCCCATCCCTCGGCGACTACCCCGCTTGCGCCCTTTTCGTCGGGCGGCTGCCATTACTGCCAATCTTCTGGTTTAGGGCCCCTCCCAACTCTACAACCCTACAAGGCGTCGGCCTTCTCTCAATACCTTGTCCCCAATGCCTCAAGAGCTTGCCTCTCACCCTCCTTGTCGCGCTGCTGCAGTCAAAGCCACTACTATGTTCTCCCCTGCATTTTCCTCTGGGCCTTTGTCATCGCATCCAGCCGGCAGGGTAGCAGGTTCCCCTGAATGACATTCAACCTCCCAGCCCTCGCCCTTCCAGCCCTCTGAACCCTTTGAACTCTTAGTGGGCACATCCATATCCTAGAGGTCAAAGGACAGTACTGATTGATTGAGATCACTGGGCCAACAGGAGAGGATTGCGGCTACTTTAGTTGAAACAACGTTCCTATGTGCTTTAACATTGGACCATGTGATAAGTCCTAGAAGGTTACTACCATAAAGCGATGAAAACTTACAATGGAATCGGCTCTTATCGTTTTTTTTTTCAAGGAGAAGCACCATATTCATTCGTGAAACATCGATTTTGGAGTAAGGACGAAGGTGAAAGCGATGAAGTGATTGTATCGAACGCAACGTCTGACTCTTGAGGGTCCTTAGCATAGCCCTAAGTACTGGACGGTATGTCATATGTATGCTATTGTCAAGAAAATATAGACTATAGCAGATCTACAGCTCTCCTTTGGGTTTCATGTGGTTATCGATATGAATTCGCGCGGGGATTTGCAGCCGACAATCGCAACTACGTGGTTAATCAATTGATTACTCATTTGGCGATGTCCAATAACACGACAAAAAAATGCCTGACGGCCATCTCCGTCCTTCCTTTCGCCCTATTTTAAGTGATACACGTGCAGTTTGGTGCAAGATCGTCAAGTAAGATTTCATATACAGACTTGTGTCACAAACACCTGTGAATGCTCCGTAGTGCCGGCACCCCAAAGGATTATTGTTTCCACTCTCGTTGACTTCTAGAGCGAGTGGATGGAAGATGGAAGGGATAGGTGGGGAGGTAGGTAGGAGATAGACAGATGGATAGATAGATAAGAGACGGGTGGAGGGATAGATGAATCTACATATAAAACCTCCCTAATTCTGGGGACCATCCTCGGCAGCGAACTTGTTCGAGCCTCATATCCAGTTCTCAAAACTTGAGCATCGTAAACTAGCTTCTTTGCTTTATTATAATTTCACTCATTCTCAATTTTAGACTATCAGAATGACCTATACTCTCAATGTCGTCGTTGACCCCGAGGATCTAAAGCGACTTCAATCAAACGGTTTCAATCTTTGCTTGGCTAGGGGTGTTGAATTTGCAGGGCGGGAACAACAGGGAAACGTTGTGTCCTCTGCAATCAGAGCCAGGGATCTTACCCCTCGGATGCAATTTCAGTGGGACGATAAGTTCCAAGTCTTCGGAGCAGGCCCTTTCCGTGTAAGTATACACATTTTTGCTCTTCGCTGCTGCCCGACTGAGGTGTGCAATGATATAGGCTGGCTTCAAAGTCACAGCTCACAGTAATGTCGCCAATATCGAAGGAGGCCAGACGTGCATTCTCCAATCAGACCGCGATGTTCGGATCTCTGGCTCTGCTCAACCTGGCAGGCCTTTTTATTTCGACAACCAATGGGGACCGACCGCCATTGGGATAAATAACTTAGATATTGCCAACGGATACAATGCCGCTATTTTTGTCTCACCCCAGGTTCAGATGTCGACGACGACCAACCTTCTCCCGATCAACAAGTATTCCGTCTTCTGGGATATGAACTTGGATGCCGAGACCATGTTCGAGCACACTTCTACCCCTCCCTTCTTATTCGACCTCACGAGGTCGAATGAGATCACCCTCCAGTTCAAGGATGACGTTTGGAGCATCTCTTAACCGAGTCGAATCTTATTGACATACCATTTTCTCCGTAGTCATGAATTGATGCGTTGCGTTCTGTACCTGTCGAATAAATCCAAGTACTCGTGGACTGAGCTGGGAATAGTGCTCAACTTCCCCTGAACAAAAGCGGGGCAGGGCGGGCTGGTAAGCCTCATGCCATTAAGGCATAATAATAAGTGAAATGCTGGCCACACCCACAGTCGACCTCACGTTCATCAAATAGACCCTCAACAAGCCCGCAGTAAATAATTAGACTGTTCCTGATCTGCGTCAGCTATCACACTGTACCATCCCCGCCTATTTGATTCTCCACTGAGGTATCAGGGAGAGTCCAAGGTCAAGGTTATTGAGGTATCGCGCCCTTAACCCCCCCACTTACAATCAGAATACCCTGGGGTAGCTATGCGATGGCAGCTGGCGTCTGACCCCCTCCAGCCTCATGACACCATGAGGCGTTGGCCTTCTCTCAATACCGCGTCCTTGTCGCTGTGCCGCTACAACATTCTCCCCTCCTGCAGCTTTCTCTGAGTCTTTGTCATCGCCCGGGCAGCATGCCCCTCTGGACGATGTTCAACCTCCCAGCCCCCGTCCTTCCAGCCCTCTTGAACCTCCCTCGGCGGGTCCCTCCACATCCTCGGGTTCTCGTCGTGCGGCCCCTGCGCCCTTATGTCGTGGCCCTTCAAGATCTCAGGCTGCTAAGGGACAGACACCGTTTTTCCTAAGCCTCGTCCTTCTCGGCCGCGCCCTCCCCTCAGGCCCTTCTGCTTTGCGTCTATCTCAGCGATTGCTCTCGGACTACGAACTCGGCACTCCGTTCCACCCTTACAACAACCTCCCATGCCCACTTCTCAGCTGCAGCTGTCCAGGTCAGCTCTCATTCATTCTTCTAGGCATATTCCCGACATATACCTCTGCTCCAGACTTCCCAGCGTGAGGCCTGATGTCTATCGTGCATCAATCGCTTCTCCAACAACCTGTAGCTCCTCTCAGACTACAGGAAAGTGTGTACTCGGTGTCAGGACAGTCATCTGCCCCACTGCACCTTCTCGAAGCTCGCGCCGCTTATGCTATACCACGCCAATGAGGCAGCCTCGCTCGTCGGTATCTCTTTTCCCGGTGCGTTGTCCTAATCTTTCCCTTGTCCCTCACTAATTTGCCTTCTTAGTCCTCAGCGAGCGTCTCCGAAATCTCGATGCTCAACACGCTACACGCTATCACGGTCGTGCAAGAGGAGTTCCTCGCATTTCAACGTGTGCAATATCGCCGTGCTGTGTTGGAGACTGCCGTGCACCGATTGCTTGTCCCACGACTGCACCCCTCTCAGACTCCAGGGCAAGTGTGTGGTTGGTATAAGGGCAGTCATCTGTCTCACTGCACCTTCTCAAAGCTCATTCCGCTTATGTTATACCACGCCAATGAGGCAGCCCCGCTCGTCGTGCCTCTTCTCTCAGTGCGTTGCTTTCTAATCTTTCTTTATACCTCACCAATTTGCCTTCTCAGTTCTCAGCAAGATGTATCCGAAATTCCGATGTTCAACACGCATCCTTGGTCGCGCAAAAGGACCTCCTTGCATCTCGCCGTATGTAATATTACCGTGCTGTGTTGGAAATTGCACACTCTATCCTACTGGGTGCTCAGTATATTAAAACTCCTCTGGCCTGGGTCGAGGCTGGGATTGCACCCACTAGGGAGGTGGCGCGGGATTTCTTGGAGACTCTCTGGGTCCCTTATGGATCTTGGAGTTCCGTCGTTATTGGAGGCGGTGTCTGAGGCATATGAGGCGCATGGTTGTTGGTCTCGATTGCTTACTATGCTTCGTGCTAGCATGTCTTTCTAGGGGGGTGGGCTGCATGCTGAGAGTCTGATCCCACATTGGGCCATGGCTTGTATGGTTGGGTGCATACTTGTTGACAATTAATGTTCTCTTATCCCACCAAATGCACAGATAGAGTGTTGAGTTGAAGGCCAATGGAACAAAATAGGCGGGCCTATATGTATGTGCCTAATAAATTACAGTTGATGAATTTCCTGATAGGTGAGTGGTGCTTCTATTTCTTGTGATTTTCTCAGAACACAATACACCACTACCACTCTCTGTTCTCTGTACATGCCACCCAATCCTTTGTGATAGTGGGTACATGCTCTGGATAAGATTGTCAGTGGTACCATTGAAAATTATAAACCAAATAGTTTTCCTGTGTTGGCAGCCATGTCTTAAAAACCAAGTAACTCACTCTTTCAATAGTTGGACCCTAATCATAGCAAAAACTCGAGGAGGTACCATTGAAATAGCTTTTCGTGAATAACATCAACAACAATCATACACATATGCATATATTATACAATAACTTGTTACTTCATATGTAACATTTTTGTAATATTCTCCAAGTCAAATGTTATTAGCTTATCATCCCTCACCAAAAATATGAAGATCAGCAAAAGCAGCAGCACCACCCCAAGCACCACAAGGAATGCAATCAGAACAGGGTGACTTCCAACCAATGTCAACACCTCCTCATCCCAGTGACTATTTCTGTCAAAAACTTGGAAAGAACAGTAGGTTGATTGGCAAGCATGAACCCACTCAGATAGGCCTTTGCTGCTATGTGCATGGCCTTGTTCATATTTGCATTAATTTAGTGGAGGGAACACAATGTGCTGTAGGATGTATCATTTGGGAAAAAGGAGCCACTGAGGGATAACATTGTGATGTGGGGCTGACAAGGCTTGGTTTGTCTGTCATTGGGCTTGTTGATAATTCTATACTGCCCATTGCTTTGGATAGGCTATTTGCAAATATTATGTCAGTTGCAAACTCTGGGAAATTCCTGACTTTTGGTGGGCCAGGCTCCAGGAAGGCAGAGAGGTTGCCTTGTGGAAATTGGACTGTGGCAGGAGAGATCTGCAGTTGGGGATTGCAAACCAAGCTAGCTGCAAGAAATACATTAGGGAAGTAGTGGGGAAGGGGCAGATGTCTATTGCAATAACTGGAAGGGATGTCAGGAGAGCTTCCATTGACTTGGTGTGCCTTGGTGCTAGTGTTTTTGAGAGAGACAAATTGGTTCTGAGGAATATGAAGCCAATGGCCAGACTAGGAAATGTCAAAGGAAGAATTGCTATGGGTAGCTTTGTATTTGGGATATAAACAAATAACAAAAAGGACCTACCTCTGGAGTCATTGATAAAACCAGTCAACTCAGTGGGGATCTCAAATGTGGTTTCCTATGGAAACCAGGACTGGCACACTCTCTGACACCTGCCAAACATTGATGGCCACCACATAGCCATCAGCTGCCAACACCCTGGTGTCAGTAGACATGTAACCTAGATCTTATGATTGAAAAATAATGAATAGAATCATGAAATCAATTCATTCATCAGAGGTCATCTATCCAATACAAAGTGAACACTCATAGTAGTGATGTCAACTTGAACCATTTGCAATACATATTGCAGGTATGCTGAATGGTAAAGTCCTCAAAAGCTGACCCTACATTCCCCTCCCCAAAGAAGATTTTCTTCCTACCTGCTGGCCCAGTTGATGTCCTTGAAATAATATCAGTGGTGAAACTAGAGCCAATAAAGCTACATATGGTCTTGTCATAATCTGAGGGTCTGTCAGAAGGTCCCCTGCACCTGTTTAAGTCAGCTGGAGGTGATTTCACCAGCAGGGAGCTCATCTTACCTTGAAAATCTGAGATATACTGTAAACCTGGCCATGAGTCTGTATGTACTGTACATTTTGTATGAAGCATAGAAACTTGGCTAATTCATAGCCAAGTTTGCCTGGATTGGGATGTGGCTTGGCAGACCCATTATGGGGGTATGTACAACTTTTGATACTTGATACTTATGAAGCGAATTGGTTCTGAGATTAGCATTGCTGATAATACGGCATAGCTGCATGGTGCCTACAGAACCATGGGCCACTTCTGCTTGAGCAGTGTACCATGGGAACCATGAGAACTGCAAGAACTACGAGAAAATATAATATTTCGGTGTATTATTGTTTGATGAGGCCTGTTCAGCCTTTCCTCGAGATTTAAAAATTCATCAACTTGTCCGACTTGTCCAGCTGCAGCCTCATTGGCTGGGCGTCATTGAACTGAATATACTATTAACTTAAAAAATGCAAGTGAGGCTTTGATTTTCAAAGAAATTCATAGCACTCAATTCAATATATTTATTAATTTAATCTGACTATTGTTGCTGAAGGGAAAAATCAACTTGTTGAGTCTCTGCAAGTTTGACTGTTCTGACCCAAGTTGCTCATACTCTGAGTCAATTCCAGCACAATTTCAATCTATTGTAGTGCATTATACCTTGTTCTAGGCAATCTCAGGGATTGAAGCCTATCTGGTGGTGTTACATCCATAACTATTATGTCCTCATCTCTCTGCAATCTCTGCTTCGGATCAATCCTCATTCCTTCACCTTTCCTTTTCAGTCTCTTGTCCATTCCTGTTTCACAATTGTATAATGTTGCATAGTACCTACACAGCCTTCCCTTGTCCCCATAGTTCCCCATGTTCCCTGCAGATTCTATGTATGCTGTAGTTACTATTCTATGGACACTTGTATATAAGCTGTAGGTACTCAAGTTTGTATCCTCAGTCTGAATATCAACTTAGTTTCCATCCTCCACTTCTCTGCTTGATCTCCACCTTGTCTGTTTACTTGGTTCCTTGAAATATAGGATCACGGCAGCATGAGGGCACAACACATACATTGAGGCCAAAGGTCCACTCTGCACCAAGTCCATCACCTCTGTCTAGAGTCTGTGCTAACATAGTACATGACCTCCGCATTTAGCCGCCTATACTCGCCCCCGCGCCATAACTTAACAGTATATTCAGACTCAAACTCTTGCTGCCATTCATGTATCATTAATCATGGTTACTAAAACTAGGACCAAGACAACCTCCGCCACCCATTCCTTGACAGATGTCAGGCGCAGTTCATGCCTGACCAAGCTGTCCCTCAAAGCTCATGAGGTAGAAGCACAGGCTGGACCATTGAGAGTCTGTAGCTCTCACATGGCCAGTACTCTGACTGCCTCCGAGCACTCCCAACATACTCAACCTTCGTCGAGTCATCAGGCTACGCCTGCATGATCATTTTTGACCCCCCATGCTCCTGGAGCATACCCCTCAAACCCTCCGTCACCTAATCCCTCTGATCCCTCAGACCCCTCAGATGCTTCAAACCCCTCGGAGCCAGAAGACAACAATGATGATGATGATGGTAATGATGGTGACAATAGCAAGCCTGATAATAATCCAGGTCTGCCTCTGGGTAACAATCCACCTCCACCACCACTGCCAGGGAATATGAATCCATCTGCACCTCCACACCATCCCCATCCTGCGGCTCCCAACACCAACAACCTCCTAGCCCATGCCCTTGGCCACCTCGCAGATCAGCTTGACAGTTGAGCTCAATCACACCCACCAACTCCACCTCAGACCCCCTGCACCAAAGCATGCAAGCCTGAAACTTTCGATGGGTCTGACCCCACCAAACTCAAGCCTTTCCTGTTCCAGTGCAGATTATATTTCTGCACCAACCCCAACCAGTTTGCCAACTCCGTGACCAAGGTCAATTTTGCATTGACTTATCTTTCAGGCACTGCCCAACAATATTTCGAGATTGGCCTTGACCAGGCTGATGACGAGGGTATTATCCATGATTGGCTAGATGATTGGGATGAATTCATGCTTGAGTTACAGACTCATTTCGGCCCCGCAGATCCCACTGGTGAAGCTGCCGAACAACTCGATAATCTCCACATGTGCTCAGATGAGAAGATCACCGTCTACAACGTCGAGTTTCTCTGCTTAGCTGGGCAACTCAAGTGGGGTGACAAAGTTTTGTGTCACTGCTACTACAAGGGACTTCCTGATTGCATTCAGGATATTCTCTCCAATTGGGCTGATGGTAAGCCCACCACATTTGTCTTGATGCGTGATGCAGCACAAAAGATCAATGCTCGTTATTGGGAATGCCAGTGAGAGAAAGCCCACACAAAGTCTGCATTGGAGCAACAATCCTCCAAGAAATCTGGAGAAAATCAATTCACTCAGCCCTCTTCCTCTGCCAATCTGTCCTCTGCTGCCAAGAGCAGCAATAACAACAACTCCAACAACAACTGTGGTGGTTCTGGTGGCCACGGCTCCTCGTCCAGCAAACCCTCCCAACCCACTTCCAACCAGAAGTCCTCAGCCCCCAAACCTGACCTGTCTGACAAGCTTACCAAGTATGGTAAGTTGACGACCAAAGAGCATCAACATTGCATGGACAACAACTTGTGCCTCTTCTGCGGAGGGGCCAATCACAAGGTCAGTGAATGCAAAAAATGGGCTGCATTGGACAACAAAGCCAAGGGGCATCAAGCCCAAGTCACAGAGCCAGATAGCTCTACTGCTGCAGATGTGCAGTCAGAAAAATAGAGTGCGGTCCTCAGGCCTCTGCACAGACCGAGGATTGCATTGAGCTCATCTGTGCTCCTGAGGTTCCCTGCCTCAATGCATCTGCTCTTTCCAATCCGAATTCCCTTCATGTAGAATTAACTTCATCTCTTGTTTTCTCTTCTTCCCCCATTGTAGATAAATCTGTTTCCACCATTTCTGACATCTCTGACCCATCTCCGAAATTTGTAAATAGTTCTCCACTGAACTCTCCTTCCGTTTCCCTGATCCCCTTCAAAGCCTTGGTAGATAGTGGTTCCACTCATTGCTTTGTAGATACTTGCTTTGTCCATACTCATTCCATTCCTACTTCCCCCATCACAGCAGTTGAGTTACGGTTATTCGATGGGTCTTCAAAATCCTATATTTTGGAGCTTGCACACATCCCCATTATTTTTCCTACTGGTGAATCTTTCTCTCTGGACTTCTATGTCACTCAGCTTGATTCCTCCTGTTCCATGGTTCTAGGACACAACTGGCTCACCTGCTGAAACGCTGGAAAACGGACTCGATGGCAAGGGTGGGGAAGCAAACACTGAGGGGACAAGGATGGGAAGCTCTCACACTAAACCCAACACTCAACTCTCAAAACTTCAAACACAACTCACTAAACTTGGATGAGAGCTTAGGGCAAAGGTATAGGGTAGGATATGTCGAAGAGTAATCGTTTTGCCAAGGCAAGTTCGAGGGGGTGTGGATCTGACAGATAGAATCGAAGTAACCGATTTTAGAGAGTTCCAAAAGACACAGTTTACTGGCTGGAAAAGCCCTGGACAACTGCACGAGAATCTGATCTCTAAACTGAGTGTAATGCAAGACCCACTTGATTACAACTCCTCTGGACTCTGGGGGACAAACTCAAGCTCAAGACCCACTTGGCTTAGTCTGTTCTGTCTCTGATTTAGAATTGAACTCGAAGAAATCTCAAGTCCAAATCCCTCTACTTTCTAGGCTCTAGGAAATCACACAAAAGTGAGCTCGGGGTGATTCTCCTTTTAATAACTCTTTCTGAACTCTCCTGAAGATTGGTTTCACTTAAACAATTCACACAAAATAGATCTAAACCGTTCTTGATCACAGCTGCGAAGTACTCTGCTGAGAAGTTGGGGGAGAAGCCCTTCTTCTTCTTCTCAGAGGCCTGCAGCCATATTTTTATATTGAGAGAAAGACAAAACTAAAATAGACGAAACAGAGAGATGTGAAATGCAGGAAATTTGGTCCATTGTAAAAACAAAAGAATAGAATATTTTAGAAGGTTCTTCTGCATTGCTGCAAGTGTCCGAGGTACTCGGAATATGTTTTTGAGTCAACGGCAGTCCGGCCGTTGCTACTAGGTCATCAGGAATGCAGACATTCGATGATGTATGCCTGAGCTCTCGGATCAAAATGCTGATCATGTCTCGGAGATGGTTTCCATTGTTCCGTGCCTGCTGAACTCTCCCTCGGGGAGCGATGCCGTAGCATCGTGGACCCACAAAGTACACCTAATTAGTGCACAATAATCCATTTGGAATATTCTGACACTCGGGGGTGCCGTTCCAATGCTAGGAAGTTTGTTCCGTTGTCCATACTCTGTTTCTAAGGGTTTTGCCTGTCTGCATAACCTTGTTTCATGCCTCTGGGGAATATTCTAAGTTTCTCATGAGCTGGTTTGGCTCATTCCCGGTCTCTGAGCTTAATTTATTTCATGCACAGCCCTCCCTGATTGCGACCTGGGTTGGTTTGGCAAGCTATGTACAGCCTGGAATCCCCTATTAGTTGCCCGAAATGCCCGCCCTTTACTGAGTTCTGTCCTAAAGACTATCCCTTGCGCGAGTTTAGACACTATTAGACATACGCTAGGGCACAAACACCCTATACACGGCCGAACTGGCGACCTCGGGATAGGTCCCAATCCTCTCTGAGGTTCATAGATGTATTGCCATTGATTTTATAGTAATAAAATCGGTAAAAATGGTGTATTTTAGGTGTAGGCCCAAAATCAGCTTATCACCGCTACAATCCGTTGATTGACTGGGTCACAAGCAGTATCATATTCTGGCCATCTCTACTCAAGTCTCCTGCTACCCCCTCCATTCGTGCACCTGCAGATTCTCTGCATTCTGCACCTCCTGTCAATCCCGGTATGGATTCTGTTTCCATCTCTGAGGCTTCTCTGCCCCTCTCCAGTGTTCTGCACATTTCACTCATCAATGCAGCTGCATTCATAAAAGCTTGCAAGCTCCAGGGTTCCCAACAATTCCATATCAACCCCACTGCTCCCTCCGTCTCTGCTGCCTCTGCCTCTGTGTCTACCAAACCAGTAGACCTCTCCTCCATTCCAGAGGAATATCACAAGTACACTGATGTCTTCAGTAAATCACATGCTGACACACTTGCCCCCCATTGCCCTTACGATCTCAAGATTGAACTTGAGGAAGGGGCAGGGCCCCCTGTCAGTACAGTCTACTCATTGTCACAGTCCAAGCTGAAGACACTCTGCAAGTTCATTGATGAACACCTCTCCATTGGCTTCATCCACCCATCCTCCTCTCCTCATGGAGCTCCTGTCCTCTTCGTCAAGAAGAAAGATGGCTCCCTTTGCCTATGCGTCGACTTCCAGGGCCTCAACTGCATCACTAAAAAGGATTGCTATCCACTCTCACTCATCTCCAATCTCCTTGACACTTCCCACAAAGCCTGCATTTATACCAAGATAGATCTCTGGCATGCTTACCACCTTGTCCACATCACTGAAGGCGACGAATGGAAAACTGCATTCAGGACCTGCTATGGTTCCTTTGAGTGGTTGGTAATGCCCTTCGGTCTCACTAACACACCAGCTACGTTCCAATGGTTCATGAATGATATATTCAAGGATATGCTGGACATTTGCATTATCATCTATCTTGACAACATCCTAATCTATTCTGACAACATGAATGTTCATTGCAGTCAAGTCAAGGAAGTATTGAAGTGGCTCCATCAACACAGTGTGATGGTATTGGTGGGGTAGGTGTGTAATATGTGGCTCGGATAACCACTACCTATATCGACCAGTACCTTGAAATGCGATTCTGGGGCATCGGAGACAGTTCTTGAAACGAGGGATTCAACTTTTGACAGGGGTTTTATGTGGTGTAAAAATGTATAAAGGGTTTTCTCGAAAATATACCCAAGGGCACCAAGTGTACTCTGTGGGTGGTCTCTGGAGTAGTAGTGACAAGGCTCTGCTTGTAGCTACAGTTTCTGATCTCAATATCTCTGATCTCGAAACTTGGGGGAATCTGCACTACCCCACTAAGTCTCTGTCTCTCTGTGTCTCTAGGCCTAAGGGGAATCTAAACTACCCCTGAGCCTCAATGTCTCTCTCTAGAAGTCCCCTGGACTCAAACAATGGTCTCTATAAGCTCTCTTGACGATCACAGTTTGTCTCTACTGTTTCTGGGTGGTCTATGACCGAAGCTCTCACTTAGTTGCCTTAATGCACACAGTAGCACAAGATAATGAAATTGTTAATTCCCAAATCTCGTGGTCTCGAAGCTGGGGCAGCGAGTGCTTGCCTTTCACCTCTCCTCCACGCTGTATTTATATGTTTTGGTAGCTAGGAAACAGTCCGAGTAAATAAGGAAATATTAGAGAGAATAATGCTAGTATACACAATCAGTCTGACATTCCCCTGTGTAATAATGCTTTTCCACCCAGCATTGGTCCTGGCTGCCTGTTGTAGACTCATTTCAAGTCATTGAGACGCTACTGGCATCATTTCGTGGGTCATTGCGATGGTCTGCAGCTGTTTCAGTATGCCTGGGGAGGTTCTCTACCCATATGCATATGCCTTTCACCTCCATGCGTCTACCCTATTGGTCTCCTCCCGACCCAGCATTCTGGTACACTGTTCATATACCCTTCTAGTATCTTGAACTGGCCGCGTGTTGCTTATGTGTCGTGCGGATAGTCCGAGATAGTTCAACTACTCCATCATTTGTCCTCTGATCCACTATTGGACCCTGCAAGGCCTTTCAAGGTACTTGATCGGTCATCAAGATGCTATTGCACTTATTGTCCACCATAGCTATCCCCTTGGGGTTGCCTGGTAGGCTTACACATCCATGGTTCAGCAGATTTTCTGTCTGATCCACCCTTTATTCTCCTCTATTGATCCTTCTGACAACCGGCGGTCTTTCCGATTGTCGTATCATGATCAGACAAGCTGATGCAACTTCAGGTGTAATTCCTCAGCTGATGCTTTCTCGGGCAATAGCCATAGTCTCCCTCTTCTTGATAGAACATCATCCCTGCCCTTAATATAGCAGTCAGTACATTGTCTCTTAGTACATTGTATGCCATTTATTTGGGTGAGGGACACTGTTCATTACTAATTGAGGTATCTCGAAGATCCGTCTACCAAGTGTCTCGATGCCGGTCACACAATCTTCTCGAAGGTTTCAATCAGCGCTAGGCTGCTATATGATGTCCCCTTTGAGATAGTTGAGTTAGGGGCCCTCAGTCTTCTCAGGTTATCTTGATGGCCATTATATGGCTTGTGAGCTCCTCCCTCATGATCAGGGAGTTTCTACTGACAATGTTCTCGATACCTGGTGCATCTCTGAGTGTGTACAACCGCAATGCCGCCTGTTGTACCCTTTGTTCACTCTCGAAGCCATACAGTAGCTATTTAGCAGCCACTAGCTGACTCCTGGGGTGCCTTGTAGCCTCATAGAGGTCCTTAGATGACATACCAGTCAGGTTAGGGTCATTGTAGGGGGTGTTATGGGTATATCGAGATGATTACATCATAGCTATTGCTGAGCCATGGGTATATAGGGGTATAATGGCCTATTTTAGCAATGCTTTGATTTTTGGCATAATAACGGCTTATATGCCAAACCCGAAAAGTGTGAGTTCCACTCTTCCACAGTGGAGTATCTTGGGTATATCCTTTCCCCGAGGGTCTCCACATGGACCCCACAAAAGTCAAGATCATCAAGGACTGGCCAGAACCTCAGAAAGTCAAGGACATTCAGTCCTTCCTTGGTTTTGCCAACTTCTATCATTGTTTCATTCATGGTTATTCTGACATTGTCATACCACTGACATGCCTCACTCACAAAGATACCACATGGAACTTCACTGACAATTGTAGAGCCTCCTTCAACTTCTTGAAGAAGGCCTTCATCTCTGCACCAGTCCTCACCCCATGGTCTCCTGACTCCCAGATCATTGTCAAAACCAAATCCTCCGACTATGCCCTCGCGGCCATCCTGTCCATACAGGCTGTTGACGGTGAAGTCCACCCTGTTGCATTGCATTCCCGCACATTCAGTAGTACCAAACTCAACTATGATACTCACGACAAGGAACTCCTTGCCATATTCAAGGCTTTCTGCATTTGGCATCATTACCTTGAAGGTGCTCCTTTACCAGTTGACATGGTCACTGACCACAAGAACTTGGAATATTTCTGCACCACCAAGGTCCTTTCCCGCCGCCAAGTCCACTGGTCTGAGTATCTTTCTCAGTTCAACCTCATTATCTGCTTCTGCCCCGGTTGCCTTGGTACTAAACCTGATGCCCTTACTAGACAATGGGATGTCTACCTTAAAGAGGGGAATAGGGACTATGCAATGGTCAATCCTCACAATTTCTATCCAGTCTTTACTCACGAGCAGCTTGCAGCATCTGCTCGCGCTACATCATTATACTCCCCAGTCCTCTGTGCGGCTGTTACCATTGATGTGGAACAGCTTCACAATGACATCCTTGCTGCACTCCCCACAGACCCGGTCGGCTCCACACACCTTGCCAGTCCTGAAGGATGTTGGTCAGTTGACAATAAAGGTTTTCTCCTCCTCGACAATTGTATCTATGTCCTCAATTCCGACAATCTCCAACTCCGTGTTCTCCAGTACAAGCATGACCACCCACTTTCTGGCCATTTCGGTCAGAATAAGACACTGGAACTCATTTGCCAGGACTATACATGGCCCAAAATCCGGACATTTGTCAAGGACATTTGTAAGTCCTGTGTCACTTGCATGAGGTCTACACGCCCTCTGTTCATTCTTCCCATGATCCCATCACCTGGCTGCCAGTTGGGCAATATGTTCTTGAGCAGTCGTGTTTTGGGACATGGTGGTGGTTCTGGGTTAGGAAGCTCCTGCCATCAGTGCACCCTCTTATATCCATCCGAAGGACTCCGAAATGAAGTTTAATAGTTATCAGGGTCCTAGGCCTTGTGGGCTCGGCCTTAAGGGGAGGGCACTGTTACATCCATAACTATTATGTCCTCATCTCTCTGCAATCTCTGCTTTGGATCAATCCTCATTCCTTCACCTTTCCTTTTTGGTCTCTTGTCCATTCCTGTTTCACAATTGTATAATATTGCATAGTACCTACACAGCCTTCCCTTGTTCCCATAGTTCCCTGTATCCCCTGCAGACTCTATGTACGCTGTAGTTACTATTCTATGGACACTTGTATATAAGCTGTAGGTACTCAAGTTTGTATCCTCAGTCTGAATATCAACTTAGTTTCCATCCTCCACTTCTCTGCTTGATCTCCACCTTGTCCGTTTACTTGGTTCCTTGAAATATAGGATCGCGGCAGCATGAGGGCACAACACATACATTGAGGCCAAAGGTCCACTCTGCACCAAGTCCATCACCTCTGTCTAGAGTCTGTGCTAACATAGTACACGACCTCTGCATTTAGCTGCCCGTACTCCACCTCCGCGCCATAACTTAACAGGTGGGCACTGCTGCACCAGCTGGGCTATTTGATGGGCTCTTGGTGTGAAGTAAGTGATAATGGCAAATGGGCCATTATCTCTCAGAACCAATTTGCTTCAGAAGTATCAGGTATTGAAAGTTGTCACCACTGCCATTATGGACATATTTAATGAAAGTGTCTGACAGATCCAGAAGTTCCTCAAGCAAATAGATGGTACAATGTGATGTTGTAACTTGGTGTGTGGAGTTAATCAACTTCCCTGAGTATGCAATAACAGTGTGTACAAAGCAGACACAAGGGATCTTGAAAGGAGCTAATGGCAGCATCTGATTCTGGATAAAGGTGTTGATAAAGCAGTATGAGTAATCAGGGAGGGATTGTCTCCAGCCCAATAGAGTTGCTTCTGTGTGAATTTTGTTGCTTTTGTCAACTAGGTTCAGCTACTTAAGGGTGACTGGGACATATGAGTCCTGTGGTAAGTCTGCACCTAGTCCAGATTTAGGGCATTGAGTCCATGATAGAGATGCAAGCATTGCTGTTTTTAAAGTTCCCCATCCAAGGAATGATTCAGTTAAATCATAGAAAAGAACTCTTTCATGAGGCTTATTATCAACAATGAGAACTTTCTCCTTCATTGTGTTGCAGAGTGTTGGAAGTGGGATGATATTTATAGTGTAGCAAGTAACATGATCAGTGAGTTTCTGATCACCTAATTAATATATGTATTAGCTGGTATTTCCTACCTGAGAAATTAAATACATACATTGTTTCTGGTTCTCAGATATCTGGGATTGACCTCCAATCTGAATGATGCCACTTTGGATGCTTTCTGGATTAAGTTCTTCATAGACTACCTAATCAGAATAGATAACAATAAATAAATGAGGGGGTGTTCTAGCTACTTACCAATTTGGAGTCCTTTGATTGGGATGGTTGGGGCTCCAGAGCTTGATTGCTTGGACAAGCAGGGGTTGATATGATAGGCAGAGTCTGAGAATGGGACCCTGGTATAATATCTGGGGTTAGTTGATGCTCCAGAGCAATGGCACCCAGGGTTGGTTGGTGCTCCAAGGCTGGCTAGTGTGAGGGCAACTGGGGGACACTGGTGACCTCAGGGCATGAGAAAACACAGAAGCACATGAAGCATGTGAAAGCAACAGGCAGGAGCATGAGAAATGTGAAAATGCAACAGTGGACTCAGGTGCAAGCTGGGTACAATGCTAGGACCAGGAAAATTCTCAGTATATGTATTGCACAGTACAGAAAAGCAACATGCTACACACCTAGGACCAGGGAAATCCTCAGAGAAACAGATGAGGAACCTTGGTGCCTAGGGCACTAGCTAATACTCACAGGTAAGAACTATATAGTCTGAATGTCTATCTACATAAAAGGAAACAGGATGGGAGAACAACAGGAGAGAGCAGCAACACATGGTGGAGATGGCAGAGGTTGGAGTGACAGTGTGTGCACTAGCAGGCACTTACTGCATGGCTGCATGTGTTGAGGCATGGTGCATATGTATGCACTGTGGGTGCTTAGGTGTGTGGCTATGTACGCCAGTCAAGGCTTGCATCCACTGGAGAGTAGAGGTGTGAGGAGGCATGGAAAGCACTGGGGAAGCCAGCTGGGGCTGGGGGTCCCCTTACAGCTGGTGCTCCAAGGTTTGTTGGCACTCTGGAATGATAATATCTGGAGTCCAGTTGCTTGAATGGATAGAAGTTGGGATCATGGATAGAGTCTAAGAACAGGACCCTAGGATAGTATCTGGGGCTGTACAAACCCTTCTTGAGTAGCTACTACCCAATGTGCTTGATTCTGTGTGACCTTTCTCAGGGCTTGGTGGTATCTTGCACTTGTCACTCTGGTAAAGCATTAATTAATTGTGGTTTTGGCAACAGATAATATACTTACCTGTCTAATCTGGATGTTGTATATACTGTATCATCTACATACTCCTCTGCCTGTGCCCAATGCTGCTGGCCAATGACCAACTGGAATTCAATAGGTTTTGCTGGTGGAGAGAAGATAATATTGCCATTAGATTTTGCACCAGTCTTCACTTTCAAGAAGTGACCCTCAAAGTAGGGCTTATTTGGGTCATCTTTGAAACATCTTGCCAGGTTAATGTTTTATGAAGAATGATCACAGAAAAATCCCAGGGAAATCCTGGGTGAAACTGCATTATTGGTTTGCTAAGAAAACTCTTTACAAACTCAAAAAGAGCAGGGGGTTGAATTTTGTAGTCAACAGAAGTGCCTTCTCTGATACCCTGTAGTGCCATAGTTAGCTACTTGGAGAATATAAGCATAGGAGCTCAAAATCACTAACTGTAGAGGTTGGCTTTGCTGTACCAATCTCATAAGGAACCTCAATTAGGATGGAGATCTCCTTTTGCTGCAGAACTGGGGAAGAAAGCTGATTAGGAGACCACTTCATGGCTGGTGGAAGAGTGGGTGGTGGGCCTTATTGATATGCATGAGCTGCCCATTATATAATATCCATGGAACTCATCCCTTCTTGACCTTGTACCATCACCACTGGTTTTTGAATTGGTCTCTGGCTGGTCCACTGCATTGTAGTTAGGTATTTCTCATGAATACTAGCTCCCCTACATCTATACCACCTAAGCCCAGCATGTGCATGGTCTCAGAAAGGTCACCGGCCATGGCACATTTCTTCACTTTGGGATTGTTTGGCTCAAGCCCCCCCTCCCCCTCCCTGGCCCCTGCCCCCACAGATTCAGTAGATGCAGCCTTGGCCAATGTAGCTGCAAAGTGCATCTGCTTCAAGTCCCTTGCCCTCTCTTACAGGTCCACCCCTCCCCCACTCCTGGCTCTAATACAGCCTTTGCTGCTGCCTTGGCTGCCTTTGACTCCTACCCTGCCAACCCCACCTCTTCTACCTCTGCCCAGCAGGACTCTGCCCTAGACTATGACTCATGGTTGGTCAACACTGCACTCCCCTGCCCTGGTCCTCTTCTGGCCTCTGTGCTCTCAGACCTTGCCTCTGCACATGCTCTCACCAAGGGGGCCTACTGCCTTTTGGACACCATTTTGGCCTCTGAATGGTCCTCTATCACAGTATCCCACCAGAGGCAAAAGGTATCATTCTGTGAGTACTTCCATTGTTATGCACTGCATTGGGCTCCCCTCTCCCCTCCCCAACATGTGGCTGCCACATGTCCATCCCATGGAACTGCTGAGATAAGTGGTTCCACTGAACCCTCTAACCTGTCCCCTGCAGCCCCAGCTACTGCCCAGACTGTGTTAGGGACTATCCATGCACAGTCTGGCACTGTCTCCAGTACTGCTGCTGCCCTTGCCCCCTCTCCCCCTCACCCTGCACACTCTCCCCAACATCCTTGGTTTACTCCCCCTGGTGTTCCCCCTCCCCCCCTCTTGTATGCTGGCACTCTCAAGGCAGTGCCTACTTTTGTTATATGCATAATTATTACATTCTCAGTTCTCCACAATATCTGCTTTGGTCAATCCCTGTTTCTTTCACCTTTTCTTTTAGTCTCCTGTCCATTCCTGTTTCACATTTGTATAACATTGTATAGTACCTACACAGCATCTCCTCATCTCCATAGTTCCCTGCATTCCCTGCATACTCTATTTGCATTGTAGTTACTATTCTATAGACACTTGTATATAAGCTGTAGGTACTCTAGTTTGTAACCTCAGTCTGAATATTGACTTAGTTCTCATTCTCCTATTCTTTGTCTGATCTCCACTCATTCTCCACTCTCTCCAATAAACTTGGTTCCTTGAAATATAGGATTGTGGTAGCACAAGGGCACAACACATATGTTGAGGCCAAAGATCCACTCTGCACCAAGTCTACTATCTCTGTCTAGAGTCTGTACTAACATAGTACCCAACCTCTGTCAATCTCCACCTTAGCTGCTTGTACTCCACCCCCATGCCATAACTTAACAACTTTGGTCCATGTGGCGAAGGTATTCCCCACCCTCCCAACAGACTATGTCATCATGGTCCAGAAGGCTGTTCCTGGTGCTCTGGCCTCCAAGGCCAAACACACTTATACAGTAGCTGGCCCCTCATGGCACCAGATTTTGGTCTCCAGCTCTGATGCCTTGTCCAGGGCATCTCTACCCCATGTCACCCACATCATTAACTTGGTGTTATCAGTCTCTGGTTCCATGCTCCACATGGAGTTGGCATGCCCTTCTACTGGGAGCTTGTCCCTTGCTACCTCCACTGTTGCATCAGCTTCTGAGCTGGTGACTGTCAGCACTGCCATCGGCAAGGACCTCCAGGTGCCCCCAGTCCCTGTCACCCTCCCCATGTCACACTCTTACCTCAAGCTTGTGGATGTCCCCCTCTTCCAGCCCAGCACTGTGGACCAGGATACCTCTGCCAAGGTGGCACAGGCCCCTAGCTGGTCCCCCCCAGGTAATTTGCAACTCCACAAAGTTGACCACTGCCACTATGTGGTTTGATATCCACAACTCACAGTCCAGCTCCCACTGTGATGGTATGGGTAGGGTAGGTGTGTAATATGTGGCTTGGAAAACCACTACCTATATCAACCAATACCTCAAAATGCAATTCTGGGGTGTCAGAGACAGTTCTCAAAGAAAGGGATTCAACTTTTGAAAGGGGCTTTTGGGGGGTGTAGAAATGTATATTGTGTTTTTCTCTAGAATATCCCAAAGAGCACCAATTGTACTTCTGAGGATGGTCTCTTGTGGTAGTGGCAAGTCTTCTACTTGCAGCTACACTCTCTGTCTCTCAATTTCTCTGATCTTGAAACTTGAGAGAAATCTTCACTACCCCACTAAGCCTTGTCTCTCTGTGTCTCTAGACCTAAGAGGAATCTAATCTACCCCTGAGTCAATATCTCTCTCTGGAGTCTCTCAGACTTAAGCAATAGCTCTCAATGGGCTCTCTCAACAGTCACAGTTCAGCTCTATTGGTTCTGGGTGATCTTACAACCAAAGCTCTCACTTAGTTGCCTGAATGCACACAATAACACAAGATATGAAATTGTCAATTCCCAGTCTTGTGGTCTCAAAGTTAGGGCAGCAAGTGCTTGCCTTTCACCTCTCCTCCATGCTGTATTTACTGTCACTACCCAGGAAACGAGACACCTAAGCTTAAATCGTTTATTCTGAAGTTCAAAACAATTACACAGCTTCATAAATTATATCAACGAGTACCATAGGATATATTCTACATATATATGTGTTTTTGTAATTTTCAGATGATATCTGGATGAGTGAGGGATATTTTAAAAGATCAACTTGAAATTGTCACTTGTGACCAGCTGCCCTGGAAGTGAGACACAACCTGGGGATCACCGATTGATTTGATAATCAGTGGCCTTCCTGGCTTGTCTCAATGCCAGATGTTGACTTTGGCAGTAGCCATGTTGGATGGCCACCCCACAGTCATTATGGCTGATGTTGGTGGATGAGTACTCACTGGTAACTCCTAATTGTGCACCCTGGATGATTTTAACACTGCTAGATCCCTCAAGTGAGTGCTGTAATGTCTCTATCTCCAGGTCTTCTGTGAGAAGTTGTTACCCAGGTTAGGGGTCCACTCCTGGGTCACAAGGTTGGGATCACAAGGATGTCTATACAGACTTGGTCCTAGTGTCTTACTACTTGACTTGGAGATGGGCTAACTGAATCTCTGAAGCCCTTTCAGGCAAACTGAGGATTTAGACAGAACAGTGTATAACACTAAGCTAAGGATACAGTGGGATGTGGCTATCCTTATATACTACTGAGTGTCTACTATTTATAAGTACCCTGGGTAAGTACTTAGTCAAAGTGAGTCATGAGAAGGTGGACCCAGGTAATAGAAGGCTTCCTATGGGAAATAGAAGTTGTGAGTGGGAGAAGGAAGCATAGCTTGTGAGAATGTTTGTATTAAAGAGGAAGAAAAAGAAGTATTTTACTGTCCATCAGGAAGGTGGCTGAGACCTATTTACAGTCCTTCTTAGGGTTCTGATAACAGAAGTGGTTGGGAATGAGTGGCAGTGGAGTCGATTTCGGGTGGTAGGTCTCCCTTGTCTGAGTTTTGAGTTATTGACAACACTTTTTTTGCTCTAGGCCATGGTTGTACTGTTCTCTTTGGGGGCCCATTCGGTTTCACAGGGCCCACCTCCCCCATCTCCACCTCAGGCACCTTTGCCACCCTCTGTGCCTCCACCTCAAGCTTTCGTGCTGCCCTCTGTACCTCCACCTCAAGCCTCTGAGCCTCCTTCTGTGCCCCCACCTCAAGTTTCCAAGCCTCCTTCTGAGCCTCTTTTGCCGCCCTCGCCTTTTCTAGCTGTGCCTTCTTAACTGCTGCCATTGTTGCCTTCCTTGCTGCCACCTCTTCTCGTCTTATTCTGGCTGCCTCCTCTTTTGCTGCCTTAGCTTCTGTCCTTTTGGCAGCTCTCTCCATAGCTTTCTGCATTCATTTGGAACGTTCCTTTTCCTCTTTCTGTGCCTTCTGATCAGCTTTGATCTCATTTCAAATGTCTCGAAACTTCTCCAATGCCTCCTGGAAGACAGCCTTCATATGGTATGTGAAGTCCCGTTTTGCCAATGCCATGATACTCTCCTCATTTGTCATGTGTTGAGGCCCCCCTTCTGTTTTGCAGCCCTCTCAAACAGGCTGATTCTTCCTCCCATACAGCTGCTGTCAAATACCTTCATTCTCATTATCCATTAACCTTTTCAAGGCATAGTCACATTCCATTTGCTCCTTCGCCTTTACTGCCCAGTCATGTAGTTGCCTATCCTTACATACATAGTCTGCATAGTGTGCAGCCTGTTTGAGTGGAGATGGAAAGTTGGTGAGTGAGTGTTGTGGTAATGCTTCTGATGGTATGGCGTGCTGATTATTGTTTGTAGAGGGGTTATTGGTAGTCGGTGTCACATGGAGCAGTGATGGAAGTGCTGCAGGAATTGGTTGAGCCACTTTTGTAGTAGTGTTCAGAGTGGGAGCAAACACACTCTCCTTGATAATGGATGGGTTGAGAGGCCAGATATCTGAGGTTTGAAAAGCAGATTTGATGGTATCTTTGGTGAATGCCCATTGCTGTGCTTGTGAATATAATGATAAAAAATTGAATTTATCAATATAAAATCCATTCCTTGAGTTTTTGTTCACAATGGCCTTCCACCATGATGCAAGGGGTCCAAAAACTCCTACATCACATGGTTGCAGCTGGTGGGTAGTATGTGAGGGAGGACAAATGAGAGCAATATGGTGCTTCTCACAAAAGGTAATGAAGGAGTAGGAACAATGAGAGTTGTGACCATCGAGAATAAGGAGCCACCACCCATTAGATGGGTTTCTAGCATGACTCGCTGGCTCAAAGTTGTCTGTCAGCCATTTAAGCCCAAGTTCTGTGTCTGTCCACCCATTTTCGGAGACTGATATACTACAAGGTGATCGGTCAACATAGCAGTTATGATAATTGAGCTTAAAATTTACACACCTAGCATGACAAGGATTCTCATGTCCCCAGGCCAAGTTACATTGTTTTCCTTTGAAGATAACTGATGGTGGGAGAAAGTATCCATCTGCAGATACAGCTTCAATCACTGTAACAAGCTCATGACTTTCATTTTCAACCTAGTGAATATTTTTCTGATCACGGTCCACCAGAGCCAATATTTGCTTGCCAACCCCCAGCTGAATACCCTTTTCATCCATGTTGTAAATGTTACTTGGAAAAATATTGTATTTGTCAATGACATCCTTCAATATTTCAAAAAAAGACATCACTTGTGTCTGGTTAAGAGCCTTTGCTCAACAGCATTCAAGGCCAGTAGTCCAATGAGCTTTCAAATCAGGATGCTGAGCTCAAAAATTATGTGTCCACTTGCTACTGACTGGAACACCCAAAATGATGGATGCATATTTGGAGAGGGAGCCAGGAGATAGGGGTATTCCATGTAAGGCAAGTGCCTTTACCCATTCCTTGAGTGCTTTTTCATGAGCTGGGAGAAGATGTTGCTGATGTTCATGAGCCTCCTGTTGTGTCTGGTGTCTATTGTATTGGGCAAAAAGGGTCTGATAAGGAATACCATATTGCTGGGCTGCTTCTCTGAAGGAGAGAATGGGGTAACCTTGGAGATTAAGGCCAGAAGCCCTGATATTGATGAGAGCTGCCTGAATTTTCTGTTCTTTGTCTGTGAGGGGGGCAGCCATGAAGGTAGAGGAAGTCAAAAGACTAGTTGGTTCAACTTGGTTGATGAAATTACCTGAGTAAGGAGTAGTATGATCCATATTGAATATAATCTTCAGGAAGAGCTCCACCAGTACCCCAGGCAATCTCAATAGCCTCTAATCCCAAACTCATTTGCACTTTGCTATTAGAAATGTTAATATATCATAGGGCTACTACAGAAATATCATATCTCACATTTCTAGCATTTTTCAGTTTATAAATGTAGTCAGAAATATGGCTACCATTGTTAAGTTATGGCGTGGTGTGATGGTATGGGTGGGGTAGGTGTGTAATATGTGGCTCGGAATACCACTACCTAAATCAACCAATACCTCGAAATGTGATTCTGGGGCGTCGGAGACAGTTCTCGAAACAAGGGATTCAACTTTTGAAAGGGGGTTTTATGTGGTGTAAAAGTGTATAAAGGGTTTTCTTGAAAATATACCCAAGGGCACCAAGTGTACTCTGTGGGTGGTCTCTGGTGTAGTAGTGACAAGGCTCTGCTTGTAACTACAGTCTCTGATCCCAATATCTCTGATCTCGAAACTTGGGGAAATCTGCACTACCCACTAAGTCTCTGTCTCTCTGTGTCTCTAGGCCTAAGGGAAATCTAAACTACCCCTGAGCCTCAATATCTCTCTCTAGAAGTCCCCCAGACTCGAACAATGGTCTCAATAAGCTCTCTCAACGATCACAGTTTGTCTCTACTGTTTCTGGGTGGTCTATGACCGAAGCTCTCACTTAGTTGCCTTAATGCACACAGTAGCACAAGATAATGAAATTGTTAATTCCCAAATCTCATGGTCTCGAAGCTGGGGCAGCGAGTGCTTGCCTTTCACCTCTCCTCCACGCTGTATTTATATGTTTTGGTAGCTAGGAAACAGCCCAAGTAAATAAGGAAATATTAGAGAGAGTAATGCTAGTATACACAATCAGTCCGACATTCCCCTGCGTAATAATGCTTTTCCACCCAGTATTGGTCCTGGCTGCCTGTTGTAGACTCATTTCGAGTCATTGAGACGCTGCTGGTGTCATTTCGTGGGTCATCGCAATGGTCCGTGGCTGTTTCAGCACGCCCGGGGAGGTTCTCTACCCATATGCATATGCCTTTCACCTCCATGCATCTACCCTATTGGTCCCCTCCCAACCCGGTCTTCTGGTACACTGCTCATATACCCTTCTAGTATCCTGAACTGGCTGCATGTCGTGCGGATAGTCCAAGATAGTCCAAATGTTCCATCACTTGTCTTTTGATCCACTATTGGACCCTGCAACACCTTTCAAGGTACTTGATCGGTCATCGAGATACCATTGCACGTATTGTATTGCCATAGCTATCTCCTTGGGGTTGCCTGATAGGCTTATGCGTCCATAGTTCAGCAGATTCCCTGTCTGTTCTACTCCTGATTTGTCTCTATCAGTCTTCCTGGTGATCGGCAGTCTTTCCAATCGTCGTATTGTGATCAGACAAGCTGACGCGGCCTCGGATGTAATTCCTTGGCCAATGTCTTCTGTCTACGTTTCTCGGGCAATAGCCCTAGCTTCCCCTTTTTTCAATAGAACATTATCCCTGCCCCTTGCTCAATATAGCAACCAGTACATTGTTTTCCCAGTACATTGTATGCCATTTATTCAGGTGAGGGACACTGTTTGTTACTGATTAAGGTATCTCAAAAGTTTGTCTACCAAGTTTCTCGATGGCTGCCACACAATCTTCTCGAAGGTCTTAGTCAGCACTAGACTGCCCTATGTGTTCCCTTCGAGATAGTCAAATTAGGAGCCCGCAGTCTTCTCAGGTCATCTCAATGGCCATTATATGGTTGTGAGCTCTTCCCTCATGACCAGGGAGTTTCTACTGACAGCATTCTCGATACCTGGTGCATCTCTGAGTGTGTACAACTGCAATGTTGCCTGTTGTACCCTTTTGTTCACTCTCGAAGCCATACAATAGCTATTTAATAGCCACTGGCTGACTCCTGGGGTGCCCTGTAGCCTCATAGAGGTCCTTAGATGACATATCAGTTGGGTTAGGGTCATTGTAGGGGTGTTATGGGTATATCAAGATGATTACATCGTAGCTATTGCTGGGCCATGGGTATATAGGGGTATAATGGCCTATTTTAGCAATGCTTCGATTTTCGGTGTAATATCTCCCCCCCACTATAAATGACTGTCCCCAGTCACCTGTCTCAACACGTCCCTGCTCATGCCCCACATGCCTGGAACTATCGTGCACGTGTGGTGGCCTCAACATCCAATCTGAGTTTTTGCTCTGAGTCCCAATTAGGTGACTATTGCGGCGATCAAAATAGAGATCCCCGGAAGGTTCTCGAGTTGCTTTATTTGGGCAGATCTCGACCCTTATGACGTAGCTGACTTCTTTATACCAGCCTGTTGCTATGTGCAACATACAAGCTTTTGTGAGCTTGTCCATAACATAAGGACTTCCCAAGTCCACTCTGGTAGGTCAAATTTCTGTTCTAAGGTCGGGCCGACTCTGTATCCCGGGATACCCGGTCAGCGAAATGAACCTCCTATTTAAACAGGTTCCCCGCTGTTCCTGCCTTCTTTCTTTCTTCCCCATCTCCCCCCATCTCCTCTATCATGCCCCAATGGACTAACCCTTCCAGGTGTGCTCGCGGTGACCAACCCAGCGAAGGTACTGCCCCCTCATTACCGCCAACGCAGCCCGAACCAGTACCAGAGCAATGTGAAGACACTGCCATTGGACAGGCTTCAGGCCTCCGTTGATACCGATCGCAGTGGGCTATTGTGCCCTCCTCCGACCCTGGCCCGACTGTGCCCCCGTCATTCCAGCCTAACTTGGCCAACCCTCTCTTCCTGCCGCGGTCGCCTTCTCATCTGCCAGTGGCCACCCTACCTGCCACTCCTGTTTCACTGCTGTTGTCGACTGCTGAACTGGTAGCCGGGGAGCATGAGGAGTCTGAGGTCGAGATTGAGGTTGGACCCCCTGGTGAGTAATCTGCCTTTGTTTTTCCTCTGCTCCACTTGTTTGGTGCGGTTCTTCCAGTAGCAACCCCTGCCTTGGGCTTTCCCAGCAGGATCCCCATTTGTTCACACTGTCCAGTCCACCTTGCTCCCCAGGCTGGAAGAAAAACGGAAGCACTCCCCCAGTCCTCTTGCAGGCCCATCTCGTCCTTTGAAACCCCGCCCTCATCTTGTGGCACGTCCCAGGACCCATCAAGATGGCCCTTCTGATGCTCCCACCAATTTGGCCTCAACTCCCAGAGCTACCAGGATGATGCTCTGCAAACAACTCACCGCTACTGAGCTCCCGGGGCCTTTGCCTCACCGTTTGGCCTTGGCTGGTGCAGCTCCCCACATTCTTCCAGTTCGTACCCCGGTTGCCCCAGCACCTACTCCGTCTCTTCTTCTGGCAGCCCAGGCCTCCCCATTTGAGCCTGCCGTGGTTGGAACCCCCTCTGGTATGCCCTTCAATTCTATGGCGACGGTTGCGTCCCCGATTGGTAGTCCAGACATGCTGGATGTCCAGCCCCCCTTTTCTGTGCCTGCCATGCAGGCCCTTGTTGTGTCCCCTACTCGCTCTGTTTTGCCCACCGAGACCTTGGTTGGCCGCCAGGGTACCCGTTGCATGGGTATTTTCGAAACTTTTGGTATTCCCCCAGCGCCCCCGGGTCAACTGACTTATAGCCCTGACCTTGCTGTGTGGGGTCTCGATGGCTCATCCCCTCGCAACTCCGAGGTTTCTTTTGTCCCTTTGACATCCGAAGGCTCCTCCTCCTCAACTGTTCCTCTGTCTTCAAGGGAACTGACACCACCTCCTCAAACCAGGGAGAAGGGTAAGCAACGGGCACCCCCTATCCCCAGTTCCTCCCAGGCTCCTGCCAGTTCGTCTTGGCCCAACAAGAGGGCAAAGGCTTCCACAGCTGTCTCTCAACCCCAAGCCACTGCTGTTGTCCGGCCACCACCATTGGGTCCTTCGCAAACTCGATCTTGCGAAGCCCAACTGGCCAACTTTGGTGTCAGTCACCCCGCCCCGAGCCTGGTGGATGCTCTCCGGGGACATTTTTCCCCCACCTCCCTTCACGTATGTCCTCTCTTTTATTTTTGTCTTACTTCCAATTCTCCAGCTGACTCTGTTCTTCTGTTCACAGCCTTCTGGTCACCTCCCAAAATGCTTGAATTGCGCAAGTTGGTTGGTCACGAAGTGCGTGCCCTCAGAGATCCCAGGCCAACCCTGCAAAAACTGCAAGAGCAGCCATCTGCCCCACTGCAGCTTTGCGAAGGAGCCTTAGCTGCTCCTTCATCAGGCCAATGAGTCCGCCTCTCTAGCCAGCTTGTCTTTTCCCAGTGAGCTTTCTATCCTTCTATCTTTCTTTGTTTTCTAACCCTCTCCTTAGTCATGTCCAGCCACCTTTGTGCCATGGGCACCCTTAGTGCGAGCATCGCGGCTCTCAAGCAACTGGCCGACTTCCAGCATCGCCAGTATTGCCTGATTGTTCTGGAGGTGGCTGAGTCCCTCCTTCAGAATGTCTGGTACCTGACCTCCCCTCAGGCTTGGGTCAATGCCGGGATCGCACCCAACGAAGAGTCTGCCATTGCTTTTCTGGCCGATTTGGAGCAACTGATGGAGGATCCTGCCACCCCTTCACCTGAGGACCTCCTCTTCGAGGCTCTCGAGGCTCACGGTTTGTTAGAGAACCTCGTTGGGGTGTTGAGGGCTGTGTCTACACTCTGGTATCCTTCCTCACCAACTCCGGGCCCTTCTGGGTCCTCATGATCATTTCTCTATGGTTTCTCTCCCCTTCTTGATATTCTAAGTCACTTTATTTGTATCTTTATACTTAGAATATTCCCCCTCTAGCTGTCTCTGTGTTCCTTCTTCTTGCTGTATTTGTTTCTCTAGTCTCCACTTCATGTATTATTTTCATCTTACTAGAGTCTCAAATACACATATGTCTGTCTTGGTGTGCCTTGTGTGACCAAGTGAACTTGAGGGTTTTGCCTTAGGCTCTGGGGTAATTTCTGTCCCTGGTTTGGCAGATGTCTCCCCCCCTCTAGTAATCTTATCTCTAATCAAGAACAAGGTACCCCGCTATCTGCTGTCATCTTCTGTGGGTGCTGAATTTTTGTACAAAATTCTTGCTAAGTCTGTCCAAGTTTGTGGGTGTAGGATCCTTGCGCGAAATTTTTGCTGAGTCTGTCCAAGTGCCCTTGTCATTTTGTGGGTGGTCCTTTGCAAGCATTTTGCCAAGTCCCTCTTCCCTTCTGATCTTGATTGGTGGTTGTAGCTTTTTATGCTCCCGCCCCCCTCACTAAAGATCTGGATGCCCACGTCCCTACCCATTGGGCATAAACCCTTATCTTCCGCTTCAACAGGGCGTACTAACTGTTTGAAATTCATCTGGCAGCACCTATCCCCAATTGACTCTGATCTCCAGGCCATCCCATCGTGCCTACTTGTCCACAACAGTCCCTATTGCAAATTGTAGTACATGGCCAGCCTGTTTTCACTCCTTAGTATGCATCATGCTATTTCTTGAGAGGTATAAAATGTTGTAGTTTCCTCCCTCTGTCTATAGCAATCAGCTACTCCAGTTTCCTCTTCTCCAATCTCTATCCAAAATATGTCTGATATCTCTACTGCTTTCTCTGAGTTTCTCGAAGTCATCAAGACTGCTAAACAACGTATGGATTGCCTTGCCAAGGGTAATTGCACTATGAACTTGGCATGTCAGGCTATTGATGCCATGGCTGTCCCCACCATTCGTGAACCTTCCCATGATTTATGCATAGCTAACATTCAATCCATTTCCAGGCCCAGTTCCTGCGTATCCTGGCTTCTGACGCCGCTGCTGCTGTGTCCGATGCTAACCAGAACCTGGTTTTCAAGGCCCGTAGTGGCTACGAATTCTTCAAGAACATCCATGACAAGGGCTTTGAGTTCCCCCAAGCCTATCACAATGCTTTTGAATTCTGTGCTCAAGTCCAGCATGTCTGGGCCCTTGCCAGTGAATGGGCTACTGCCCCATTGTCTCCAGCAGCTGCTGCTACCAATACTCCTGCCAAGAAGGTCCATCCAGCCAATTCTGCTACCCCAGCATCATCTCGACAATCCCAGCGTCGCAAGGTCTGCACAGCACTTTCTCTGGCCACCGTTCCTGATACTGATGAAGAAATCGAGACCGTTGCTGCTCCCAATAACCCTGGCACCAAGCCTAATGATGTAAGGATGCCATTCTCTATTTTTGAGAACAACCCCTGTCTCATGTGTGCTCAGGCTATGGTTGTTGATTCTGACACCATCAAGATTACTGGACCCGCACTTGTCACCAAATTGGATTCCGCTCAGTCCTCTCCTGGGCCTGAGTTACCCAGCAACACGGGGGTTGTTGTCAAGTTGCCCCCTACTGGTCCCAAGGCTCACCAGGTTTCCAAACAATCCCAGGTCTGTCTATCTTCTTATTTTCTCGATTTTATCCCCCTCTCTAAACATCTCTATGCCTCCAGGAGGCAGGAGTTCCAAATGGTCATCCCACCACGGTCTGTATACCCTATTCCCAAGTTCCTGGGATGCAGTGCGAGACTTGTGCTTACTTTATCGCGATGCAGACCCTTGCTGCTGCTCAAAAGCACAAAAATCGACCCCACCTGGTCCCTGCTATTGGTATGTCGACCCCTCCTCTTACTTCAGCACCGAGCTCATCTGCTTTTGCAGGTGTTGCTATTAGTGACCTCCGGGTTATCACCCATCAGGTTACTGATATATATACCCATTATACGGGTACATGTGAGGGCCATCCTGCCCAGCAACATTTTCTGCAAGTGTGTTTCGAGCTGATTTGCGCTGCTCGCAACCTCAAACGTGCCACCAAGAACTATACGTTCTTGGCTCGCAAACAAGATCGCCTTTCTCGATCTATGAGGCAGTAGAATAGTCAGGGTACGCCTCTAGGGCGGTTTTCTTGTATCTGGTAGCATTTTAGCTACAATTCAACAAGTTTTTTGTCTGCCCCTTCCTATTCTTGCTCCTCTCCTGCCCCTAGAAAGTCCTCATCATCGATTGGTCTTGTCTCAACCCTTTCCAATACCTCCAATCCTTCCTCTGAGACATCTATGAGGGCTTCAATTTTATCATTCAACACCAGATTCTTCCTAGCCAGGTATGGGATTACTCTGAAGGCAGCAACTTTGTTTTGCCAGACAGCACCACTCACTTCTGTGAGGATATATGTGCCGCCTTTCAATCTTCGGACTACTACCATCGGTCCCAAGTACCTTGGCTTCATTTTTCGATCTGCCAACTTCTTGATGGCTGTATTTTTGACCAGTACAAGATCTCTGGGTTTGAAGTTGTACTCCTTGATCATATTAGCCAGCTCTTTTTCGAGATGGGCTGCCCTTCGTAGCTTCTCGATGCCAACCCTCTCTCTGATCTGCTTGACGTGTTCTACATGCTTTGCTAACGCCCTTGCTCTCAACCCAATAAGTTCGTCCTGAGACAACATTCTATTCAGATAGTCTACAAGCCAGGTTGCTTCAACAAGATCTAGCAGTAAGGTTGGATGTGCCCCAGTCACCATGAAGAACGGTGAACACCCAACATTACATGGTGTAGATACCAGTACCACTTCTTCACATCTCCGTTGGTAGCTTTGTATAACATCTGTCTCACATCCCAGTGCGGCCTCTCGATAGCTCTGTTGGCCTTGGAGTTGTAGGGAGATATTGTAATACCTTTAATCCCATACTTCTCTTCAAGCCACTTCACCGCTTTCTTAAATGGTGCACCATTATCGGTCACAATTTTCAGTGGGCAGCTCCATTGACACACTATATCTTTGAATAACCATTGCCCTATCGATCACACATTTTCTTTCTTTAAAGCGCGAGCCTCCATCCAGGAAGACAACCCGCACCGCCCATGTACTATATAGCTACAGCCGTTAGAGGCTGGGGACATGTGTATAGTGTCCACATGTAGTACTTGGAATATAGACAGGGTATGAGTGACCACCGGAGGTAGGTTCATAGCTACTTTCTGTCTTTCTTGACAGACATGGCACAATTTAACATACCATGTCATGTCCCTCTTGATTTCAGGCCACCAGAACCACTGTGCCAGTAACTTTGAGGTGGCATAAGCACCTCTGTGTCCTAGACAATCATGAGCGGTGTTCAGAACATACATCCTGTGCCTCTTCTTGATGAACAGCTGCGGTGTTCCGGTCCTGGTCTTCCTATAGAGGTGGCCATCTTTATCTTGAAAGAAGTGTGAGGCTGCTCTCATGAATTTCAACTGTTCAGCTTCACTCATTTTTGCCAACAAGATGGGCACCTTCTCGACCAGCCATTCCTCAATGAGCAGTATGCATTCATCTTGCATAATAGCCATCTCAGACCTCCCACTCTTGTCGTATTCTTGCTCCACATCAGTTTCGAGAAGATCTTGTCCAGGCAACATCCATTCAGTTGTCACCCCTTGTGTCAATATCTCGATAACTGGTTGTCCATCTTTATCTACTCCTTCTAAGGCTGCCAGGGTGATTGCTCCATCCCATAATGCGTCCTGTACTTCCATTTGTATGTCAGTTGCATTGGTAGCTATCGCTTGGCTGTATCCTGTGCAAGTGTCGATCTCGTCAATGAACTCCTCAAGCAGCAGTGGATCTTCATCCGCTGGGTCCGCCTTTATAAGCTCAAATTCCTGACCTTCATCATCCAACGCATCATTGAGAGGAGTGGGTGTTTTGTCCCCGGGGTACCATTGTCTTCAAGATAACCCGTCGGGTCCAAACGTCTTCCCTTCTCAATGAATCAACTTGAAATGGAAGTTTGTCCATACATAATCCACCCATCTATTGACTGTGGCATTGGGGAGTTTGCCTGGGTTGTTCAGCATGCCAAATAGGTACTTGGCATCTATCTTGATCACCAGGTTTCTACAGCCCCAAAATATGTACCTTTCCGTCTCTAAAGCCCAACGCAATCTGCACAACTCTCATTTAGGTTGGGAATAGCGTTGCTGCCTATCATTCAATATCAATGAGTTGAACTTCACATAGTGTATTATCTTCGGGTCATTCTCATCCCGTTAATAGATATAATACCCTACCGCAAGCCACGACATATCAACAGCTAGGACCACAGGCTGCGTACTAGGGAACACTGGATTCCTGGTAGGAAAGCATTTCTGTACAGCCTCCTGTATTAGGTCCTTTGCCTTTATCTGCGCGGGTCCCCACTCAAATTTCCCTTCCTTCTTGAGACATTCATATAATGGTCTAGCCATCACCCCATATTCTGGAATGTGGTGCCGACACTTTACTGCTGTCCCCGTGAAGGCACGGATATCCGTTATTACGCCGAAAATCGAAGCATTGCTAAAATAGGCCATTATACCCCTATATACCCATGGCCCAGCAATAGCTACGATGTAATCATCTCGATATACCCATAACACCCCTACAATGACCCTAACCCGACTGGTATGTCATGTAAGGACCTCTATGAGGCTACAAGACACCCCAGGAGTCAGTCAGTGGCTATTAAATAGCTATTGTATGGCTTCGAGAGTGAACAAAGGGTACAACAGGCGACATTGCAATTGTACACACTCAGAGATGCACCAAGTATCGAGAACGTTGTCAGCAGAATTCCCTGATCATGAGGGAAGAGCTCACAAGCCATAGAATGGCCATCGAGATGACCTGAGAGAACTGAAGGCCCCTAACTCGCCTATCTCGAAGGGGACACCAGGTAGCAGCATAGCGCTGACTAAAACCTTCGAGAAGAACGTGTGACCGGCATCGAGACACTTGGTAGACGGATTTTCGAGATACCTCGATTAATAATGAACAGTGCCCCTCACCCGAATAAATGGCATACAATGTACTAAGGAACAATGTACCGACTGCTATATTAAGGGCAGGGATGATGTTCTATCGAGAAGAAGGAGACTACGGCTATGGCCCGATGAACACAGACAGCAGGCGTCGGCCGAGGAAATACACCCGAAGCCGCGTCAGCTTGCCTGATCGCGATACAACGATCGGAAGGACCGCCAATTGTCAGGAGGACCAATAGAGAAGAGCGAGGAGTGGAACGAGTAGCAAACCTATTAAGCTATGGACGCGTAAGCCTATCAGCCAGCCCCAAGGGGATAGCTATGGCAATACAATACGTGCAATAGTATCTTGATGACCGATCGAGCACCTTGAAAGGCCTTGCAGGGTCCAATAGCGGATCAAAAGACAAATGATGGAGTAGTTGGACTATCTCGGACTATCCGCATGACGCGTAAGCAACGCGCGGCCAGTTCAAGATACTAGAAGGGTATAGGAACAGTGTACCAAAATGCCGGGTCGGGAGGAGACCAATAGGGTAGACACGCGGCGGCAGAAAGCATGCGTATATGGGTAGAAAACCTCCCCGGGCATGCTGAAACAGCTGCAGACCGTCGCGATGACCCACGCAATGACGCCAGCAGCGTCTCGATGACTCGAAATGAGTCTACAACAGGTAGCCAGGACCAATACCGGGTGGAAAAGCGTTATTACGCAGGGGAATATCGGACCGATTGTGTATACTAGTATTACTCTCTCTAATATTTCCTTATTTACTCGGGCTGTTTCCTAGCTACCAAAACATATAAATACCGCGTGGAGGAGAGGTGAAAGGCAAGCACTCGCTGCCCTAGCTTCGAGACCACGAGATTGGGAATTAACGATTTCATATCTTGTGTTATTGTGTGCATTCAGGCAAACTAAGTGAGAGCTTCGGTCCTAGACCACCCAGAAATAGTAGAGACAGACTGTGATCGTCGAGAGAACTTGTTGAGACCATTGCTTGAGTCCGGGAGGCTCACAGAGAGATATTGAGACTCAGGGGTAGTTTAGATTCCCCTTAGGTCTAGAGAGATAGAGAGACAGAGACTCAGTGGGGTAGTGCAGATTCCCCCAAGGTTTCGAGATCAGAGATATTGAGAACCTGAGGCTGTAGTTGCAAGAGGAGACTTGTGCTACTACCACAGAAACCATCCCCCAGAGTACACTTGGTGCCCTTGGGTATATTTTCGAGAAAACCCATTATATATTCATATTCCCCAAAACCCCCTTTATAAAGTTGAATTGCTCTCTTCGAGAACTGTCTCCGACACCCCAGAATCGCATTTCGAGGTACTGGTTGATATAGGTAGTGGTTATCCGAGCCACACATTACATACCTACCCCACCAATACCATCACATCTGGAGCCCACCGCGAGGGGGCCGCTTCAGATTTCGAAAAGAAATTCAACTTTTTCGTCTTTAAAACCTTCTCAAAACGTCTTTCGGACCACCTCCAAAAGAGCCGTCTAGAGGAACAAAAGTTTCACGAGGATCTCGAGGTTCTTCCAAACAGAAATCCCAGAGAACTCAACCAGAAACATCTACTCCTGCGAGCCTTGTAACCCAAGCTTCAGGATCGCGAACTAGACTATCTAGAAACTCACAAAAGACCGACGTCGTTGATAAAGAGACTGCCAAGATCATCGTTCGGAAGCCTCTAAACCCAAAGGCCAAGTCAAAAGCTACAACAGTGGCTACCCCGAGAAATCCTACTATCGCGAACGTGCCAAACGCAGCTACGCCATCAGGTAGAGCAGCATCGAACTCTAGCCCTCTGAGTACACATACTCCGTCAACAAGTCCGAGCAATCAGACCTTGACATTACCGGGTAGTTTTCTAACTCCTCGACCAACCGTAGTTGCACGAACACCCGTAGTAGCTTCTCAAACACAGTCTTCGAACTCGCAGACACCTTCGAGAATGTCACCTGCATACAAAATGCCGCGGCCAGGTGGCAATGATGCCCCTAAATGGGACAGCACAAAGCCAGAGCTCTTGAAAGAGTTCCTCTATAACTTAGAGAGAAATTTCAAACTCTGCCAAATAGCCACGGCAAAAGAAAAACTTGAATGGGCAGTATTCTATGTGGATTCGCAGACACGCGATGAATGGATGGAATTCGACTCCTTCAAAACCGATGATTGGGATGCCTTTGTAGAGGCATTAAAAGCAGAGTACCCCGAGATCAAAACGATCGAGAGGGGGTCGAAACGAAAACTCGACCAGATTGTGAGAGAGCATCGGGGACTCAAAATGGATAATGAAACGGAGTTCCTAAGCTATAAATGAAAATTTATGGCTGAAGCGACGAAGTGTCTAAAACCCCCGGCGCTAGTATCAAATCGAGAGTTGGTAGAAGCATTCATCGGAGCATTGGATTCAAGCTTCCAGGAAACGTTGAACCTGAACCTCAGCATTAAAGGGACCACTCGGGCAGGTAGCAACCTCTGGGGGGAGGATCCCTACGATCTGTCAGAAGTCGTCGAGAAGGCGGAGAGCCTTGCAAGCGGAAACACCTTACGTAGGTCGTACTTTCGCGATGGCTCAACGCGAGCGACTCCCTCAGTTGTATCCCCGGCTTCAGGGGGTATTAAAGTGGAGTTAGATGATTTCAAGCAATCGGTTGGCAGAGGTTTAGCGACGTTAAGTACAGCTATTACAACTATGGTCGCGAATCAAGAAAAAATGTTTAAGCATTTGACGGAAACAAGGTCGCAACGGCCGCAGACAAATAGCTATAAGCAGGCCAACAATGGGAACCCTGGTGGACCCAGTGCAAACAATAGCGGGGGGCAGCCAAACCCTTACAATGATGGAGGGGACTGTTTCTACTGTGGATTGCCGGGGCACAGGTGGGGACAGTGTAAAGAGCAGAGAAAGCATGCTGAGGAAGGAAAAATCCTAGTGATAGGAAACAATATCCGTATGCCAGATGGCTCGTACGTCCCGCGGGGAGATGGACCCATTATGGACCGAGTGAATAGACACTACGGTGTAGCTGCACAAAATGTACAGGAAGTGTCCACAGGAATCTCTGATGCACCAGATCTCTATGGGCCTCCCGTACCTGTTTTCGTGAACCGAGTCCAAGAAGGGACCGTCTCGAAAGTGACAACCAGCTCTGAGGCCGACTTGGCTAGTATGAACGCGAAGATTGAAATGTTGAGCTCGCAATTAGACCAGTTTCTGAAAGCGCAGCCGACACAACAATTCATGGACACCCGGGCCTCTGCAGCGGCGAATCAGGAGGATTTTTGAAGGGTCCAATGAAGAAGCCGGGCCCCAAGAAAAAGGTCACGATTAGGGAACCCCCGGATTCGGAGGACGATGATGATAATAATAGCGATGGAAGTGATAGAGAAGAAGTGGTCAAATCGAGAAAACAAAAATCGGCAAAGGTAGCGAAGAAACCTTTGCCGCAAAAGAAAAATGAACTGCCCTACAAGCATGTACCTCCTATGAAACCCGTAGTCGAGGCACCGCCTGTCAAGGCGCGGTTCGTAACAGAGATGTCGAAGGGGAGCTATAAGCATCAAGCTCCAATAGAGGATGGTCTCGATGTAGAACAGATTCTAGACAGAATCCTGGCCGACAGGATATCGCTAACACACAAGGAACTATTGAAGCTGTCACCGGTTTATCGAGACCAGTTAAAAGGACAGATCAGTAAGAAGCGTGTGGCAGTATCTACACAGGCGGTGACTATGGAGACAGTAGAGGAAAGTGAGGTAGAAGATGAAGAAGAGGAGGCAGACCAGCCTCTCGAAACTGAAGTAACACGGAAGCCGGTGCTCCAGGTCAATATGGCGGCTCTACCCGACTGTGATACACTGGTACATAGTATCAGAACAGAGGGGGGACCGACTAACAAACTGGTAGCCAGTGACCCGGTGCTACAGTATTTAGAAGGGGTGGCACCTGCGGATAGAGCACGAACAGTATTTGTGGCGAGAGACTCCGAATCTCTGCGAGTGGTTCCAGTAGTGGTAAACTCGGTTCGAGAGGAGGAAGCTCTTCTCGATAGTGGGTCTCAGATTGTATCTATGTCGCGGGAAGCCGCGATACAATGCAAAATTTCCTGGGACCCCGATATCACCATAAATATGCAGAGTGCTAATGGACAGGTCGAGAAAACAGCGGGTCTAGCAAAGGACGTGCCGTTCCAGATTGGGGAAATAACTGTGTACCTTCAAGTGCACATTATACCAAATCCCCCTTACAGAATATTGTTGGGAAGGCCGTTTGATGCCCTCACTGAGAGCCAGGTATCCAATTCACAAAACAGAGGCCAGGTAATCATGTTGAAAGATCCGAATACTTTAGCGAGAGCAGTAATCGCGACATACGACAGGGGACATCTCCCCTCGGTTTTGTCTAAGAAAGATATGGAAAATTTTCGGGCAGCCTCGAGGAGTTCGCAATCAGCGTAGGAGAGGTAGCCTGTATTATTGAGTGGGACCGGGCTGAGGAACCCTATGTGAGCGAAGTTTTACCGCTTACGAAAGGTAGCTATTCAGCAGACGAAGTACAAATGCTGTATATCTCGAAAAGTATGGCATCTACAGAAAAACCAGTTCCAGAGGCGGAGGTGTTTGGGTCTTTCCTATCACAAGTAGTTCATAGAGGGCCTACCAATCAGGCAGTACAAGCCGTGGTACCCGAAAATGAGGAAGAAGCTATCGAGGAAAAATTGTGCTTAGTAGGAAGGAAATACAAGCCAGTTGCCTTGAAAGTTCGGCCAGTGTTAGGAGACCTACCAGACAAATTCAGAATAAGAAGGGAGATTAAGGGAGATCCGCTAGCAGGGTTAAGGGATCTGCCAATACGTCCGCCAGAGCTCAAACCGAAAGGTAGATATACTCAGGAGAGGATGGATAAGCTGGACCAGGCCCATGACGGAGACTTCTTACTCCCAGAAGAGAGAAAGCTCATGCACTATATTATAGCGGAGCAGAACGAGGCATTTGCCTGGGATGATACTGAGTGAGGAAGCTTCAAGGAGGAGTTCTTCCCTCCGATCAAGATACCTACAGTGGCTCACACGCCCTGGGTCGAGAAGTCGTTTAGGATTCCCCCAGCAATGCATGACGAAGTATGCAGGATCATCCGGAAGAAAATAGAGGCCGGGGTATACGAACCCTCGAACTCATCTTACTGATCGAGATGGTTTTGCGTAGTGAAGAAGGACGGGAAAAGTCTGCAAATCGTGCACAGTTTGGAGCCATTAAACAAGGTGACCATCGCACATTCAGGACTACCCCCGGCTACGGAGGAGTTAGCTATGCACTTTGCAGGGAGAGCCTGTGGGGGTGTATTGGATTTGTATGTGGGATATGATGAGAGGATATTGGCCAAATCTTCGAGAGACCTCACGACGTTTCAAACACCGTTTGGCGCGCTCAGACTGGTGACATTGCCAATGGGGTGGACCAACTCAGTCCCTATATTTCATGATGATGTTACATACATCCTACAGGACGAGATCCCGGAATACACCATCCCGTATATTGATGATGTTCCCATCAGGGGGCCCAAGACGCGTTATGAACTGGCGGATGGTAGCTATGAAGTGATGCCTGGGAATCCGGGGATCAGAAGGTTTACATGGGAGTATTTCCATACCTTCAACCAGATCCTGCAGAGAATGAAATATGCAGGAGGCACCTTCTCGGGACCTAAAACCGTGGCCTGCGCAGACAAGGTCGTGATTGTTGGTTTCGAATGTAGCTATAAGGGAAGATTGCCTAGTACGGACACTATTGGAACAGTTACTCGATGGGGAGATTGCGAGTCCCTTACGGATATCCGCGCCTTCACGGGGACAGCAGTAAAGTGTCGACACCACATTCCAGAATATGGGGTGATGGCTAGACCACTATATGAATGTCTCAAGAAGGAAGGGAAATTTGAGTGGGGACCCGCGCAGATAAAGGCGAAGGGCCTAATACAGGAGGCTGTACAGAAATGCTTTCCTACCAGGAATCCAGTGTTTCCTAGCACGCAGCCTGTGGTCCTAGCTGTAGATACGTCTTGGCTTGCGGTGGGGTACTATATCTATCAACGGGATGAAATTGACCCGAAGATAATACACTACGTGAAGTTCAATTCGTTGATATTAAACGACAGGCAGCAGCGCTATTCCCAACCTAAACGAGAGTTGTGTGGATTGCGTTGGGCGTTAGAGACGGAGAGGTACATATTTTGGGGTTGTAGAAATCTGGTGATCGAGACGGATGCCAAGTACCTGTTTGGCATGCTGAACAATCCAGGCAAACTCCCCAACGCCACTGTCAATAGATGGGTGGATTATGTACGGACGAACTTCCATTTCAAGTTGGTTCATCGAGAAGGGAAGACCTTTGGACCCGACGGGTTATCTCGAAGACGATGGTACCCCGGGGACAAGACGCCCACCCCTCTCGACAATGCGTCGGATGATGAAGGTCAAGAATTTGAGCTTATAAAGGCGGACCCAGCGGATGATGATCCACTACCGCTCGAAGAGTTCATTGACGAGATCGATACTCGCACTGGATACAGCCAGGCGATAGCTACTGATGCAACCGACGTACAAATGGAAGTACAGGACGCATTGTGGGATGGAGCAATCACCCCGGCGGCCTTGGAAGGAGCAGATAAAGAAGGACAACCAGTTATCGAGATATTGACACAAGGGGTGACAACCGAATGGATGTTGCCCGGACAAGATCTTCTCGAAACTGATGTGGAGCAAGAATACGACGAGAGCGGGAGGTCTGAGACAGCTATTATGCAAGATGAACGCATACCGCTCATCGAGGAATGGCTGGTCGAGAAGGCGCCCATCTTGTTGGCAAAAATGAGTGAAGCTGAGCGACTGAAATTCATGAGAGCGGCTTCACATTTCTTTCGAGATAAGGATGGCCGCCTCTATAGGAAGACCGGGACAGGAACACCACAGCTGTTTATCGAGAAAAGGCATAGGATGTATGTCCTGAATGCCGCTCATGATTGCCTGGGACACAGAGGTGCTTATGCCACCTCGAAGTTACTGGCACAGAGATTCTGGTGGCCCGAGATCGAGAGAGACGTGACATGGTATGTTAAATCGTGCCATGTCTGTCAGGAAAGGCAGAAAGTAGCTATGAACCTACCTCCAGTGGTCACTCATACGCTGTCTATATTCCAAGTACTACATGTGGACACCATACACATGTCCCCAGCCTCTAACGGCTGTAGCTATATAGTACATGGGCGGTGTGGCCTATCTTCGTGGATGGAAGCTCGCGCTTTGAAGAAAGAAAATGTGCGATCGATAGGACAATGGCTATTCGAAGATATAGTGTGTCGATGGAGTTGCCCGCTTAAAATCGTGACAGATAATGGGGCACCATTTAAGAAAGCGGTGAAGTGGCTTGAGGAGAAGTATGGGATTAAAGGTATTACTATATCTCCCTATAATTCTAAAGCCAACGGAGCTATCGAGAGGCCGCACTGGGATGTGAGACAGATGTTATACAAAGCTACCAACGGAGATGTGAAAAAGTGGTACTGGTATCTACACCATGTAATGTGGGCAGACCGTGTCACGATCCGGAAGGGTACCAGGTGTTCACCGTTCTTTATGGTAACCGGGGCACATCCAACCTTACCGCTAGATCTCGTGGAAGCGACCTGGCTTGTAGACTACCCGAATAAAATGTTGTCTCAGGACGAACTCATTGGGTTAAGGGCTAGGGCGTTAGCAAAGCATGTAGAACACGTCGAGCAGATCAGAGAGCGAGTTGGCATCGAGAAGCTACAAAGGGCTGCCCATCTCGAGAAAGAACTGGCTAATACGATCAAGGAGTACAACTTCAAACCCAGAGATCTTGTACTGGTCAAAAATACAGCCATCGAGAAATCGGCAGACCGAAAAATGAAACCAAGGTACCTGGGACCGATGGTGGTAGTCCGAAGATTGAAGGGCGGCGCATATATACTTGCGGAAGTGAGCGGTGCTGTCTGGCAAAACAAGGTAGCTGCCTTCAGAGTAATCCCATACCTGGCTAGAAAGAATTTGGTGTTGAGTGATAAAATTGAGGCACTCATAGATGTCTCAGAAGAAGGATTGGAGGCATTGGAAAGGATCGAGACGAGACCAATCGATGATGAGGACTTTCTAGGGGCAGGAGAAGAGCAAGAATAGGAAGGGGGCAGACAAAAAACTTGTTGAATCATAGCTATAATGCTATCAGATACAAGAAAACCGCCCTAGAAGCGTACCCTGACTATTCTACTGCCTCATAGATCAGGAAAGGCGATCTTGTTCACGAGCCAAGAACGTATAGTTCTCGGTGGCACGTTCGAGATCACGAGCAGTGCGAATCAGCTCGAAACAGACTTGCAGAAAATGTTGCTGGGCTGGATGACCCTCGCACGTTCCCGTGTAATGGGTGTATATGTCAGTAACCTGGCGAGTAATAACCCGGAGGTCACTAATAGCGACACCTGCATCGGCAGATGAGCGCGAGGCTGAAATAAAAAGGGAGGAGTCGACGTACCAATAGCAGGAACCGGGTGGGGTCGATTCTTGTGCTTTTGAGCAGCAGCAAGGGTCTGCATCGCGATAAAGTAAGCACGAGTCTCGCACTGCATCCCAGGAACTTGGGAATAGGGTATACAGACCGTGGTGGGGCGACCACTTGGAGCTCCTACCTCCTGGGAACATAGAGATATTTTTAGAGAAGGGGATAAAATCGAGAAAATGAGAAGTTAGACAGACCTGGGATGACTTGGAAACCTGGTGAGCCTTGGGACCAGTTGGGGGCAACTTGACAACAACCCCCGTATTACTGGGCAACTCGGGACCAGGAGAGGACTGAGCGGAATCCGACTTGGTGACAAGCGCGGGTCCAGTAATCTCGATGGTGTCAGAATCGACGACCATAGCCTGGGCGCACAATAAACTTGGGGCCACTCTCAAAGATTGAGAAAGATGTCTTACATCGTTGGGCTTGGTGCTGTGATTATTGGGAGCAGCGACAGCCTCGATTTCTTCATCAGTATCAGGGACGGTGGCCGGAGAAAGTGCCGCGCGGACCTTGCGACGCTGGGATCGTCGAGATGATGCAGGAGCAGCGGAATTGGCTGGACGGACCTTCTTGGCAGGAGTATCGGTAGCAGTAGCTGCTGGAGACGAAGGGGCAGCAGCCCGTTCACTGGCAAGGGCCCGGACACGCTGGACTTGAGCACAGAATTCGAAGGCGTCGCGATAAGCTTGGGGAAACTCAAAGCCCTTATCGTGAACATTCTTGAAAAATTCGTAGCCACTACGGGCCTTGAAAACCAAGTTCTGATTGGCATCGGACACAGCAGCAGCAGCGTCGGAAGCCAGGATACGCAAGAACTGGGCCTGAAAATGGATCGAATGTTAGCTACGCGTAAAGCCACTGGGCACGGGCACGAACAGAAGGGACGGCCATGGCATCGACAGCCTGGCGTGCCAAGTTCATGGTACAGTTGCCCTTGGTAAGGCGATCCATGCACTGCTTGGCAGTCTTGATGACTTCGAGAAGCTCAGAGAAAGCAGTAGAGATGTCAGACATAGTTTGAATTGAGATTGGAGAGGAGGAGACTAGAGTAGCTGATTGCTATAGACAGGGGGAAGAAACTACGACATTTTATACCTCTCGAGAAATAGCATGACACGTACTAAAGTGAAGACAGGCAGGCCACGTACTACGATTCGCGATAGGGATTGTCGCAGACAAGTAGGCACGACGAGATGGCCCGGAGATCAGAGGCAATTGGGGATAAGTGCCGCCAGATGAAATTTCAAATGGTTGGTGCGCCCTGTTGAAGCAGGAAATAAGGGTCTATACCCAATGGGTGGGACGTGAGCGTCCAGATCTTTTGTGAGGGGGGCGGGAGCATAAACAGCTACACCCACCAATCGAGATCGGAGGGGATGAAGGACTTGGCAAAAATTTTGGCGAATGACCATCCACAAAAGGACAAGGGGCACTTGAACGGACTTAGCAAATATTTTGTGCGAAGACCCTGTGCCCACAAACTTGGACGGACTTAGCGAGAATTTTGTGCAAAAACTCAGCGCCCACAGAGGATGAAAACAGATAGCGGGGTACCTTGTTATTTGACTAGAGATAAGATTAATAGAGGGGGGGAGACATCTGCCAAAACAGAAGACAGACACTTCCCCAGAGCCCAAGGCAAAACCCTCAAGTTCACTCAGTCACACAAGGTATGCCAAGACAGACAGATATATATATTTGGGACTCTAGAAAAATGGAAATAATACGTGAAGTGAATACTAGAGAACCAAATATAGCAAGAAGGAGCGCAGAAACAGCTAGAGGGAAATATTCTAAGTTAAAATAATACAAATAAAGCGACTTAGAATATCAAGATCAGGGGGAGAGATATGGAAAAGTGTTACGAGGACCCCGAGGGGCCCGGCGTTGGTGGAGAAGGCACTTGAGGCCCAGAGACAGCCTCCAAAGCCCGGACGAGATTCCCCAACATATCGTGTGCCTCGAGAGCCTCGAAGAGGAGGTCTTTGGCCGAAAGCATGATGGGGCCTGCCAACACTCTATCCAGATCGGAGACGAAGGCGATGGCGGCGTCTACGTTGGGAGCAATACCAGCCGCGACCCAGGCTTCAGGCGACCCGAGGTACCAGGAGTTCTGGAGGAGGGATTGAGTCACCTCCAGAACGATAAGACGAAACTGGCGACGTTGGAAGTCGGCCAGCTGGTCGAGTGCCGCAATGCTCGCACTAAGGGTGCTCATGGCACGAAGACGGCTGGACATAACTATAGCAGAGAGGTCAGAAGGAAATCAAAAGAAAGGGAAGGAAACTCACCAGGAAATGACAAACCAGCGAGAGTGGCGGACTCATTGGCCTGATGGAGGACCAGCTGAGCCTCCTTCGCAAAGCTACAGTGGGGCAAATGGCTGGCCTTGCAGTTGGCACAAGGCTGCCCCGGCGTAGTCGGTATACACTCTGCGACTAAGCGACTGGCGCAGTTGAGGCACTTGGCCTGGTGTTCGAGGGGCTACGAACAGAGAGCTTAGAAGTGGCAAACACAAGAGAGAAGTATAGAAACGTACGTGGAGGGAGTCGGGGGCGAAATAACCCCTGACGGCGTCAGTAAAGCTGGAGATGGGATGACGAACCCCGAAATTCGCCAGTTGGGCCCTTCAAGACCGATTCTGGATCGGCTCAGGAGGCGGAGGGGTTCCTTGCGCCATGAAGACGTCGGGAACGGCGGGCTGGGAAGGACCAGCAGCGACCTGAGACGCGACAGGAGGGGGGGGCGCCTTCTGTTTTCCCTTATCCTTGGCACGGGGGGGCGGCGTCGGTTTTCTAGAGGGAGGCGGGACCTTCTTCTCCTTCCCTTTGACCTTGTCGCGACCAGGAGGCACAGGCGGGGAGACCCTGTATGATAAAACGGCCCGGCCATGGACTTGAGATCGAGTTTGGTGAGGAGGAGTGACAGCTGGAGAACGAACAGGAGAAGTTGGGGGAGAGATAACCATCGGTGGGAAAGCCTGAATGGAGGCTGGAAGGGGCACCGGCTGGATGTCCTGCATTATGGCAGTAGCAAGGGGGGACACCAGGGTATTGGCCAAGCCGGCGGGAGAGGGTGTCGAGGCAACTGGTGCAGCTGCAGGGGTCTGAGCCAGTGGAGCAAGCATGGCAGGCGAAGGAAGGGAGGCGACCGAGCCAGGGGCAAGAACTTGGACGGGAGGAGTCCGGGGGGCGGCGCCAGCCAGGGCAGAACGGTGAGGCAGCGGCTCGGGTCGGTCAGTAGCGGCGAGCTGCTCGCACATGGTCATCCTGGTAGCCCTAGTGGCCGGCGACATTGCTGCGGTGGCGTCGTTGGGGTCTGTACGAGACCGTTTAACCGGGCGGGGACGCGGCCTCGCAAATAGAGATGGACCCGTCGGTGGAGGACTGGGCGTCTGGTGGCGTTTTTTGGGATCCTTGAGCACCTCGCGTTGAGCGCGGCCCGGAATTCTGACTGTGAGGCCAGACAAAGGGGCGGCTGCGACAGCTAGAGCAGTGGGAAGAGCTGTAGGGAAAGTCAGGACTAGACATGGAAGGGGGAGGTACTCACCAGGTAGGGCCTCTACGATCTCGACCTCGTCCTTCTCCTGCTCCTCCTCTGGAAGCCCAGGCGGCGATGAAGGCGAGGCAGGGGCGACAGGCAAGCTAGTCACCGGGGGTAGAGATACCTGGCGCGGAGGATTGACCGCGGGGGCAGGAGCTGGCGAGGCTGATTCTGGCAGGAACAGGGGGTTGCTGCGGTTAGGCGGGAACATCGGACGCCCTGTCGAGGAGGTTGAGCCGGGAACAAAAGCCGTGTGCCATCGAGAGTGGCGGCAGGAGTCCTGGGCTTGCTGAATGGCGAGCCGGGCTGTTCGAACGGCGGCGTCCGTTGCTTGCACCAGGTCGGGAGTTTGCGACGCAACGATGGACTCCTCCTCAGATGAGCTGTCGTAGTCGAGGGCGAGAGGGTTAGTACGATGAGACATGTTAGTAGAGAATGGGAAAGAAAGAAAGAGGGCGCAAACGGCGGGGAGCCTGTTTAAATAGGAGGCTGATCTCGGTGACCGGGTATTCCGGGACACTGAGCCGGCCCGACCTTAGAAGAGAAATTCGACTTACCAGAGTGGACTTGGGAAGTCCTTATGTTACGGACAAGCTCGCGAAAGCTTGTATGTTGCACTTAGCGACAAGCTGGTATAAAGAAGCCGGCTACGTCATAAGGGTCAAGATCTGCCCAAATAAGGCAACTCGAGAACCTTCCGGGGATCTCTATTTTTGATCGCCGCGATAGTCACCGAATTAGGACTCAGAGCAAAAACTCAGAGTGGATGTCGAGGCCACCACACGTGCACGATAGTTCCAGGCACGTGGGGTATGAGCAGGAACGCGTCGAGACAGGTGACTGGGGACAGTCATTTATAGTGGGGGGGAGATATTACACCGAAAATCGAAGCATTGCTAAAATAGGCCATTATACCCCTATATACCCATGGCCCAGCAATAGCTACGATGTAATCATCTCGATATACCCATAACACCCCTACAATGACCCTAACCCGACTGGTATGTCATGTAAGGACCTCTATGAGGCTACAAGACACCCCAGGAGTCAGTCAGTGGCTATTAAATAGCTATTGTATGGCTTCGAGAGTGAACAAAGGGTACAACAGGCGACATTGCAATTGTACACACTCAGAGATGCACCAAGTATCGAGAACGTTGTCAGCAGAATTCCCTGATCATGAGGGAAGAGCTCACAAGCCATAGAATGGCCATCGAGATGACCTGAGAGAACTGAAGGCCCCTAACTCGCCTATCTCGAAGGGGACACCAGGTAGCAGCATAGCGCTGACTAAAACCTTCGAGAAGAACGTGTGACCGGCATCGAGACACTTGGTAGACGGATTTTCGAGATACCTCGATTAATAATGAACAGTGCCCCTCACCCGAATAAATGGCATACAATGTACTAAGGAACAATGTACCGACTGCTATATTAAGGGCAGGGATGATGTTCTATCGAGAAGAAGGAGACTACGGCTATGGCCCGATGAACACAGACAGCAGGCGTCGGCCGAGGAAATACACCCGAAGCCGCGTCAGCTTGCCTGATCGCGATACAACGATCGGAAGGACCGCCAATTGTCAGGAGGACCAATAGAGAAGAGCGAGGAGTGGAACGAGTAGCAAACCTATTAAGCTATGGACGCGTAAGCCTATCAGCCAGCCCCAAGGGGATAGCTATGGCAATACAATACGTGCAATAGTATCTTGATGACCGATCGAGCACCTTGAAAGGCCTTGCAGGGTCCAATAGCGGATCAAAAGACAAATGATGGAGTAGTTGGACTATCTCGGACTATCCGCATGACGCGTAAGCAACGCGCGGCCAGTTCAAGATACTAGAAGGGTATAGGAACAGTGTACCAAAATGCCGGGTCGGGAGGAGACCAATAGGGTAGACACGCGGCGGCAGAAAGCATGCGTATATGGGTAGAAAACCTCCCCGGGCATGCTGAAACAGCTGCAGACCGTCGCGATGACCCACGCAATGACGCCAGCAGCGTCTCGATGACTCGAAATGAGTCTACAACAGGTAGCCAGGACCAATACCGGGTGGAAAAGCGTTATTACGCAGGGGAATATCGGACCGATTGTGTATACTAGTATTACTCTCTCTAATATTTCCTTATTTACTCGGGCTGTTTCCTAGCTACCAAAACATATAAATACCGCGTGGAGGAGAGGTGAAAGGCAAGCACTCGCTGCCCTAGCTTCGAGACCACGAGATTGGGAATTAACGATTTCATATCTTGTGTTATTGTGTGCATTCAGGCAAACTAAGTGAGAGCTTCGGTCCTAGACCACCCAGAAATAGTAGAGACAGACTGTGATCGTCGAGAGAACTTGTTGAGACCATTGCTTGAGTCCGGGAGGCTCACAGAGAGATATTGAGACTCAGGGGTAGTTTAGATTCCCCTTAGGTCTAGAGAGATAGAGAGACAGAGACTCAGTGGGGTAGTGCAGATTCCCCCAAGGTTTCGAGATCAGAGATATTGAGAACCTGAGGCTGTAGTTGCAAGAGGAGACTTGTGCTACTACCACAGAAACCATCCCCCAGAGTACACTTGGTGCCCTTGGGTATATTTTCGAGAAAACCCATTATATATTCATATTCCCCCAAAACCCCCTTTATAAAGTTGAATTGCTCTCTTTGAGAACTGTCTCCGACGCCCCAGAATCGCATTTCGAGGTACTGGTTGATATAGGTAGTGGTTATCCGAGCCACACATTACATACCTACCCCACCAATACCATCACACCGTAAGGGACTCGCAATCTCCCCAACGGGTAACGGTTCCAATAGTGTCCATACTAGGCAATCTTCCCTTATAGCTACATTTGAAACCACGACCTTGTCTGCACAGGCCATGGTTTTAGGTCCCAAGAAGGTGCCTCCTGCATATTTCATTCTCTGCAAGATCCGGTTGAAGGTATGGAAATACTCCCATGTAAACCTTCTGATCCCTGGATTCCCAGGCATCACTTCATAGCTACCATCTGCCAGTTCATAACATGTCTTTGGCCCTCTGATGGGAACATCATCGATATACGGGATAGTGTACTCTGGGATCTCATCCTGTAGGATGTATGTAACATCATTGTGAAATATAGGAACTGAGTTGGTCCACCCCATTGCCAATGTCACCAGTCTGAGTGTGCCAAATGGTGTTTGAAATGTTGTTAGGTCTCTCAAAGATTTGGCCAATATCCTCTCATCATATCCCACATACAAATCCAATACACCCCCACAGGCTCTCCCTGTGAAGTGCATAGCTAACTCTTCTGTAGCCGGGGGTAGTCCTGAATGTGTGATGGTCACCTTGTTTAATGGCTCCAAACTGTGCACTATTCAAAGACTTTTCCCGTCCTTCTTTACTATGCAAAACCATCTCAATTGGTAAGATGAGTTCAAGGGTTCGTATACCCTGGCCTCTATCTTCTTTCAGATGATTCTGCATACTTCATCGTGCATTGCTGGGGGAATCCTGAACGACTTCTTGACCCAGGGTGTGTGAGCCACTGTAGGTATCTTGATAGGAGGGAAGAACTCCTCCTTGAAGCTTCCTCGCTCAGTATCATCCCAGGCAAATGCCTCATTCTGCTCAGCTATAATATAATGCATGAGCTTTCTTTCTTTTGGGAGCAAGAAGTCTCCGTCATGGACCTGGTCCAGCTTATCCATCCTCTCCTGAGTGTATCTACCTTTCGGTTTGAACTCTGGTGGATGTATTGGCAGTTCCTTTAGCCCTACTAGTGGATCTCCCTTAATCTCCCTTCTTATTCTGAATTTGTGTGGTAGGTCTCCCAACACTGGTCGAACTTTCAAGGCAACTGGCTTGTATTTTCTTCCTACTAAGCACAATTTTTCCTTGATAGCTTCTTCCTCATTTTCAGGTACCACGGCTTGTACTGCCTGATTAGTAGGCCCTCTATGAACCACTTGTGATAGGAAAGACCCAAACACTTCTGCTTCTGGAACCGGTTTTTCTGTAGATGCCATACTCTTCAAGATATACAGCATTTGTACTTCGTCTGCTGAATAGCTACCTCTCATAAGCAGTAAAACTTTGCTCACATAGGGTTCCTCAGCCCAGTCCCACTCAATAATACAGGCTACCTCTCCTACGCTGATTGCGAACTCCTCGAGGCTGCCCAAAAATTTTCCATATCTTTCTTAGACAAAACCAAGGGGAGATGTCCCCTGTCATATGTCGCAATAACTGCTCTCGCTAAAGTATTCGGATCTTTCAACATGATTACCTGGCCTCTGTTTTGTGAATTGGAGACCTAGCTCTCTGTAAGTGCATCAAACAGCCTTCCCAACAGTATTCTGTAAGGGGGATTTGGTATAATGTGCACTTGAAGGTACACAGTTATTTCCCTAATCTGGAACAGCACATCTTTCGCTAGACCTGCTGTTTTCTTGACCTGTCCATTGGCACTCTGCATATTTATGGTGATGTCAGGGTCCCAGGAAATTTTGCATTGTATTGCGGCTTCCCGCAACATAGATACAATCTGAGACCCACTATCGAGAAGAGCTTCTGTTAAGTTATGGGGTGGGGGTGGAGTTCGGGCGGCTAAATGCGGAGGTCGTGTACTATGTTAGCACAGACTCTAGATGGAGGTGGTGGACTTGGTGTGGAGTGGATCTTTGGCCTCAACGTATGTGTTGTGCCCTCGTGCTACCGCGATCCTATATTTCAAGGAACCAAGTTATCGGAGAAGAGTGGAGATCAGACAGAGAGTAGGAGGGGAGAACTAAGTCGATATTCAGACTGAGGTTACAAACCGGAGTACCTACAGCTTATATACAAAGTGTCAAGAATAGTAACTATGGTCTACATAATATGTGCGGGGAACGTGGGGAACTATGGGAACAGAGAAGGCTGTAGGTATTACAACAATATAAACATGAAACAAGAATGAATACAAGACTGAAAAGGAAAGGTAAAGGAACGGGATTGATCCGAAGCGGAGATAGCGGAAAGCTGAAGACGTAATAGTTACGGATGTAACAGTGCCCTCCCCTTAAGGCCGAGCCCACGAGGCCTAGGACCCCGATAACTATTAAACTTCACTTCGGAGTCCTTCGGATGGGTATAAGCGGGCGCGCTGATGGCGGGAGCTTCCTAACCCAGAACCACCACCATGTCCCAAAATACGACTACCACCCAAGAGCGCATCGCGCAACTCAACGCCAAACGGCTGGAACGGGAGGAGAACGAACGGAGGATGCGGGAAGAGCTGGAGAGGCAGCGGCTGGCGGCAATGGAAGCAGAGGCGGAGGAACTAAGGCAGCTGGAGGAGGAGCAGCGCGTCAAGGAGGAAAGGGCGAGGAAGGCTGCCGAGGAAGCGAAGCAGGCTGCGGCGGAGAAAGCCAAAAAGGAGGCCGCAGCAAGGAGGAGGGCGGAGAAGGTGGAGAAGGCACGATTGGCTGCCGCGAAGGCAGAGGCGGAGAAGGCGCGACTGGCTGCCGCGGTGAAGGCAGAGGCAGACAAGAAGAAGGCGGAGATGAAGAAGAGGGAGTTGGCCATGGCCGCAATGCTGGAACGACAACGTAAGGAGGCTCTGAGGGCGGTAATGGCTCAAGCTAACGCTGAAATCTTGGCCGCAGTGCAGTCCAGAGCGGGAACATTGGCGAGCACTTGTGAAGTGGATATGAGGAGATTGCAGGCCAGGATGGACTTAGAGGTTGCCGAGGGTTCAGCCTGGGAAGAAGAGTCGGGAACAGAGCAAGACGGGACTGACAAAGAGGACGTGGTGGATAAGAAAGGGAAGGGTAAGGGCAAGGCGCGAAAGATTCTGTGGAGAACAGGGGAGAAGTTCGGTGGGGATAATCCTTGCGGGAGGTGCAAGGAATACAAGTTGTCTTGTGAGGTAGCTGGGGGGTAAGCATCACAAATCTTCCATACTGAATGAAACTAATCATGACCTAGAAAACACCACAGTTGCAAGAACTGCATGGTTGGGAAGCACAAGTGCGGTGCGGGTGAGGCGGGCGACGCGGCGGAGTTGTCACTGTCCACTGGACAGTTTGAAGGTGAGCCATTGTGCCTTATCGATGAAATGACTGATAAGAAGGGAACTTGCGCAGAGATCAAGAAGATGATACGCGAGGTCCACAAGGACCTCAAGGCGGAGATGTCTGAACTCCGGGCGGAGATGAAGCAGGGGATGGCCCAGGTGAACAAGCGGATCGCTAGGGCCGAGAAGTGACTCGACTGGCAGTTCGTGGACCACCTCCAGTGGTATTTCGACGCCGAGGAGCCCTACATGGAACAGGAGGTGACAGCGGAGACGGAGATCAACCGCCAGCTTGAGGAAGCTGAGGGTGAGGTCGATCCAGGAGTGAGGCGAGTGGAGGCCATGCGGGAAGAGGTGGAGATGTGGAATGACGTGACCCCGCAGGAGTTGGCCTGCATAAAGAAGAAGGAGCAGGAGCAAAAGGAGGAGGCAGAGGCGAGGGGAATGGAGGATATGGAGAATGCAGGAGGAAGCAACGACAGTGATGTGGAGATGGAAGAGGAAAGAGACAGGAAGAGGAGGTGTGTGGACAAAGGCAAGGGGAAAGTGGTGGCAGATGCGGAGAACGCGGAAATGGCTGTTGACTTAGTATAGGTCAACAATATATTTTTCTTCTTGGTCCCTTGGAGTGTAAGGCGTGAGCAATTATAAGGTAGACAGGGGGCCAGGCTTATTGGGATTAGCAGCATGGAAATCATCCACGAGCTCTTGTGAATTCTCTACTTCTTGGGCCATGACCCATGACGTCTCATCAGGGGTGCCTTTGTAGCCCTTCCACTTGACCAAATATTGGAGCTGAAATCCGCGTCGGCGCCAGTGGTCTATGCGGGAATCAAGAACACGAGAAACTTCATATTCGAGCTCGCCGTCAATTACGACTGGTGCCAGAGGTGGCTTGGTGCGGTTAGGTATTGAGTTGGGAGTGGAGGGTTCAATCATGGAAACGTGGAAGACTGGGTGCACCGCTCGCATGGAATCGGGAAGTTGAAGGGTGAAGGAGTGTGAGCCTGGCTGGGCTATGATCTCGTAGGGTCCTAAGAATTTTTCGGAGAGTTTTTTGGAGGGACGGGTGGTGCGGAAGAACTGGGCTTTAACGAATACCTTCTGACCGACTTGGAAATCAGGTGCCGGCAATCTGTGGACATCCGCGGAGGTTTGATAGCGCTGTTGAGCCAGTGCTATCTCGGACTTCAAGGTGGTATGGAGGTCGTCAAGGTCGACAGCGAAATCTCGGGCCTGTGCGGAGGCAAGATCGCGCTCGGGGTGGACTGTGATCTTCGGGTGATATCCCTTGTTAGCGAAGAACGGAAAGATACCAGTGGTGGCACTAGGGGCATTATTGTATGCGAACTCAGCTAGGGGTAAGAGTTCCGCCCAATTGTCCTGTTGGTAATTGCAGTAGATGTGAAGGTATTGCTCGAGTGTCTGGTTGGTGCGTTCAGTTTGACCATCACCTTTGGGGTGGTAACCGGAGGTGAAGTGAAGTCGCATGTCGAGGGCTTCTCTGAGTGAGCGGAAGAAGTGGGATACGAATTCGGAGCCGCGATCGGAGGTGACGTGCTCTGGGACACCGTGTTTTGAGAATACATGGAGGACGAAGAGGCGGGCTAGCTGTGCTGAAGTGATGGTATCGTAGGTGGGGATGAAGATGGATTGTTTGGTGAGTCTGTTGACGATGACTAGGATGGTATCATAGTCAGCAGATTTTGGGAGCTTCTCAATGAAATCCATAGAAATGGAATTCCATGGTCGCTCGGGGATGGGGAGTTGCTTGAGTAGTCCGTAGGGACGATGGCACTGTGGTTTAGACCTCGTGCAAGTGACGCAGGACTTACAAATGTCCTTGACAAATGTCCGGATTTCGGGCCATGTATAGTCCCGGTGATAAGCCGATTTTGGGTCTACACCTAAAATACACCATTTTTACCGATTTTATTACTATAAAATCAATGGCCATACATCTATGAACCTCAGAGAGGATTGGGACCTATCCCGAGGTCGCCAGTTCGACCGTACATAGGGTGTTTGTGCCCTAGCGTATGCTTAATAGTGTCTAAAATCACGCGAGGGATAGTCTTTATGGCAGAACTCAGTAAGAGGCAGACATTCCGGGCAATTGCTAGGGGATTCCGGGCTGTACATAGCTTGCCAAACCAACCCAGGTCGCAATCAGGGAGGGCTATGCATGAGATAAATGAAACTCAGAGACCGGGAGTGAGCCAAACCAGCTCGCGAGAATGTTAGAATATTCCCCAGAAGCATGAAACAAGGTTATGCAGACAGGCAAAACCCTTAGAAACAGAGCATGGACAACGGAACGAACTTCCTAACATCGGAACGGCACCCCCGAGCGTCAGAATATTCCAAATGGATTATTGTGCACCAATTAGGTGTACTTTGTGGGTCCACGATGCTACGGAATCGCTTCCCAAAGGAGAGTTCAGCAGGCACGGAACAATGGGAACCATCTCCGAGACACGATCAGCATTTTGATCCAAGAGCTCAGGCATACGTCATCAAACGTCTGCATTCCCAATGACCTAGTAGCAACGGCCGGACTGCCGTTGACTCGAAAACATATTCCAAGTACTTCGGACACTTGCAGCAATGCAGAAGAACTTTCTAAAATATTCTATCCTTTTGTTTTATCACGGACCGAATTTCCTGTATTTCAAATCTCTCTGTTTCGTCTATTTTAGTTTTGTATCTCTCTCAATATAAAAATACGGCTGCAGGCCTCTGAGAAGAGCAAGAAGGGCTTCACCCCAACTTCTCAGCAGAGTACTTCGCAGCCGTGATCAAGAACGGTTTAGATCTATTTTGTGTGAATTGTTTAAGTGAAACTAGTCTTCAGGAGAGTTCAGAGACAGTATTTGAGAGGAGAATCACCCTGAGCTCGCTTTTGTGTGATTTCCTAAGAGCCTAGAAAGCAGAGGGATTTGGACTTGAGATATCTTCGAGTTCACTTCTAAATCAGAGACAGAACAGACTAAGCCAAGTGGGTCTTGAGCTTGAGTTTGTCCCCCAGAGTCTAGAGGAGTTGTAAGCAAGTGGGTCTTGTATTACACTCAAGTTAGAGATCAGATTGTGTACAGTTATCCAGGACTATTCTAGTCAATAGCTGTGTCATTTTGGAGCTCTATTAAAATCGGTTTCTTTGATTCTGTCTGTCAGATCCACACCCCCTCGAACTTGCCTTGGCAAACAATTACTCTTTGACATATCCTACCCCATACCTGTGCCCTAAGCTCTCACACGAGTTTAGTGATTGTGTTTGAATTCTGAGAGTTTGAGTGTTGGGTTTAGTGTGAAAGCTACCTATCCTTGTTCCCTCAGTGTTGTGCTTCCCCACCCTTGCCATCGAGTCCGTTTTCCAGTGTTTCACCGGCGAATGAGTTCCAGTGTCTTATTCTGACTGAAATGGCCAGAAAGTGGGTGATCATGCTTGTACTGGAGAACGCAGAGTCGGAGATTGTCAGAGTCGGGGACATAAATGCAATTGTCGAGGAGGAGAAAACCTTTATTGTCAACTGACCAGCGTCCTTCAGGACTGGCAAGGTGTGCAGAGCCGACCGGGTCTGCAGGGAGTGCAGCGAGGATGTCATTGTGAAGCTGTTCCACATCAATGGTAACAGCCGCACAGAGGACTGGGGAGTATAATGATGTAGCGCGAGCAGATGCTGCAAGCTGCTCGTGAGTAAAGACTGGACAGAAATTATGAGGATTGACTGTTGCGTAGTCCCTATTCCCCTCTTTAAGGTAGACGTCCCATTGTCTAGTAAGGGCGTCAGGTTTAGTACCAAGGCAACCGGGGCAGAAGCAGATAATGAGGTTGAACTGAGAAAGATACTCAGACCAGTGGACTTGGCAGTGGGAAAGAACCTTGGTGGTGCAGAAATACTCCAAGTTCTTGTGATCGGTGACCACGTTAACTGGTAATGGAGCACCTTCAAGGTAGTGATACCAGATGCGGAAAGCCTCAAATATAGCGAGGAGTTCCTTGTCATGAGTATCATAATTGAGCTTGGTACTACTGAATGTGCGGGAATGGAAAGCAACGGGGTGGACTTCACCGTCAACAGCCTGTATGGACAGGATGGCCGCAAGGGCGTAATTGGAGGCGTCGGTTTCGACGATGATTTGGGAGTCGGGGGACCAAGGAATGAGGACTGGTGCGGAGATGAAGGCCTTCTTCAAGAAGTTGAAGGAGGCTCTACAATTGTTAGTGAAGTTCCATGCGGTATCTTTGCGAGTGAGGCGTGTCAGTGGCACAACGATGTCAGAATAACCATGAATGAAACGACGATAGAAGTTGGTGAAACCAAGGAAGGACTGAATGTCCTTGACCTTCTGAGGTTCTGGCCAGTCCTCGATGATCTTGACTTTTGTGGGGTCCATGTGGAGACCCTTGGGGAAAGGATATACCCAAGATACTCCACTGTGGAAGTGTGGAACTCGCACTTTTTGGGTTTGGCATATAAGCCGTGTTGACGGAGCCGCTTCAATACTTCCTTGACTTGACTGCAATGAACATTCATGTCGTCGGAATAGATTAGGATGTCGTCAAGATAGATGATAACGCAAATATCCAGCATGTCCTTGAATATATCATTCATGAACTGTTGGAAAGTAGCTGGTGCGTTAGTGAGACCAAAGGGCATTACCAACCACTCGAAGGAACCATAGCGGGTCCTGAATGCGGTTTTCCATTCATCACCTTCAGTGATGCGGACAAGGTGGTAGGCATGTCGGAGATCTATCTTGGTATAAATGCGGGCTTTGCAGGAAGTGTCGAGGAGATCGGAGATGAGTGGGAGTGGGTAGCGATCCTTTTTGGTAATGCGATTGAGACCCTGGAAGTCGACGCATAGGTGAAGGGAGCCATCTTTCTTCTTGATGAAGAGGACGGGAGCTCCATGAGGAGAGGAGGATGGGCGAATGAAGCCAATGGAGAGGTGTTTGTCAATGAACTCGCGGAGTGTCTTCAGCTCGGACTGTGATAATGAGTAGACTGTACCGACAGGAGGCCCTGCCCCTTCCTCAAGTTCAATCTTGAGATCGTAAGGGCAATGGGGGGCAAGTGTGTCAGCACGTGATTTACTGAAGACATCGGCGTACTCGTGATATTCCTCTGGAACGGAAGAGAGGTCTACTGGTTCGGTAGACACGGAGGCAGAGGCAGCGGAGACGGAGGGGGCAGTGAGGTTGATACGGAATTGTTGGGAACCCTGGAGCTTGCAAGCTTTCATGAATGCAGCTGCATTGATGAGTGAAATGTGTGGAGCACCGGAGAGGGGCGGAGAACCCCCAGAGACAGAAGCAGAATCCATACCGGGATCGACAGGAGGTGCAGAATGTGGAGAATCTGCGGGTGCGCGAACGGAGGGGGTAGCAGGAGACTCGAGTAGAGATGGCCGGAATGTGATACTGCCCGTGACACAGTCAATCAACGGATTGTAGCGGGTGAGCCAGTTATGTCCTAGAACCATGGAACAGGAGGAATTGAGCTGAGTGACGTAGAAGTCCAGAGAGAAAGATTCACCGGTAGGAAAAATAACAGGGATGTGTGCAAGCTCCGAAATATAGGATTTTGATGACCCATTGAATAACCGTAACTCGACTGCTGTGATGGGGGAGGTAGGAATGGAATGAGTACAGACGAAGCAAGTATCTACGAAGCAATGAGTGGAACCACTATCTACCAAGGCTTTGAAGGGGATCGGGGAAACAGAAGGAGAGTTCATGGGAGAACTATTTACAGATTGCGGAGATGAATCGGAGATGTCAGAAATGGTGGGAACAGATTTATCTACAATGGGGGAAGAAGAGAAAACAAGAGATGAAGTTAATTCTATATGAAGGGAATTCGGATTGGAAAGAGCGGACGCATTGAGGCAGGGAACCTCGGGAGCACAGATGAGCTCAATGCAATCCTCAGTCTGTGCAGAGGCCTGAGGACTGCACTCTATTTTTCCGACTGCATGTCTGCAGCGGTAGAGCTATCTGGCTCTGTGACTTGGGCTTGATGCCCCTTGGCTTTGTTGTCCGATGCAGCCCGTTTCTTGCATTCGCTGACCTTGTGATTGGCCCCTCCGCAGAAGAGGCACAAGTTGTTGTCCATGCAACGTTGACGCTCTTTGGTCGTCAACTTACCATCCTTGGTAAGCTTGTCGGACAGGCCAGGTTTGGGGGCTGAGGACTTCTGGTTGGAAGTGGGTTGGGAGGGTTTGCTGGACGAGGAGCCATGGCCACCAGAACCACCACAGTTGTTGTTGGAGTTGTTGTTATTGCTGCTCTTGGCAGTGGAGGACAGATTGGCGGAGGAAGGGGGCTGAGTGGACTGATTACCTCCCGATTTCTTGGAGGCTTGTGACTCCAATGCGGACTTTGCGTGGGCTTTTTCTCGTTGGCATTCCCAATAACGAGCGTCGACCTTTTGTGCTGCGTCACGCATCAAGACAAATGTGGTGGGCTTACCATCAGCCTGATTGGAGAGGATATCCTGAATGCAATCAGGAAGTCCCTTGTAGTAGCGGTGACACAAGACTTTGTCACCCCACTTGAGTTGCCCGGCTAAGCGGAGAAACTCAACATTGTAGACGGTGATCTTCTCATCCGAGCGCATGCGGAGATTATCGAGTTGTTCGGCGGCTTCACCAGTGGGATCTGCGGGGCCGAAATGAGTCTGTAACTCAAGCGTGAATTCATCCCAATCATCTAGCCAATCATGGATAATACCCTCGTCATCAGCCTGGTCAAGGCCAATCTCGAAATATTGTTGGGCAGTGCCCAAAAGATAAGTCAATGCGAAATTGACCTTGGTTGCGGAGTTGGCAAACTGGTTGGGGTTGGTGCAGAAATATAATCTGCACTGGAACAGGAAAGGCTTGAGCTTGGTGGGGTCAGACCCATCGAAGGTTTCGGGTTCGCGCGCTTTGGTGCAAGGGGCCCGAGGCGGAGTTGGCGGGTGTGACTGAGCTCGACCGTCAAGCTGATCAGCGAGGCGGCCAAGGGCATGGGCTAGGAGATCGTTGGTGTTGGGAGCAGTAGGACGGGGACAACGTGGAGGTGCAGATGGATTCATATTCCCCGGTGGTGGTGGTGGAGGCGGATTATTGCCCGGGGGTGGACCTGGATTATTATCAGGTTCGCTATCATCACCATCATTACCATCATCATCATCATTGTCTTCTGGCTCTGAGGGGTCTGAAGGGTCTGAGGGGTCTGAGGGATCAGAGGGATTAGGTGACAGAGGATTCGAGGGGTATGCTCCAGGAGCGCGGGGGGTCAAAAATGATCGTGCAGGCGTAGCCTGATGACTTGACGAGGGTTGAGTACGTTGGGAGTGCTCGGAGGCGGTCAGAGTACTGGCCATGCGAGAGCTGCGGACTCTCGATGGTCCAGCCTGTGCTTCTACCTCGCGAGCTTTGAGGGACAGCTTGGTCGGGCGTGAACTGCGCCTGACATCTGTCATGGAACAGGTGGCAGAGGTTGTCTTGGTCCTAGTTTTAGTAACCATGATCAATGATGAAGGAACGGCAGCAAGAGTTTGAGTCTGAATATACTGTTAAGTTATGGGGTGGGGGCGGAGTTTGGGCAGCTAAATGCGGAGGTCATGTACTATGTTAGCACAGACTCTAGATGGAGGTGGTGGACTTGGTGCAGAGTGGATCTTTGGCCTCAACGTATGTGTTGTGCCCTCGTGCTACCGCGATCCTATATTTCAAGGAACCAAGTTATTGGAGAAGAGTGGAGATCAGACAGAGAGTAGGAGGGGAGAACTAAGTCGATATTCAGACTGAGGTTACAAACTGGAGTACCTACAGCTTATATACAAAGTGTCAAGAATAGTAACTATGGTCTACATAATATGTGCGGGGAATGCGGGGAACTATGGGAACGGAGAAGGCTGTAGGTATTACAACAATATAAACATGAAACAAGAATGAATACAAGACTGAAAAGGAAAGGTAAAGGAACGGGATTGATCCAAAGCAGAGATAGTGGAGAGCTGAAGATGTAATAGTTACGGATGTAACAGCTTCCTCCTCTCGAACCAAGTTTACCACTACTGGAACCACTCACAGAGATTCGGAGTCTCTTGCCACAAATACTGTTCGTGCTCTATCAGCAGGTGCCACCCCTTCTAAATACTGTAGCACTGGTGATAAGCCAATTTTGGGCCTACACCTAAAATACACCATTTTTACCGATTTTATTACTATAAAATCAATGGCAATACATCTATGAACCTCAGAGAGGATTGGGACCTATCCCGAGGTCGCCAGTTCGACTGTGTATAGGGTGTTTGTGCCCTAGCATATGTCTAATAGTGTCTAAACTCACGCAAGGGATAGTCTTTAGGACAGAACTCAGTAAAGGGCAGGCATTTCGGGCAACTAATAGGGGATTCTGGGCTGTACATAGCTTGCCAAACCAACCCAGGTCGCAATCAGGGAGGGCTGTGCATGAAATAAATTAAGCTCAGAGACCGGGAATGAGCCAAACCAGCTCACGAGAAACTTAGAATATTCCCCAGAGGCATGAAATGAGGTTATGCAGACAGGCAAAACCCTTAGAAACAGAGCATGGACAACGGAACAAACTTCCTAGCATTGGAACGGCACCCCCAAGCATCAGAATATTCCAAACGGATTATTGTGCACTAATTAGGTGTACTTTGTGGGTCCACGATGCTACGGCATCGCTCCCCGAGGGAGAGTTCAGCAGGCATGGAACAATGGAAACCATCTCCGAGACACGATCAGCATTTTGATCCGAGAGCTCAGGCATACATCATCGAACGTCTGCATTTCTGATGACCTAGTAGCAACAGCCGGACTGCCATTGACTTAAAAACATATTCCGAGTACTTCGGACACTTGCAGCAATGCAGAAGAACCTTCTAAAATATTCTATTCTTTTGTTTTTACAATGGACCAAATTTCCTGTATTTCACATCTCTGTTTCGTCTATTTTAGTTTTGTATCTCTCTCAATATAAAAATATGGCTGCTAGCCTCTGAGAAGAGCAAGAAGGGCTTCACCCCAACTTCTCAGCAGAGTACTTTGCAGCCGTGATCAAGAACGGTTTAGATCTATTTTGTGTGAATTGTTTAAAGTGAAACTAGTCTTCAGGAGAGTTCAGAGACAGTATTTGAGAGGAGAATCACCCTGAGCTTGCTTTTGTGTGATTTCCTAAGAGCCTAGAAAGCAGAGGGATTTGGACTTGAGATATCTTCGAGTTCACTTCTAAATCAGAGACAGAACAGACTAAGCCAAGTGGGTCTTGAGCTGGAGTTTGTCCCCCAGAGTCTAGAGGAGTTGTAATCAAGTGGGTCTTGTATTACACTCAAGTTAGAGATCAGATTGTGTACAGTTATCCAGGACTATCCTAGTCAATAACTGTGTCATTTTGGAGCTCTATTAAAATCGGTTTCTTCAATTCTGTCTGTCAGATCCGCACCCCCTCGAACTTGCCTTGGCAAACAATTACTCTTTGACATATCCTACCCCATACCTTTGCCCTAAGCTCCCACACAAGTTTAGTGATTGTGTTTGAATTCTGAGAGCTTGAGTGTTGGGTTTAGTGTGAAAACTTCCCATCCTTGCTCCCTCAGTGTTGTGCTTCCCCACCCTTGCCATCGAGTCTGTTTTCCAGCGTTTCACCGGGTCACTGGCTACCAGTTTGTTGGTCGGTCCCCCCTCTGTTCTGACACTATGTACCAGTGTATCACAGTCGGGTAGAGCCGCCATATTGACCTGGAGCACTGGCTTCCGTGTTACTTCAGTTTCAAGAGGCTGGTCTGTCTCCTCTTCTTCATCTTCTACCTCACTTTCCTCTACTGCCTCCACAGTCACTGCTTGTGTAGATACTGCCACATGCTTCTTACTGATCTGGCCCTTTAACCAGTCTCGATACACTGGTGACAGCTTCAACAGTTCTTTGTGTGTTAGCAATATCCTGTCAGCTAGGATTCTATCTAGAATCTGTTCTACGTCGAGACCATCCTCTATTGGGGCTTGATGCTTATAGCTCCCCTTCGACATTTCTGTTACGAACCGCGCCTTGACAGGCGGTGCCTCGACTACGGGTTTCATAGGAGGTACATGCTTGTAGGGCAATTCATTTTTCTTTTGCAGCAAAGGTTTCTTTGCTACCTTTGCTGGTTTTTGTTTTCTCGATTTTACTACTTCTTCTCTATTGCTCTCTTCACTATTATTATCATCTTCGTCCTCCAAATCCAGGGGTTCCCTAATCGTGACCTTTTTCTTGGGGCCCGGCTTCTTCATTGGACCCTTCAAAAATCCTCCTGATTTGCTGCTGCAGAGGCTCGTGTGTCCACACACTGTTGTGCCGGCTGCGCTTTCAGAAACTGGTCCAATTGCGAGCTCAGCATTTCAATCTTTGCATTCATGCTAGCCAAGTCAGCCTCAGAGCTGGTTGTCACTTTCGAGACGGTCCCTTCTTGGACTCGGTTCACGAAAACAGGTACAGGAGGCCCATAGAGATCTGGTGCATCAGAGATCCCTGTGGATATCTCCTGTACATTTTGTGAAGCAACACCATAGTGCTTATTTACTCAGTCCATAATGGGTCCATCTCCTCTCGGAACGTACAAGCCATCCAGCATGCAGACCTGGTTTCCTATCACTATGATTTTTCCTTCTTCCGCATGCTTCCTCTGCTCTTTACACTGTCCCCACCTGTGCCCCGGCAGCCCACAGTAGAAACAGTCCCCTCCGTCATAGTAAGGGTTCAGCTGCCCCCCACTGTTACCTGCACTGGGTCCACCAGAGTTTCCGTTGTTTGACTGCTTATAGCTATTTGTCTGTGGCCATTGCGACCTTGTATCAGTCAAATGCTTAAACATTTTTTCTTGGTTCGCGACCATGGTTGTAATAGCTGTACTTAACATTGCTAAACCTCCACCAACCAATTGCTTGAAATCATCTAACTCCACTTTAATACCCCCTGAAGCCAGGGATACAACTGAGGGAGTCGCTCACATTGAGCCATCGCGAAAGTATGACCTATGTAAGGTGTTTCCGCTTGCAAGGCTCTCCGCTTTCTCAACAACTTCTGACAAATCATAGGGATCTTCCCCCTGGAGGTTGCTACCTGCCCGAGTGGTCCCCTTGATGCTGAGGTTCAGGTTCAGAGCTTCCTGGAAGCTTGAGTCCAATGCTCCAATGAACGCTTCTACCAACTCTCGATTTGATACTAGTGCCAGGGGCTTTAGACACTTCGTCACTTCAGCCATAAATTTTTGTTTATAGCTTAAGAACTCCATTTCATTATCCATTTTAAGTCCCTGATGCTCTCTCACAATCTGGTCGAGTTTTTGCTTTGAGCCCCTCTCAATCATTTTGATCTCAGGATACTCTGCTTTTAACGCCTCTAGAGACGAAGGTGTCCCAATCATCTGTCTTAAATGAGTCAAATTCCATCCATTTGTTGTGTGTCTGCGAATCTACATAGAATACTGCCCATTCAAGTTTTTCTTTCGCCATGGCTATTTGACAGAGCTTGAAATTTTTCTCTAAGTTATAGAGGAACTCTTTCAAGAGCTCTGGCTTTGTGCTGTCCCATTTAGGGGCATCATTGCCACCTGGCCGCAGCATTTTGTATGCAGGTGACATTCTCAAAGGTGTCTGCAAGTTCGAAGACTGGGTTTGAGAAACTATAATGGGTGTTCACGCAATTACAACTGGTTGAGGAGTTTGAAAACTACCTGGTAATGTCAAGGTCTGATTGCTCGGACTTGTTGATGGAGTATGGGTACTCAAGGGGCTAGAGTTTGGTGCTGCTCTACCTGATGGCATAGCTGCGTTTGGCATGTTCGCAATAGTAGGGTTTCTCGGGGTAGCCACTGTTGTAGCTTTTGACTTGGCCTTTGGGTTTAGAGGCTTCCAGATGATGATCTTGGCAGTCTCCTTATCAACGACATTGGTCTTTTGTGAGTTTCTAGATAGTCTAGATCTCGATCCTGAAGCTGGGGTTACAAGGCTCGCAGGAGTAGATGTTTCTGGTTGAGTTCTCTGGGATTTCTTTTTGGAAGAACCTCGAGATCCTCATGAAACTTTTGTTCCTCTAGATGGTTCTTTTGGAGGTGGTCCAAAAGACGTTTTGAGAAAGTTTTAAAAACGGAAAAGTTGAATTTCTTTTCAAAATCTGAAGTGGCCCCTTGCGGTGGGCTCCAGATGTGATGGTATTGGTGGGGTAGGTGTGTAAAATGTGGCTCGGATAACCACTACCTATATTGACCAGTACCTCGAAATGCAATTCTGGGGTGTTGGAGACAGTTCTCGAGAAGTGGGATTCAACTTTGAAAGGGGTTTTGGGGTGTATAGAAAATGTATAAAGTGTTTTCTCAAAAAATATACCCAAGGGCACCAAGTGTACTCTGGGGGTGGTCTCTGTGGTAATAGCAACAAGTCTCCTCTTGCAGCTACAGCCTCTGGTTCTCAATATCTCTGATCTTGAAACTTGGGGGAATCTGCACTACCCCACTAAGTCTCTGTCTCTCTGTGTCTCTGGGCCTAAGGGGAATCTACACTACCCCTGAGCCTCAATGTCACTCTCTAGAAGTCCCTCGGACTCAAACAATAGTCTCAATAAGCTCTCTCGACAATCACAGTTTGTCTCTACTGTTTCTGTGTGGTTTATGACCAAAGCTCTCACTTAGTTTGCCTTAATGCACACAATTGCACAAGATAATGAAATTGTTAATTCCCAAATCTTGTGGTCTTGAAGCTAGGGTGGCAAGTGCTTGCCTTTTACCTCTCCTCCACGCTGTATTTATATGTTTTGGTAGCTAGGAAACAGCCCAAGTAAATAAGGAAATATTAGAGAGAGTAATGCTAGTATACACAATCGGTCTGACATTCCCCTGCGTAATAATGCTTTTCCACCCAGTATTGGTCCTGGCTGCCTGTTGTAGACTCATTTCGAGTCATTGAGACGCTGCTGGTGTCATTTCGTGGGTCATTGCAATGGTCCGTGGCTGTTTCAGCATGCCCGGGGAGGTTCTCTACCCATATGCATATGTTATCAGAACCCTAAGAAGGACTATACATAGGTCTTAGCCACCTTCCTGATGGACAGTAGCATACTTCTTTTTCCCCTTTAATACTGACACTCTCACACTCACGCTTCCTTTCTCTCACACACAACTTCTATTTCACACAGGAAGCCTTCTTTTACCTGGGTCCACCTTCTTATGACTCGCCTTGACAAGTATTTACCCAGGGTACTTATAAATAGCAGACAACCAATATGTATATAAACCTAGCTACACCACCTGTACCTTTAGCTTAGTGTTATACACTGTTCTGCTTAAACCTCTTGTTCGCCTGAAAGGGTATCAGAGATTTATCCAGCCCATCTCCAAGTCAAGTAGTAAGACTCAAGGACCAAGTCTGTATAGACATCCTTGTGATCCCAACCTTGCGACTCAGGAGTGGACCCCTAACCCGGGTAACAGCATATGCCTTTCACCTCCATGCATCTACCCTATTGGTCCCCTCCCAACCCGGTCTTCTGGTACACTGCTCATATACCCTTCTAGTATCCTGAACTGGCCGTGTGTCGTGTGGATAGTCCGAGATAGTCCAAATGTTCCATCACTTGTCTTTTGATCCACTATTGGACCCTGCAACACCTTTCAAGGTACTTGATCGGTCATCGAGATACCATTGCACGTATTGTATTGCCATAGCTATCTCCTTGGGGTTGCCTGATAGGCTTATGCATCCATAGTTCAGCAGATTCCCTGTCTGTTCTACTCCTGATTTGTCTCTATCAGTCTTCCTGGCGATCAGCAGTCTTTCCAATCGTCGTATTGTGATCAGACAAGCTGATGCGGCCTCGGATGTAATTCCTTGGCCGATGTCTTCTGTCTACGTTTCTCGGGCAATAGCCCTAGCTTCCCCTTTTTTCAATAGAACATTATCCCTGCCCCTTGCTCAATATAGCAACCAGTACATTGTTTTCCCAGTACATTGTATGCCATTTATTCAGGTTGTTAGGCGCTGAACGGGGCCCGCATCGGAGGGATAAGCGGAGTGAGACCTTGGCTTCAACGTATGTGTTGCGCCACTCTGATATCGCTAGGCGGTCTTGATTTGGACTTCAGACCCGGAGAGGAGAGGATGCAACTCGGATCGAAGGGAACCGAGTCTGAGAGAGAGATGAGATGATGAACCGGGGTTCAGAGGATAGGAGGACAAGTCAAGTTGATATTCTGATTGAGGAAAACTACTCCGGACTAACTCTGGTTTATATACATGTGGACTATCGGAGGAACGGAGATAGTCCTACAATAGGTATCTAGGTTACTGGTAGTTAGTGGGCACCTATAAAAAGCGTTCGGAGTACAATAGAAGTTATAGGAATAATAGTGATAATAAACGGAACAGAATGATGACATCAGAGTAATGAACAGATCAGAGAAGAATGAATCCAGGCACTGGGCTTGAGGAGACCGGTCAGGACTTCGGAGTTCAGAATCGGAGAAGAAGTCGGACCAGTGGGAACGCAGTCCGGAGTGATCCGGGACAACTGTAACACAGGTGAGGGACACTGTTTGTTACTGATTGAGGTATCTCGAAAGTTTGTCTATCAAGTTTCTCGATGGCTGCCACACAATCTTCTCGAAGGTCTTAGTCAGCACTAGACTGCCCTATGTGTTCCCTTTGAGATAGTCGAGTTAGGGGCCCTCAGTCTTCTCAGGTTATCTTGATGGCCATTATATGGCCTGTGAGCTTCTCCCTCATGATCAGGGAGTTCCTACTGACAATGTTCTCGATACCCAGTGCATCTCTGAGTGGGTACAACCGCAATGTCGCCTGTTGTACCCTTTTGTTCACTCTTGAAGCCATACAATAGCTATTTAGTAGCCACTGACTGACTCCTGGGGTGCCTTGTAGCCTCATAGAGGTCCTTACATGATATATCAGTCGGGTTAGGGTCATTGTAGGGGTGTTATGGGTATATCGAGATGAATACATTGTAGCTATTGCTGGGCCATGGGTATATAGGGGTATAATGGCTTATTTTAGCAATGCTTCGATTTTTGGCATAATAGCACCATCATATTAGTGCACATCATTGGTGTCGCACACATCTCCAAGTCATCACCTACACCCCCCATCCTTCCACATCCAAGTGTCCATTACCTCTCAATCATCATGTACTATTATGTATTCTCTTCATTCAACAAGAATCTGTCATTTGAGGAGAGGAAGGAGGCAAAAGGGGCGCTGGTGGAGATACTGATGTGCTGTGGGAGTGATCTTGCAGAGGAACTCGTCAGTGGGGAGGTGGATTGGGTCTTGATGTAAGTATCCAGCCTCTGGGGGATGGATAGACTGATCAGAACGGTTCCTAGGGGACGTCAGCATACAGTAGGGGACAAAACTGTTCCAATGTTTTTTCACATTGGATTAATTCACAAATAACTAGTCAACCACTAAAGGTATAAACTTTATATTTAAATTGTAGATGGTGCTCAAACATAGCTACAAACAAATATCAACAGCATTACATAATGTCCTGATTTGGGTATGCTATGAATTATTTAAAAATTTCCACTCATTGGAACAGTTTTGTCCCTCTGATAATTATTATATGAAATCAGGATTTTAGTACTTAGTATAGCCTCCCTTTGCCTTCAGCACTGCCTTAACTCTATCAGGCATGCTCCTGATCAAATCCTGACACACCTGTGGTGGAATCTTATCCCACACTATCTCCAATCTATCCCACAACTCCTCTACTCCATCAGGAGGAGTATCATACTCCCCCAGCTTCTTCTTGAGGTAAGTCCAAAGATGTTCAATAGGATTGAGGTCAGGGGACTGTGGGGGCCATATCATAACCTCCATCCCAGCATCTCTGAACCAGTTTTGGGCTTTCCTGCTCCTATGTTTGGGATCATTGTCTTGTTGAAAGACAATATCCCCTACCTCTTTGTCATACCACTCCAAACTTCTGTTGAGTTCATCCTCCAAAATGGTGACAAAAAGGTCAGCATCCATCTTCCCATTGATCTTGCACAATAACCCAGGCCCTTCCCACAACATACAGCCCTAGACAATGATAGAACCTTCTCCAAACTTTTGAGTTTCCTGTACCAGCCTATCATTAAGCTCTTCTCCAGCTTTTTTCCAGACCCAAACTCTCCCATCTGACCCCAACCTATTTACTTTGACCAAATAACCCTTTTCCAGTCTGCCATTGTCTACTCTGCATGTGCCTCTGCCCACTCCATCCTTTCCCTCCTATGTACAGAGGTAAGTCTAGGCCTTTTCTTCTTCACTACAGCCTTCATTCCTGCTATTTTGAGTGCCCTACAAACAGTTTTGGAAGATAGAGACTGGCCAGTTATGTGTTGGAGTGATTTGGTAACTTGGACAGCATTATTGGCCTTGTGAGATGTGATGAGGTGTATAGCATATTTGGTATCAGAGGTAGAAAGCTTGGATGGGTGGCCACCAGCTGACTTGGAGAGTAATGTTTGGTGTTTGGAGCAAAGTCTGGAGATGGTACTGACCCCCAGACCAGTAATAGAGGAGATAGAGTGAGCAGATTCTCCTTTATCCAAAAGAGAGAGAATGTGGTTAACTTGGGTCATCTCATAGGAGTCAGAGGTAAGCTAGGGGGTTGATATTGAGCAGGAAGTAAGCCCTTGTACTTATACACTATCCTACCTGGTCACATGATTTTTATTTGCACTTGTTTGATTGCAATAAACAAAGTCATGTGATTGATTATCAGAGGGACAAAACTGTTCCAATGAGTGGAAATTTTTAAATAATTCATAGCATACCCAAATCAGGACATTATGTAATGCTGTTAATATTTGTTTGTAGCTATGTTTGAGCACCATCTACAATTTAAATATAAAGTTTATACCTTTAGTGGTTGACTAGTTATTTGTGAATTAATCTAATGTGAAAAAACATTGGAACAGTTTTGTCCCCTACTGTACTTCGGTGAGTGAGCCACTGTCCCACTGGACAGTATGGGCGTTCTGTGATGGGCATGCCTTTCTGACATACCATCTATATGAAAACGGTGCTCAGCCACAGCTATTCAAGAACAGAGGGCAATGGAAGAAGGGGAGGCGGGGTTTGGCGGAAGTGTGAACCGCCATGTGGTGATATGTCGAGCCAGATCAAAAAAATGTATTTTTACTGCATTATCTTGTGTTGTATATGTTTTGGGATATCTGGATGATGGTTTCATGTACTTGATAACCTGTATTATGTATTGGGAGACATATGTAGAGGGTTTGTGACGCCAGGCAGATGGCTTCGCAAGCAGTGATTGCTTTATTGTATTTTCTTGTATTTTCTTGTATTTTTGAGTACCTGGATGCCAATTCCGTCTATACCACATTAAATACTAGTCACATCACCTGGATAATAGTGATAGTAGGCTCCTTGGCATGTCGGAAATGTGCTGTGAGGATCACTTCGTGTAGAGATTGCATGGGCACACAGCAATTGTGATATCAGAGTCTGCAACACGTTGATTCTGTTGGCGCATGTGCAAAGGTCTGTTGGGTTCAAATTGGTGCGGCGGCTTTTTCAAGCATCCATCAACAGCCTGGAGGGACGTATGTTTGTATCTCGAGCCTCGGAACAACAAAAAGAGGTATTTTGGGCATTGCAAAGACTGGGCACAGAGGGATTTGATCGGGGCTTGATGGCGTTATCGAACCACCACAAAATATCGGTCGTACTAAAGACAAGTATTCCTTGTTGTTGTGACCTGGACCATCCATCTGTGCCAGGAATGCTGTCTTGATCCTTAGATTCTGGGTTACAGTGAGTTAGAAAGCATATGCAGCAAGGTGCAGCTGTGAGTTGAATTGGTGGGCGGTGCTTTGGAATTAGTATAATTAGAGCCAAAAGAATGGATACTGGCTATACCAGCGACTCATTTGACCTGGTTTGTTGCAATATCGCTTCAATCTACGATGCCCCACTGCTCTCTATCCCATATCCTCCCAACAACACACTGCACAGTACACAAATCAATAACTTCGGTTATGCCTGGGTTCTGATAATAGTAGATGTCACCCTCTAAGCTTACCTTAACGTTCTGAACTACTGCCAATATAATTGTTGTTGTCGAATCTAAGGATAGTTGTGGTGTCGGTGGTAATTCAAGGACCAGGATGCGCAACAGCTGGCCAAACAAGACTTCGGGTATAAATTCTGGCCTTCAATTCCTCCAATTAGCAAACCGGTCTACAAGTTGGACATACTAGTAATTTAGAGACATTAGAGCCAGCACCAAGGAGAGGGAGCATGACAAACCTTGATGTAGGAAGCATCCCAGGTATCTTTGCATTGTGGAACCATATTGCAAGCAACCATGAGGTTGCCCCCCTCATCAAGGGTAACTCTGCTGTATTGAATGACTGGCTGGGCGAGGTCAATGGCAGCCCGAACAATTGATTTAGGGATGTTGAAGCGTGTAGCCAGGCTTGCATAAACCTTTTCACATATAGAGGTTGACACAAGCTCTTGCTGCCGGGGTGAGGAGAGTATATAAGAGGGATCTATGCCGGTGGATTGAGTTCATAATTAGCAGTAGGATAGTTGGCAGGGAAAACACACATAGTTCATGATTGAGGGTGTTCAGCATCTTTTTCTCGGGATCTAGACACAACTCTCAGTCTAAATTATACATGAGCCTGATTTGATCAAGCTGTGCGGTCGCAACAACGAAGTTGCTGATGGATGTATAAGGATGTTGTCTGCTTCAAATGGAAGGGAGTAGGGTATTACAATGGTGTTCCATTGGAAAGGCCCAGTAGGCCCAAATGGGGCCTGCTACTCTAACACCCCATGCGATATGAAGAAGGGTGTGGATTGTCAGGGGACAGGCGGAGAGTCGAGTATCCCTTGTTTGGAAGTATATTCTATCCTAGCTTGAGCATGGTACAATAGGGTGAGGAAGCAAGACTCACTGCTCAAACTCCTGGACCCAGGATATGAAACCATCATTAATTTTATCCCATGACTCATCATCAATTTGGAGTGCCATGCAGAGTTTAAGTAATGTTACCAGTTTCATGAAATGCTCGTAGATGCTTCTCTTCGGAAATCTATCATGCAATACGATAGGGGCAATGAAAAGTGTCCAAATCGAATACGTTTCAGCAGTCATTTGCGATCATTGTGTTGCAATGTTGGGCACTGCAGCACCAAAAGCATATGGAATGGTGACTTTGCAGGCTGCTGTAGTGGTTCCGATATGACTCCAATCGCGAGGTGAGATGGTGTAGTCTTGCCCTGATGGTCAAGATCCTTGAATTCACCAGTCCAGAATAGAATGAGATTAGGAACCAAATTCTCCCATATAAGGTGCATGAAGTCGAAGGGGAACAATTCGGGGAATGAGATAGAAGATACACAACTGAGGACAGGTATGCCTTTGATACCATGCTGCTTTGAGAGCATCTCATGTGTCTTGTTGTCGGGCGCCATCTGTACAGCCTTGGCTTGTTTCATGAATTCGTCGTGTGTCCGTATGGGGAGGTTGGATGGGTCATATTGGCGGGGACTGGCTTGAGGGATTATATCCTGGCATAGGGGAACATAATATGTAGTAGAGGCTCTGCTGCGAACTCCCTGGATATCACAGGTCTGACAAGGAATGATAGCGTTGGCTCCTTTCATGTGCATTATAAGTGCCATCACAGGGATGTCGCCAAATACAATGATTAGGTAGGCATGAAGCAAGAAGAGCGTCTGGCAGATTGCATCAAAGGCTTTGACTCCAGCTTCGAGCTGTGTGAGTTCTTGAACAAGTGGCCAGAGGTAGAAGTCCATGTCCCAAGGCTTTTTAGGGCCTGGTATTGTTCCAACACTGATGCAATATTTCTTTTGGAAGTGTATTTCAGGGGGGAGATTATAGTTGAACATGATGATAGGCCAGCAAGTTTTGTCGCACCGTTTGAAGGGGGCAAATCTGTCTGTCAAGAGACCAAGCGCTATATCACGCTTATCAGAGAAGTAAAAAAAGGGATTGTTGTCGTCACTGGTGGGAACAATTTTGCTTAGCAATGACTGATAGTGAGAACCATCAAAGACATCTTTGATGATACTGGTGTGATGGTATTGGTGGGGTAGGTGTGTAATATATGGCTTGGATAACCACTTCCTATATCAACCAGTACCTTGAAATGCAATTCTGGGGTGTTGGAGACAGTTCTCGAGAAGTGGGATTCAACTTTGAAAGGGGTTTTGGGGTATATAGAAAATGTATAACGTGTTTTCTTGAAAAATATACCCAAGGGCACCAAGTGTACTCTGAGGGTGGTCTCTGTGGTAATAGCAACAAGTCTCCTCTTGCAGCTACAGCCTCTGGTTCTCAATATCTCTGATCTTGAAACTTGGGGGAATCTGCACTACCCCACTAAGTCTCTGTCTCTCTGTGTCTCTGGGCCTAAGGGGAATCTACACTACCCCTGAGCCTCAATGTCACTCTCTAGAAGTCCCTCGGACTCAAACAATAGTCTCAATAAGCTCTCTCGACAATCACAGTTTGTCTCTACTGTTTCTGTGTGGTTTATGACCAAAGCTCTCACTTAGTTTGCCTTAATGCACACAATTGCACAAGATAATGAAATTGTTAATTCCCAAATCTCGTGGTCTCGAAGCTAGGGCAGCGAGTGCTTGCCTTTTACCTCTCCTCCACGCTGTATTTATGTGTTTTTGGTAGCTAGGAAACAGCCTGAGTAAATAAGGAAATATGTTAAGTTATGGCGCGGGGGCGGAGTACGGTGGCTAAATGCGGAGGTCGTGTACTATGTTAGCACAGACTCTAGACGGAGGTGGTGGACTTGGTGCGGAGTGGATCTTTGGCCTCAACGTATGTGTTGTGCCCTCGTGCTACCGCGATCCTATATTTCAAGGAACCAAGTTATCAGAGAAGAGTGGAGATCGGACAGAGAGTAGGAGGGGAGAACTAAGTCGATATTCAGACTGAGGTTACAAACTGGAGTACCTACAGCTTATATGCAAGTGTCTATAGAATGGTAACTACAATGCAAATAGAGTATGCGGGGAACACGGGGAACTATGGAGATGGGAAGGCTGTAGGTATTGCAACAATATAAACATGAAACAGGAATGAACAAAATATTGAAAAGGAAAGGTAAAGGAATGGGAGATTGATCCGAAGCGGAGAATGCGGAAAGGTGAGGACGTAATAGTTACAGATGTAACAAAATATTAGAGAGAGTAATACTAGTATACACAATTGGTCCGATATTCCCCTGTGCAATAATGCTTTTCCACCCAGTATTGGTCCTGGCTGCCTGTTATAGACCTGTTTTGAGTCATTGAGACGCTGCTGTTGTCATTTCGTGGGTTATCGCGACAGGTGGCGGCTGTTTCATTGTGCCCAGGAAGGTTCTCTACCCATATATGCAAGCTTCCCACCTCCATGCATCTACCCTATTGGTCTCCTCCCAACCCGACATTCTGGTACACTGTTCATATACCCTTCTAGTATATTGCACTGGCTGCGCATTGCCTACACGTCATGCGGATAGTCCAAGATAGTCCAACTACTCCATCATTTGTCCTTTGATCCACTATTGGACCCTGTCAGGCCTTTCAAGGTACTCGATCGGTCATCGAGATATTATTGCACATATTGTATTGTCATAGCTATCCCCTTGGGGTTGCCTGATAGGCTTATGCGTCCATGGTTCAGCAGATTTTCTGTCTGATCCACTCCTTATTCTCCTCTATTGATCCTTCTGACAACCGGCAGTCTTTCCGATTGTTGTATCGTGATCAGACAAGCTGACACAGCCTTGGGTGTAATTCCTTGGCCAATGCTTTCTCAGGCAATAGCCATAGTCTCCCTCTTCTCGATAGAACATCATCCCTGCCCTTAATATAGCAGTCAGTACATTGTCTTTTAGAACATTGTATGCCATTTATTCGGGTGAGAGACACTGTTCATTACTAATCGAGGTATCTTGAAAATCCGTCTACCAAGTGTCTCGATGCTGATCACACAATCTTCTCAAAGGTTTCAATCAGCGCTAGGCTGCTACATGATGTCCCCTTTGAGATAGTCGAGTTAGGGGCCCTCAGTCTTCTCAGGTCATCTCGATGGCCATTATATGGCTTGTGAGCTCCTCCCTCATGATCAGGGAGTTTTATTGACAACATTCTCAATACTTGGTGCATCTCTGAGTGGGTACAACTGCGGTGTCAACTGTTGTACCCTTTGTTCACTCTCGAAGCCATACAATAGCTATTTAGTAGCCACTGACTGACTCCTGGGGTGCCTTGTAGCCTCATAGAGGTCCTTACATGACATACCAGTCGGGTTAGGGTCATTGTAGGGGTGTTATGGGTATATCGTGATGATTACATTGTAGCTATTGCTAAGCCATGGGTATATAGGGGTATAATGGCTTATTTTAGCAATGCTTTGATTTTCAGTGTAATACCGGGCTCATGTTCAAAGTTTGCTTGGTAATGCATTCTCCCTGCATGTTGTGAATTAGTGGACATTGCTGACAAGCGAGGAATGAGAGGAAGGTATTCAAAAATTCTGCGTGGTTTGCCATTACCATCAAACCTTGCTTCTTGGCAGTTGGGGCATTTGATGAGGTCTTTGTATGGTCCAGTAAAACAGACACAGCTGTTTATACAGCAGGAATACCACACCGGCTGAAAACCGGAAAGCTGTTGAATGCATTTCTTGACGATTTTGAGTGTATCGTGATGAGCATTTGGGAATACTTGTGATAGTCATTGAAAAACCTTCTCTGTTAGATCTGTTAGATGGCTCTCAACTTTCAGCGCATACTTGCGGAGTAAGTCGAGATCAGCATCATTCAGAAAATCTTCTGTGATTCAGTCAGCAGGAGAGATAGCTCTGTATCGAAAGCCAAACCTTGAGACACTGCTTCACAATGCAGATTTTCGCTAATGCTATCCCAAAGGGAGATTTCAGCCAGCTCTGAATCAAATACATGATCCTTGTCAGTGCTCTCATTGCTATTGTTGTCCTCTTCATCCTCCCAGTCATCCGCATCTTCGGCAACACCCTTGCCCTCTTCACATTGGGAACCATGCTTGTCCTGAACCAACAGAGAACCACCCCCCCAGCGTCACTTGATAATATCCTTAGCTCTACTTGCTATCCAGCTCGATTGGCGCAAAGATGCAAAAATGTCCAGATGTCCATCATCTTGCACATCTGTTGGTACCAGTGCAGTGGGCAAATCTACAGGTGCCACATCAGCGTAGAAGGGTGAGTTGTTGTTGGATGTTCGATCACGAGCAGGAATGTGCCTCCTCTTCTGTTCAATATCTCCTTCTGGCGAGCTAGAGTGTAGTTGTTTTCTGGATGACTCATGACCCTGAGTTTGCGGTGTCTGCCCCATCTGTTGTTTGCCAGTAATATTTCTCCTCAGAAGTCTAGCCCTCAATGCAATTGCAGTCGTAGTTTGGCCTTGCGGGTGTCGCAGCCTTGTGGAATACGAGACCATGCGGTTACAACTGCAGGTGCAGCGGACCTTTGGATTGTGTGCAGTTCCACGGGAGCTGCTTCTGTCACCCATGGTAAGTTGAAGGAGGGAGACAGGTAGTGATATGAGGTGACATACACAACTTGGTTGGACTCGGGATATATGCTGGATAGCCCGCACAGCCTGGGACCATGGGCTTGGACACATAGTGCATAGCTTTCACAGCCCAGCGGATTTGAAGGATGACGATGTAGTGTAGTCTCAGGGATAGTTTGGGAACAGGTGGGTGTGTGGCGCTGATTAAGTAGTGAGGTTTGTTGAGTGGGGAGAAACCATAACAGCTTGATGTCACTTACCAAGGGGTAATTATGTGCAGGGAGACCGGATTCATGCTGTCTCTTGCAGAGATAGCGAGTACTATAAGTTGGATACGGCACGAGATATAATCAAAAAGTCAGATATCTGGATCATTCCATTGGTAGGAGAAAACGCTCACCAATAGCAATATTTGTTGGTCCCACTGGTATATGCCGCCCGGAATAACAGCAAGATCCGGGTGACTCCACAAAGGTAGTCGAGAACAGCGAGGTGTCCCGGTCCAAGAACCAGCAGAAATCAGCAAAACTGATGATCTTCAAGCCTAATCGATAAAGGACAACATGGAGCGCAATGCCTATATAACAAACAGAATTGCACCCAGGCAGTGATTATTTATGATCACTGGCAAATGCAAGAAAGTGAGAGTGAGCAGTTCTGATGAGGATTGCCATTGGCGTCGGTGATAGTTTAGAAGATTTAGAGAGAAGGGTAGGCAAACAGAAGTACACAATAAATGAAGGGGACTGACTTAGAGAGCACACGACCTTGGTGAGGCAGAACAAACAGAGTTATACAACATGCTGGGGACAAACAAAGGAAAGCATTCCCCTTCTTTTACATCATGTCTGTCCTGTTCTCCAAACCAAAGATGATCTATGCATATGCCTAACACCACTCTACGTCTCTCCACTAATGTCCCTCAAAAGCACAGATCCAGCTTGACAGTACATTTATCACTCGAAAATTTTGTCCGAAGGGTCCTTGTCTTGTGACACTGGACTCTGAAAGTCAGTGAGGATTCTCCACGAAACAACATCTTTACCTTGTGTTTCTTTCCAGGATGGTTGTCTGCTTCCTCATCTTGCACTGTCATGATCCCCACATCGTGCTTTTGGGCCAAGTCAGTTGGGATTATCTTCAAAGTAATAAATATCCTTACTTTACACTTCTTTTCAGGGCGATCATCCATTTCCTTGCCTTGCACTGCCATGATCCCCACATCGCGCTTTTGTTTCAGTGGCCCAACCCCGCCCCCCCCTCGGCCCCAATGGCCCCACTCTCTGTCTTCACAGGAGCCACACTCCTGGAACTGTTAGCCGCTGATCCAAGAGGTGTTATCAGAACCCTCAGAAGGACTATAACTAGGTCTTAGCCACCTTCCTAATGGACAGTAGAATACTTCTTTTCTCCTTTAATACAAACACTCTCACACTCACGCTTCCTTTTTCCCACTCCAACCTTCTATTTCTCACAGGAAGCCTTCTCTTTACCTGGGTCCCTCTTCTAATGACTCGCCATGACAAGTACTTACCCAGGGTACTTATAAATAGCAGAACACCTACATGTATATAAGGATAGCTACATCTCTTTGTATCCTTAGCTTAGTGTTATACACTGTTCTGTCTAAATCCTCAGTTTGCCTGAAAGGGCTTCAGAGATTCAGTCAGCCCATCTCCAAGTCAAGTAGTAAGACACTAGGACTAAGTCTGTATAGACATCCTTGTGATCCCAACCTTGCGACTCAGGAGTGGACCCTTAACCTGGGTAACAAGAGGGGCATTCTTCTTGTCATCCTTCCCTCCTGTTGTCACCACACTTTTGAAAGCTGTAATCGCATCAGGTCTAAGCAGAGTTTGTTTGGCGCGACCCTCTATAACTAGATGAGTGACTTGAGTTACTGTCAATCATTCATGATATAGGCGGCTTTACCTTTTCCCCACTCCTGGGAACTAATCTTCACTTTTCCCTTGGCCTCTGGTGACATTATGACCCCATTAACAACACAGGGCGGGGGCATATGGATCCACACTGATGGTGATGATGGCAGCAAACTATTTTAGTTTTCAGCAAACCAATCCCACAGCTCCTCCTGGTTTTGGAACAGCTCTGCTTGGTATACATCGGTGAAGATGTCTGGTGAAGGATGGAAGCTTATATCAGACTCAGCAGTGGAGGACGACATTACTTTCTCTCTCACCATTTCTCAAATTTTTATAAGTCTCTCCAGCAGCATTGTCTTCTGCCTACGAGATGGTACTGGCACTCCATTAACCGGTAGCAGGCCCCGAGGAGTGTGCATAGCCATGCATCATCCCCAAGCGCTCAACTGCACCTGCCCCCAGTAAATGTAAAGTGAATCAATAAATTTGCGTTGGTTTTTGCTAGCATTATTCACTTTTTTCTTACAGATTGTCTGCATTCACTGCTGGTGCACCTCTATTCATTCGATCCAGGCCCCTGACAGCCATCAAGTCCCTTAAGCTAAAGCTCTACATTCACAACCACCAATTTCAATTGCCATGCTCATCATGCCTGAATGCACCACTATGTTTACCTTTACCAAATGCAAGGTGAATAGCTTTACATTTTTTAAGGATCATCTGCATTCATGGCTTATACACTTCCATCCATTTGAGCAAAAACTCCTGACTGCCAACAAATCCTTTGGGCTAAAGCTCTACATCTGCGTCCGTCCATTCCATCCCCTATGCTCATTGCACCACTGTGCCCACCTTTATCAAATGTGAAGTGAATAGTTTTGCATTGGTCTTGGTGACACTACCCACCCCTCCTACTTCAATTAATGCCCCTTACTGACAATTTTCCCCAGCTAACTTTGGTATACTGTATCCGCAGTCCAACTTCAACTATTGTACTCACCAAACCCGCCCCCAGCAAATGTAAAGTGAAATTTTCACTCATTTGTCAGTTTTCGTCAGTCTTATGTTCTATTTTTATTATCTGCTGCTCATACATCTCTGCTTATCCAACGGAGGCCCCTAACTGCCACCCGATTACCTTGGCCAGAGTTTTGGATCTGTGGCTAACCCGTTTTGGTGTTGTACTTGATGCTGCAAACATTTTTCACCACTGAACTATGTGGATGTCGAAGCTACACATACATATAAATGTATATATAAAGCTGAGCCGTATACCCGGGTTCCGTCTCCAGCAACCTCTCTAAAGCCTCTATAAAACTATGCGCAGCTCAAGGACCACCACCCAGTCTTTAAGGACCACAACTGAGTCCCCAGCAACTGCGAAGAAGTCTTCAGTGACCACAAACAAGTCTTCAAGTTCATCCAAAGAAAATCATGCCCCTCTATCCTATGATGAAGTAGCAAGTCTCAGGGCTGAGCTTGCCCGAACAAAAGGTATGATGCTAACTCAAACCCTGTTGATCAATATCTCAAACCTTCCTGACAGCCGAAAATGATAGGCTCAAGAAATCTGCTAGTGCAGAGCCTAGTGAGGATGGTAGACTTATTCAATGGCCCAGGACCATTGGCAATTTGCAAGAAGCAATGCAGCTAAGTCACGATAAGGATCTCTACAATCTGTGCAGGGTAAAATTATATTCCTACTGAGGTTTACATTTGCTAATGTTAAGTTCCATAGTTTGCTGTTGGAAAAGTGGTAACACAAGTGGGTCTATCTGAAAATCTTGACTGGAGGCACCAAGACAGAGAGAAGGTCAAGAGGGCGGCAAGAAATGTATGGTTTGGTTTGATTAAGTCCACACCCAATGCTTACATTTGATATTTGAAGGCACCATTAATGTGTAGCCAACTCCAGAAATACGCATCGAATTGGGCCTCCTATGAAATCATAAGAACTATACTCAGAGGCAGGAGGCAGACAGACAGCAGAAGGAAGTCCGGATACATCCCCCCGTCCAAACGGCCAACAGTAAATCAAGGTAAAGCAATACAAAATGCAATTCCCAGTGGCGGCAACGACAGTGACTGTGATGGTGATGATGACAGTGCTAACAACACTGTTAACAATTGTGTAGATGATGATGACATTGATCATACCTACATTAGCAACAACAACGACAATTGTGCCCGTACTGATTACAATGACGACATTGGCGCCAATGACAACAGCAACACTGACAAGGAGGACCACAATGAGGGTCTCAATGACAAAGGCTGCGACAGCAATGAAGGTCACAACAGTGAGGGTCACGACAGCGAGGGCCACAACAACAAGAGCCATGGTGACAAGGGCCTCAACCACAAGGGCCGCAATGATGAGCACGACAACAATTGCAATAACGGCAGCCACCAACCACTCTGGCGCACCAAGCGAAAGGCCCCAGCACAAAGCCAATCAACATATGGTAGTAGCGAGGGTGGCCAAAAGAGAGCAAAACAATCCCACCAGTAAAAGTATTATGTAGCCAACGAGTTTCTCCTATGTAACTCGACCGCATAATACAGTGATATCCTCATAAATCCCTGAATATTTAGTCATAAATTGTTGCACCAAAGGTCAGTTTTTTACACCAATTATACTAGAGAATCTCTACAGAATACCTATGACACTGGTGTCGTGAATTGCTGATATTTCGGAGGGAATCTCCACAGTTTTTATCATGAGACCCTACAGTAACCTCTTAGATATATGTAGATATTCCTGGTGTTTGTGTTAGTAAATTAATACATTTATCTATAATATATGGCCAAGCTCATCCAGTATTAGTTACCAACATCTCTACATTTAAGGTAGAACCTAAGGTAGAGTTTATCTACAGTCTGGGGAGTACAGTGTGAGTGCTGCCATGGCCTTACATAGTAATCACCTGGAGGACATTCCACTCCAACATATGGTCTACAAAGTGTGAGAACTATATATCTATATTGAGTATCTAAATTGACCACTTGCCCAGGCCAAATCAGAAAGGGTGGCATACTCTTGACAACAACATCTGGTTTGTTTATGCACCACAGGTCCCTTATGTCCCCACACATCTTCCACGCACCCCCACCCCACCCATCAGGGAACCAACGCCACCACCACCACCCACCCACACTGCCATGCCTGCAGGTGGCCCTTCTACCCTACCAGCAGGAGATCCCTGGACGCCAGATGCTGAAGATTGGGAGTTGCAGACACAAACCCCTGTGTTACTTATTCATAGGTGTACCACACCAATCATATCCATTTCATTACTAATGTTTTGCTCTAGCTCCTGAACATTGGCTCATCAAGTTGCATCCCCATCTTAAGGACAGGCATGTCCCCCTACTTCATATTGCATGCTCTGATAATCCCATACTTCTGTTCTCGACTCTGCCCTCTCTAGGGCTCTATTCTCCTCTACTGTACTTGTAATTGGTATTGACTCCTCCTCCCCTCCCCCCCGTCTGTCCGGTTTCTCTTCTCGGGTCTCCTATGTTGCCTCTGTGAACAATGTTATTGTACGCTCGGACTCTACTGATGCCGGTTCCCTCACAGGTACTGATTCTGAACGTTTGGCCTTTTCCTTTGCTCTCTCTTCATTACTTCCTCTATTTAGTGATAGCGTCTCCTCCATATTTTTCCTTACTGATTCCCCTTCAGCGGTGCGGGCTGCACTCTCTCCCTCCCCCTCCTCCGGTCAGCATACCTCCCTCCTGGTCGCTTCTCTCCTCGTCCCGTGGTTCCAAGTATCGGAATCACATACAGTCACCATAGCACACTCGCTCTCCAAATGGAAACTCTCCGTACACGGGTCAGCTCATGCTCTCGCTTCCGCGAAACCCCATCCACTCTTCTCGACATCGTCCCCTGTCTGGGCGTCGTCTATCTGGAAGCTAACCACAAAACATATCATCAGGGAGTGGCAACTTGCCTCCTCCCCCCCTTCCGCCCTGGGCTCACAGTTTATGCCCCTCTCTCACTGTGGCGAACCTATCCGCCCCTCTTACTTCAAGGATGGCTCATTCATATCCTCAATAGCAAAAAGGCCCCCCTCACTCACTGCCCGCTTGACGCACTGCATTCTTAACCACGCACCCACAGGCAAATATCGCTCATGGTTCTTCCCCAACGAACCAACCTCCTGCCCTTGCGGCTTCCCCTTCCAATGGCGAGACCACATACTGTGGTCCTGCCCTCTTTACACTCGCCACTGGACTTGGACGCGAGACAGTGGCACAAACTATCACACCGACCTGGACGACCTCATCACCTTCCTCCAGAACAACCCCAAGGCCTTCTCTTTTCCCCCCGACCCAGGAGGCACTGCTGACCGACACTCTTCCCAACCCCCCCTACTTGCCTAGCCCGCCCGCTGGTATGTATCATCTCTTCCCTCCCTCTTTCTAGCCCCATAGTTAGTTCTTCTCTCTCCATGGGCACTTGAAGCCCTCACTCAGTACATCGAACGATGTTGGACCCCTTCGGGGTCCTTCTGTTGAACTCTCCTATGTAGTAGCTACCTCTCCTGTAGTAGATAGCTGCCGCGGACTGCTACCACGCACCGCGTTATAAATTGTTGAATTTAAAAAAAAAAAAAAAAAAAAAGATAATCCCATACTTCCATGGGTTATCAGGAGCGGCTGTTGAGGTGCACATCATGATGGGGGAATGTGTGGTGGTCCCCATTCCCTACCAGTATATTGAGCCTGTTGCACCTACTAGTGTAGGGCAGGGAGTATACATCATTCAAGATGGGCATGATTTTGGTGAGCTTCAAAATATTGCCACTATCTCGAAGAATCTACAGGATTGCTACACAGCTCCATGGAAGGGTAGGTACAGATGGGATGGGAGGAGGGTAATCAAAAGTAATCAATTATGTATATTTCAGATAGTGTTATGACATGCTCTTTTGGAATTCTGATCTTGGGCTATTTGGTGGGGTATGTATCATCAATCTTTATTATAATACACCTAATGATGTTTCTAAGTCAATATGTGACTAATCATGAACTAGGTAAATAGTTAGTCTGCTGGGTATAAACAACTTGCTAATACATGATGGTGGCAACGAGACTTGTCACCTGTGGCCCTGACCACAAGAAAGTGCATCAGCATGCACACATCCAATTGCTGGACTATTTTACTGACATACAGGTTGCTTTGTCCACAAGAATGCAAGGTCCATGATGTGGCTTGGCCCATATCAAAACACAGCCTGTGTACATCCATTGTTTCCCTCGCATGCTTGCAATTTTTTCACATTTTTGCATTCTGTTTCTGTCTACCCACACCTCAACTCACTTATGTGTAAACATTGTTTTGATGCCCTTGACATCCACACAAGCCCCTCAAAAAAGACCACCAAGGTGGCAACCTTTGTGGTAGGCAACACCAAAAGCTGGCCCTGTGTACACATTAAACATACCAAGGCCAACACTGTGCCACCACCTCATCTGGAGCCTAACCTATCCAACATACAGGAAGGCCAGTACCCTACAGAAGATATAGTAGACATTGCGGAGTTTTTTGAAGCCCAAGAAGATTGGGCTTCACAAGACAAAACAATCATCCCTTCTTGACCTCATACCACCACCACTGATTTTCGAGTCGGTCTCTGGCTGGTCCAAAGCGTTGTAGTTAGGTATCTTTTGTGATTTCTAGCTCTACTGCACCGATGCCACCGAAACCCAGTGCGCGCATGGCCTCTGAAAGGTTGCTGGCCATGGCACGTTTTTTCACACTGGGGAGCTTTGGTATGTCCTTGCCCCCTTCCCCCTCTCCGGCCCCAGCCCCTGCCAACTCTGTTGACGCAGCTCTGGCCAATGTTGCCGCAAAGCATTTACGCTTTGAGGCTTCACCGGCCCTCTCTTACGGATCCACACCCTCCCCCCCTTCTGAGGATGCCGTTGCTGCTGCAGTGGCCTCCTTTGCTACCCTCGACGCCCAGCACTCCCCTTCTGCCCCTGTCCAGCGGGACCCCACTCTGGACTACGGCTCCTGGCTGGTCAAGACTGCTCTCCCCCACCTGGGTCCCCTGCTTGCCTCTGCACCTGTGGACTCTGCAGCTGCCCTTGCTCTCGTTGAGGGCTCCTACTGCCTCTTAGATGCTATTTTGGCATCTGAGTGGTCCAACATCCAGGTTTCCTCACAAGGCCAACAAGTCTCTTTCCGGGAGTACTTTTGTCGCTATGCGGCTCAGTGGGCTCCCCCCTCCCCTCCCCAACATGTGGATGCCACATGCCCGTTCCATGGAACAGCTGAGGTAAGCGGTTCCTCTGGTAACACTAACACTGCCCCTGCTGGGCCGGCTTCAGGACCAGTTGCGCAGGAGTCTACTGCTGCGAGACCAGCTCCAATTGCTGGTACTGCCACTGCGGTCCCCCCTCCCCCTCGCCCTGCGCGCTCCCCTAGGCGCCCTCAGTTTGTTCCACCCAGCGTGGCCCCTCCCCCTCTCCTTTCTTATGCCGGTGCACTCAAAGTGGCACCCACCTTAGTCCACGTGGCCAAGGCATTCCCCTCCCTCCCCACAGACCGCGTCATTGCTGTCCAAAAGGCCGTTCTTGGCACTCTGGCTTCCAAAGCCAAGCACACATGCACAGTTGCTGGCCCCTCAAGGCGCCAGATCCTAGTTCCTGGCTCTGACACCCTATCCAGGGTGTCTCTGCCCCATATCACTACTGTCATTAACTCGGCATTGTCGGCCTCTGGCTCCGTGCTCCATGTAGAGTCGGTGCACCCTTCCTCTGGGGGCCTGTCCCTCTCCACCTCAACTGTCGCATCGGCCTCCGATTTGACTACTGTTGGCATTGCCCTTGGCAAGGACCTCAAGGCCTCCCCGGTTCCTGTCTCCCTTCCCACATCACGCTCATATCTAAAACTGGTTGATGTTCCTCTCTACCAACCTGGTACTGCTGACCAGGTTACCTCAGCCAAGGTTGTGCAGGCCCTCAGCCAATCCCCCCTTGCACTCTCCCTCCCCCTTGCTGGCCCTCCCCAGGTGGTCTGCAATTCTGCAAAGTCACACTGCCACTGTGTGGTTTGACATTCACAACTCACAGTCCGGATCCCATGCCAAAGCGGTGACTGGACACTCTATTCCTCTTGCTGGCACTGTCTGCTTTATTCGGACTGCCCGTGCCAATCCTGGCACCCCCCACTGCTCTCGCTGCTGGTGTTGGGGCCATACCATCCACTCCTGCTGCATACGTTCTGTACGCTGCCCTATCTGCTCTGAACCTCACTCTGAGGCTGAGCACCGTTCCTCCACTGGCTGTTGCAAAGGCCACCCCAAGGCCAAGCCCCCTGTCCCTGCCACCCCTGCTGGCACCCCCTGCCCCCACATGGGCAAGTGTGTCAACTGCAGTAAATCCCATGCTGCTAACAGCGTTAAGTGCCCTTTCTGGCACTACTGCTTCCAACCAGACTGGATCAAGGCCCGCTACCTGGCCGATGGTCACACTGCAGACTCTGGTTGCAAGACCAGCGTCGGGTCCTCAGCCCGCAAGGACAAGACCTCGGGGTCCTGCACCTCAACATCGGTCTCTTCTTAGTAGGTTTTCTCATTTCATTTTATATACTATCTGGTTTGGGCTCTTTTTCCTTCTCCCCGGGGCCTCCTGCCCGGTGCTTTGTCCTGCCGCCTTATGGGCATCTTCCACTGGGCTCCTTTCACTTCTCTTCTGTGCTTTTTGGACAGGGCTCGGGTGTCTAGGCTCATGCCTGGCCTGGTCCCTGGCTATTCTCACTTAGTTTACACGGTCACTTGATGGCCCCACTCAGTACAGCAATGGCTGTTGGGACCCCTTTGGGGTCCCTCTGTGAACTATGTTTTATTTAAGGTAGTTTCCTGTTCTGTGTAGATACAGCTGCCCCTGGACTGCTACCACGCACCGGGTAATAAATTGTTGATTTAAAAAAAAAAAAAAAAAAAAGACAAAACAATAGCGGACTGTCCTAAAAAACAACCATGGAGCCAGGTAATAGTTATCTTGCTGGTACCTAATATGTTTTAACTGCTCCTTAAAGGGAACTTCGACCAAAATTGCTGATTTTCGCAAGCAAGAGGCCACTATACAAGATTCCATCATGCTGTTAGAGATGCCCCTATGTGATCGGAGCTGTTGGTCATGTTACAATAACCAAGCACTCACATCCTATTGGTGTGTTGAGTGTTTTGACCATCATGTCTATTGCCCAGGTTGCATTCTTGAATGACACAAACACCACCCATTCCATCACATCAACCACTGGACAGGAACTCATTTCTTTTGTGTGTCACTGGCTTCCCTCAGCTTCAAACTATATATTGGACACAACAGTGACCCATGCCCCTCCTCTCAAACTCATCCACCTAAGGAAATGACAATTGTGCATTCCAATGGGATTCATAAACACCATGTGGTCTTTTGTTGGTGCTCAGATGCTGACATTTCTGACTCCCACCAACTATTACAGGCAAGAATGTTCCCAGCTACATGGAGGGAACCCAAGTCAGCTTTCACATTTCACATACTGGAGAGTTTCCACTGTCTCACTTTGGTTTCCAAAGTGACAGCCTATCACTACTATGATGTCTTGAGGCAATATACAGATGTTATTTTACCACATACTGTCAAGGTCTGACACTCTTTCCCCTCTAAGATTTCGAATCACTAATCCAATCACAGGATCAATATCGACAATTTCTTAATGTCATGCATGTGTGGCATTATTTCACTCAACAGAGACAAGCTGATCCATCCCTTCTTGACCTCTTACCACCACCACTGATTTTTGAATCAGTCTCTGGCTGGTTAACGAGCGTTGTAGTTAGGTTTCTTGTGAACTCTAGCTTCTCTGTTTACATGCCTCCTAAGTCCAATGCACAGACAGCCTCTGATAGGTTGCCCACTGCAGCATGTGTTTTTGCCCCAGGGGCGTTTGGTACATCCTCCCCCCCCCTCCCCCTCCCCGGCCCCTGCCCCTACCAACTCTGTCGACAAGGCTCTGGCCAACATAGCCACAAAGTGTTTATGCTTTGAGGCTTCCCCGGCCCTTTTGTATGGGTCCACACCATCTCCTCCCCAAGGCAATCCAACTCCCCTTGTTGCTGAACCCTTCTTCCCCCCCTCCAGGAAAACTGCCATTGGTCAACGGGAACCTGCCCTCGACTATGGCTCATGGCTGGTGGGCACAGCTCTCCCCCGCCTTGCTCCTCTGCTGGCCTCTGCGCACTCTCCCTGGCGCCCTCGGTCTACCTCACCCGGCATGGCGTTCCCCCCCCTTTCCTATGCCAGTGCCCTCAAGGCAGCGCCTACCTTGGTCCATGTGGCCAAGGCATTCCCCACACTCCCCATGGACTGCGTCATTGCTGTCCAGAAAGCTGTCCTGGGCGCTCCGGCCTCTAAGGCCAAGCGCTCCTGTACTGTTGCTGGCCCCTCAAGGCACCAGGTTTTGATCCCCGGCTCGGATGCCCTTTCCAGAGCATCTCTCTCCACATCTGCTGCTGCATCTGCCACTGAGTTGGCAACCATCGGTACTGCCATAGGCAAGGACCTCAAAACACCCCCGGTCCCTGCCACTCTTCCCATGTCACGGTCCTATCTCAAACTCATCAACATTCCCCTCTACCAACCTGGTACCACAGACCGAGTTACTTTTGCCGAGGTGGCACAGGCTCTTAGCCACTCACCCCTTGCCCTCTCTCTTCCTCTTGCAGGCCCCCCTCAGGTGGTCTGAAACTCTGCCAAGTCAACCACGGCAACTGCCTGGTTTGACATCCATGATTCCCAGTCTGGCTCCCATGCAAAGGCAGTTGTTGGATGCTCTATTCCCCTGGCTGGGTCTGCTTGCTTCATCCGGGCTGCCCGTGCCAACCCAGGCACTCCCCGATGCTCCCACTGTTGGCGTTGGGGCCACTCCATCCATTCCTGCTGGGTATGCTCCCCCCACTGCCCCATCTGCTCTGAGCCTCACTCCGAGGCTGAACACTGTTCCTCTGCTGGCTGTTGCAAGGGTCATCCCAAGGCAAAGCCCCCTGTCCCCGCCACCCCCACTGGCACCCCCTGCCCCCACATGGGCAAGTGCATCAACTGCAGCAAATCCCAACCCATTCTGGCGCCACCACTTCCAACCTGACTGGATCAAGGCCCAATACCTGGCCGACAGTCGCACCACAGACTCTGGTCGCAAGACCAGTGTTGGTTCCTCTGCCCGCAAGGACAAGGCCTCAGGGTCTCACACCTCCACATCAGTCTCTTCTTAGTAGGTTTTCCCGTTTATTTTTACATACTCTCTGGTTTGGGCTCTTTTTCCTTCTTCCCGGGGCCCCTTGCCCAGCGCTTTGTCCTGCCGCCTTATGGGCATCTTCCACTACTCTTCTGTGCTTTACGGACAGGGCTTGGGTGTCTAGGCTCACGCCTGGCCTGGTCTCTGGCCATTCTCACTTATTTTACATGGTCACTTGACGGCCCCACTCAGTACAGCAATGGCTGTTGGGACCCCTTTGGGGTCCCTCTGTGAACTATGTTTTATTTAAGGTAGTTGCCTGTTCTGTGTAGATACAGCTGCCCCCGGACTGCTACCACACACTGGGTAATAAATTGTTGAATTTTTTTTTTTAAAAAAAAAAAAAAGAGACAAGCTGGTCAGGTCCACAGCATTGACAAGGAGCTGCCACATTGATGCAGCAACTCTGTGGCTCTCTGTTGTTTCTCTTGCCCTGAGCCTGGGTTTAACATTGATCCAGCAATGCTATTGACAGCTTCACCTACTCAAGTGTTAGTTAAGGCCTTTTCTAAGTGAATATTATCTAACCTCATCTTCAGGCACCTGTATACACTATGTGTCTCAGCCAACAGAAACTTTCACTTCCAGTCAAAGCTCAAGAAGCATGATCTTGATGATAAGCCTCTGAACCAAGGTAATGGTTACTTTAGTAATGTCACTCCATATCTCGAGTACCTTGACAAGGCCCAGCCAGGTTCCAATGTGAGTAGCAAATATATTCCCTGGTTTTTGATTACAAGATGACAATCAACTTCCTAGATGTCCACCTGTGTCAAATTAAATGCTGTCCAGACACAAGAAATGATTAAGTTCAAAAATACAAGTGTTAGTGGAGTGGTAGCAGTTCAGTGTGCAAGACATGGGCTCTACTTGCCTCAAGGGGTTGTAGATTTGAATATGGGAGAATTGTATGTATAAGCCTCAACATTTAACCATAACTAATTTTTGATATTATTGTTAGTTTTGCTTGTACTGATTATGCTCTAGTCCACACATTAGGGAAGGAAGGCTTGCAACAACAGTGGATTGCACTAAGCTATGACATATGGTGCCAGTACTCTGTCAATCTCAAGGAGCATATTGAGGCAAACCTACCTGAGTATAAGGATTTGGTTCAGCAGATCTGAGGGGCAATTCCAGCCTTGCATGTCCATTCACACCATGAAAGGTGCCAGGTGATGTATGCATTCGCTTATCTGCTGTTCTCAGGCAAAACTTGTGGTGAAGGAATTGAGAGTGCATGGTCTGTCCAGAATCATGCTGCTGTAAGCACAAGGGAATTAAACACAGGACATTGTCACAATATGCTAGACAACTTTAATGGCTACTGGAACTGGACAAAGCTTCAAAAGACCAGTGCATTATTATTGTGTTCTGCTGATTGTCAAGTGGTATACAATTTTATTCAGGTGAGCATCTTGCTATGCAGTACAAAAAATATTCCCTTGAACTCCAAGAATGATGGATTTTGTTTGATGAACTTTCAGAGTGTTTCTCAGAAAGCCAGATTAGGGAGTGGGAAAGCCTGGATACAGCGCCAAAGCAAGGAGCCCATAAGAGGGTTATCAGTGTATATCAAGCCTCTATGGATCAGGGTATGTTCCAACTATGCTGTGAAATCAGGTTCTAACTCCCCACAAGTCCCTCCACAGAAACACATCATTGGCACATGTCAAAACAACCAAGATTATACAAAGAACTTCCCCATCAACCCAACTGCTGTGCAATTAATTGAGGAGGAAATTCAAATCAAGGCCATGCAATTCGTGTATTAAATATTTGTTTCTCATGATTATCTGACAATTCTACACCAGGTTGAGGCTTTGACAACTTTTGAAGAAGAAAGACAAGGACTTTGATGTAGAATCAGCCCATGCAGCTCTCAGATGCCACCTGGAACAATGGCTGAAGCTCCAGTACAAGATATGCCCACTGCTTGTCATGGGCAAAAACGCTGAGGATCTTGACACATCTGTAGAACCAGAAAAGAAGAACCTGCAGTTGCCTTCATCTTTCAGTGAATTGCAGTGCTGCACCCTGAGTCTCCATGATTTGCAATCAGTTGAACATAAGTTATGGCAAAGGCAAGCATACAATGCAATTGAAAACCTTAGGGGGGCTATTCATCTTTTCAACATGTACAATAATATTAAAAAGCAACAGGTATCTGGTCAAAAGAAGAGGACTCACGCAAACTGGTTTCTCCAATCTCTGCAGCAAGACAAGTATGAACATGCGGACATATATTGTTTGGCTTATGGCATATTAAAAAAGTTAAATCTCTCACTGAACTCGGAGTTGCAGGACCTCAAGGATGATGAGCTGTGGGGTAACAATATGACAGCACCCCATTGCTTAGGAGACTCTAAAAGGGAACCATGGTTTTGGACAATTGGAAGACCAGTCAGTGTATCTGATGATATTTGGAAATTAGAGTGTGAGTAAATGGACCTTTTAGTATATCTCTATTTGCTCATTTGTGTTAGTGGAACATGTCAGATGGTTCAGGACCCAGGCAGCCAGGGACAGAGTGCATGAAGAAGTTGAGATTTTGGAAGAGGAGCACTGGCAAACACAGGTTGCTTTTGACAAAATGGCAGTAATATGGGAGCACATGGGAGATAAGCTAAAGGGGATAAAGTATGGCTACTGTGCCTATGCCTACTGCCAGGCAGCCATGTACCACCACTTTGGGGATCATTGTCATAAAGTCTGGAAACTTGTGAAGGAAGAGCTGTTAAGTGTCTCGGCTCATTAATCCTTTATCCAAAATACTAACAAACCTTTCAGTTCTACTGAAAATATTTGCTGAATTCATTTATCACAGATAGCATTATTTATTGGGCTCACAAAAATATATGTTTCTTTTACTCATAGTGAACAGTTTGAACAATTCAAACGGTTCAAGCAGCCAAAGGTGATGGCAAACAATTTAATTTATAAATATAGTATTATATATATATACTCTAAGGAACTCGAACAGTTTGAAACAGTTTGAGCAGTTCAAACTTGTTCAGAGAGCAACAAAACAATCTACCAGTATGATTAAGTCGGTTCAAATGGCTACAAACGGTTTTATTCGAACTGTTTGCCCTTAATAATAAAGTGTTTTTTCAAACTGTTCCCTTTACTCACAAGGGGGAACGGTTTGAACCTCATGCTGCAACTAATGACCAAACTAGAAGTTACCTTGGTTTCATGTAATGAGGGGAATGCAGAGAGGAATCCCATACTGCACAACATCCTTACAACCAATGCCCTAATGCAAAAGATGTGAGACTTCCAAGTGTTTTCTTACCAAATTGACTGACAGTGTGCCCAAGTGTGAGCCAAGAATAGATGCTGCAATGTATCCAAATTGCATAAGTTGATGATGGCTCCAATTTCCACAGATCGATGCCAGCTAGTCTCCCATAGTCAGACTCACGTGTGTCTTTCCTTTTTTGTTTTTTATGACAAGTGGCTCAAGAGCCATGAACTCTGTGGGATATTAACAGTCCTACTCTACCTGATCCTTGTAAGCACACTTTGGATGGCAGGCATGCGAGAGGTCAGGTTAATTGCCCAGCCAACGGGAGATAGCTTGTCCACTGTCCTCTCCGCCTTCCTCTCCGGTGTTGGGCTCGGGTCTGGCCTTTGTTCTCAGCTTAAATATCCACCTAAACATAATCTTAGCTACGCCACTTATCCGGAACACTGATTGCTCTTGGTCTCATCACCTAGTATTTAGAGCCCTCTTCTCGGCTCAAACCCACCACTCCAGCTCTAACCCACCGTACTCTACAGGCGATCACTCACATATGTGAATAATGATATCATACTACTGTCACTGCTGGGACGAGAATTGCATTTTGCAACTGGGTTCGTTGGAGTCCTGGGTAAGAAAGGCCAGAATTGGGACCATACAACACCCCTCCTGCACCTTCTCAACATCGTACGACGCCTGGCTCTCGCACCATCGCTGAAAACACTGGTTACTAGTCCCATGTGGTGCGCGATACATAGGGACACTTTCAAACTGATCATATGTTTCTCTACACGGGAGCTGGACAAGCTGACTTTGTCTACTATGACAGAACTTTATAGCCTTGTAAGAAGGTAAAAGCAGCCATAGGTTATTGGGGGGAATGAGTACTGGAGCCCTAATAAGGTGTATCTTCCCTGTAATAGAAGTACATACGTCCATTATAAAGGGGCTTCTATATGTTAAAATGAACAAGGACCTGAGTCTTGGTTTGGATGATTGGGTGTATACTCATCGACAATGGATGTTTTCCGTCAAACACGCCGTGTAGAATAAGTTATTGCATTACCACTCGCTATCCTTTGCACATGCCAACTGATCCTGTGTAGTGCTGAGTAGACGCCCTGAGTAAGAGTTTCCACGGGTTTGACCCCTTACAACTCGGACTCCCTCGACATTCACCCATCCCCGTCCCCACCCTCCCCAACTTGAAATCTTCACATTTCACTGCCCTTTGTCTTCACCCATTTTCTGTGGATCACACGTGACAATTAAGCACCCGGGTTGCAGCCCGCCAAAGTGCCCCCCTCACACCACAACAATGCCTGCCAGGTACTCATGCGTCAAGAGATGCTCCGCTTCAGGTCTCCTGAAAAATGGAGGGCAGAGTGGGCCCCACGTCATCAAAGACACCTCAACCATCCACCACCACATGCACAACCATCACCACGAGCTCACACGGATGCTGCAAATGCAATCCTCTTGTCGACCGGCGCATCTCACAGGCTACAACAATTGTTGCACAACTCGAGCCTGCGATATCTGAGCTCAAGCACACCAATGCCTACACCTTCCTCCTCCGTTATGAACAGGATATCATCCGGCTCTATTCCACCCGGATATACGGTCAATCCTTGGTGCAGCTCTCGGCCTTTGCGATGTGCTATCCCTTGCTTGGAACCATAACTGATGAAGCCAAGGAATTCTCTAGGACTGCTGCGAGTATGGACGTTCGACAGGCAGGGATAAGGTTGCAACAAGGAGTGTTACACTGCTGTGAGGCAGTTCGTACATCTATCAATCCCTCCTAGATGTTTTCTCGTACTAATATCTCTTGATATTATCTCGGGCCATATTGAACAATGTTATGTTCTGTGGAAAGTGCGGACTGCATTCACTCTGACTCCCCCGCACTGGAAGCACATCTTGACGTACTAGAAACCATACCAGCTCCCATATTCACCAAGTCACCTTACCTTGGTTCTCTGGAAGGAGGCAACAGGCAGCTATCAAGACATGCAAGAGCATGACACTCAAGGCCAGGCCTAGCCTGGGGCTCATTTACTGAGTCCGTGCCCTCCTATCCCTCCTCCCTCCTCGAGCTCAACCCCACCCCTGCCCTTATTGTCGAGCGGCTGCCATGAGACCAAATCTTCTAGTGGTTCCTCCCAGCATCACGACACTACAAGACCCCAACCTTCTCTAAACATTCCGCCCTCAATTCCACAAAGGCTTGCCCCAGGCCCTTTTCATTGCACTGCTGCCACATTCTCCTACCCCACAACTCTCTGGATCTTCGTCACTGCATACAGCCGCTGGGAAACAGGCTTTTCTGGCTGATGTTCAACATCCCAGCCCTCGCTCCTCAAAACCTCTCAAAATCCCGTTGGCAGTCCCTCTGCACCCTCGGGTTCTCATTGCGCGGCCCCTGCGCCCTTACGCTGTGGCCCTTCCAAATCTCAGGCCACCTTGGTGACAGATGCTGTTCTGCCCAGAGCGAGTCCTCCTTGGCCATGCCCTTCCCCTACTGCAGGACCCTCTGCTTCGCATTCTCCTCAGCAGTTGCTCTCAACCTACAGGACCTAGGACCCCATCCCATCCCTTACAACAACAACCCATACCCGCTTCTCAGCTGCGGGCATCCAGGTAAGCCACAGCCATTCTTTTAGCTGACCCATTTTATCTACCCCAGACTTCCCAGGGGCGGCACTCAATACCTGGGTGCATTAATTGCTTCTCCGACGACTGTGCCCCCTCTCGGACTCCAGGGCAAGTGTGTGAGCGGTGTAAAGAGCAGTCATCTGTCCCGCCGCACCTTCGCAAAGCACTCCACTTTGCTATACCATGCCAATCAGGCGGCCCCGCTAGTCGGTATCTCATTTCCCAGTGCGTTATCTCCTACTCTTTCTTGTCCCTTGCTAATTTGTCTTCTCAGTCCTCAGCAAGCATCTCCAAAATCTCGACGCTCAACCTGCCCCCTTGGTTGTGCAGGAGAAGTTCCTTGCATTTCAGCATGTGCAGTCTCTCACTGTGCTATGTTGGGGGCTGTGCATTCTATCCTATTGGGTGCTTACTATCTCAAAACTCCTCTGGTCCGGGCCAAAGCTGGGATCGCGCCCGCTGAGGAGGTGGCGCGGGATTTTCTAGAAATGCTCTCTGGGTTTCTTATGGATCCTGAAGTTCCGTCGTTAGAGTCGGTGTCTGAGGCGTATGAGGCACATGGTCATTTGGCTTGATTGCTTGCCACACTAGTAGGGGGATGAGGATTCACTCCCTTAATCATATATTTTTATATTATTCTGCTCCCTCTGCTTGTCTTGTTGTTGGCAACCTCTAAATTACTTTCGGTATTGTTTAGCTTAGAGTGCTACCAATTACCCCATGTCTTTCTTGTGTCCCCCTGGGAGGGTGGGCCGCATATTGAGAGTCCAATCCCACGTCGGGCCCGTAGTTCATATGGTTGGGTGCATACCTGTTGACAGTTGGTATTCTCCTGTCCTGCCAAATACACTGGTAGAATATCGAGTTGAAGGCCGACAGAACAAGAGGGTTGATTGTCGAATATACATTTCGATGTCTTGGAGCATGTATTGGAGCTCCATTCTGTTGTCTTAGATACTACATTATTGTCTCATAGGTAGTATTTAGGTAGGATGATTTGTATGCAGTAGCCAAGGCTCCTCCTTCCATCATGTAGCTTGTGTGCAATATTGGCACCTATCCACTGCCCACATATTTTATGCTGTGACAATATTTGTATGCCTAATAAGTTACAGCTGGTGAATTTCCTGATAGCGAGGGGTGCTTCTGCTTATTATAATTTATGATTTTCTCAGGATAAAATACAGTGCTACCATTCTCTATGTTTTGTTTGCACCAGCTGATATTTTGCGATAGCGGGTATATGCTCTGGATAATATTGTCAATGATACATCGAAAGTTCAAAACCAAATGTTTTGCCTACTTTGGCGGCCATATCCTAGAAACCAAATAACTCACTCTTCCAATAAAACAAGTCTGAATCATAGTGAAAACTTGAGAAGATAACATTGTAACAGTCAGAAAATTTTCACGAATAACATCAGGAACAATCTCGCATGTACGTTTGCACTATACAATGACTTGTTACTCTATATGTAACATTTTTGTAATATTACTCAAGTCAAACGTTATCAACCTATCATCTCTCACCAACGATATGAGGACCAGCGAAAGCAGTAACACTACCCCTAGCACAATGAGGATCGCAACCAGAAAAGCACGGCTTCCAACCAATGCCAACACCTCCTTATCCATGCTCCCAGGAACTAATGTGGTCTCGAATGAAGGAAAGGGAGATCCAACACTGCCAGGTACATACCCACTCAGGTAGGCTTTTGCTGCTATATGTATGGCCTCATTCATGTTTGCATTAATTTGATCAAGGGGAAGCAGTTTGGTGCTATTGGATACGCCGGATGGGACGGAGGGATTAGCAAGGAATAGGATTTGTGATATGGGGCTGATGTCGCCTAGCATAACTTCTTGTCCACGACCTGTTGCTGTAAATAGGCCGTCTTTGAATATCAAAGTGGCTGTAAGATGTGAAAAATTTATGACTCTTGGTGGTCCAGCTTCTGGGAAGAAGGAGAGGTTGCCTTGTGAGAGTTGTACCATAGCGGGGGAGATTTGTGATTGGGGATCACAAACTAAACCAGTTGCAAAGAGATCAGGCAGACTGAGATATTGGGAAGGGATGGGAATTGTAGGAAGTCCTTCAAGATTGAGGAAGCTAAATTCCAAAGTGTTATCAATGGACCCCAAAATTATGAATGCTGTGGCCTGATCTGTACGGTTGTTCACTGGGAGAATAGCTATCAGATGGTTGAGTATTTGAGACACGAGCAAAAACAAAAGGACTTACACCCAAATGAGCTTGCATACCATGGTTGAGGTGGGATGCAAAAGGAACCCCAGTCCAGGTCCTGGATAACCTTGGGCTTCAATCCGCAGGCAGGCAGTGGCAGTCTCCATGAACAACTGAAGTTGTAAGTGACTACGTCACTTGGATACTTGATAACTCCATTGCTCGATAACAAATCAATTGTAGGCCAAGGTATTAGCGTATTGCTTGGTGTCTGAAATCCATATATCACATTTTCGAGCAGCTCCATCCATGTGATAATGTCGGCACGATCCCTAGCGAGTTCAGCCCCGCTAGGGAGGTTGGGAGATTGTGTCAATGCAAGGATGCCCATGCGAATATCGTGCGGAATTGTTATAAATATGGTGCCAACAGTAATTGCACTGGGGCCCAATCCATTGATCAACATGAGTAGCAATGTCAACAAAAAGGCCAAACAGAAACGAGTTGTTGTGTTCTCTGATATGAAGTGCTGGAGTTGGCTGTTGAAGCCTGCCGTCAACCAAGAGACAAGGTCAGTTTCTCCGGGTATTGGCTTTCCTGCCCTGCGTAACTGGGCAGCCCATTCTGCACTGAATATGCAGATGAAAATGTCCTTTATAATGAGTACAGCAACAGCATGCCAGACAATTGAGATGACCATGAAGGTGCTCTTTGCCTCAGTGACTGCGATGGTGGAAGACAGATGAAGGGGTATTGGATGGAACGTTGCAAATGATGCTAGTGCAATGAAACTGAGTTCAAGAATAGCAAATATGCCAAAACGGAGGAGGAATGTAGGCTTGGGTCCCAGAGCTATTAGCTTCTTCCTAGTAGTGCAATCAGATTGGGATTCCAAGCCTGGATGGTCGGGGGCCAAACAAACAGACAAGTAATCAGTGTCGGTCGAGAGTGTGTGCATAGGGAAAATGTATGCGGTGAAGGCATCTCTGTGTTAACAACCTGATTTATAGGTTTCCTTGAAATCACCACATCATGCTGATCCCCGGTTAATGATGAACTTTCCTTTTTCTAACAAGAAAAAAAAAGTTCTATTCCGTGTAAAGCTGTGTAGGTCCAGTTAGAAGTTGCCCCAATGCCAGGTGACATAGGATACAGGAAGGAATACCATACTGCACAATATACCCAGAACTAGCACCCTAACACAAAAAATGAGATATAAGAAACTTAAATACTTCCTAAGTGAATGCAAAGTCTAGCCAACCAGTTTGATCACAGATGAATCATGATAGCATGCGATCCGAGCATGTACCCAAGAGTAGAGCCGGGTGCATCCATATTGCCCAGATTGATGATGGTCTCGAGCTACACAGGTTGATGATGTTCTCAGGTATTGGGTGACTCAAAGACTTTCTGAATCCCACGAGATATTGACAGACCTACTCCAAATGGCTCCAGCAGGCACACACCAGGAGCCCAACATGCAAGAGTTCGAGGCGATAGTGGCTGATCATCATGCCCACAGGGGAGGACAGCAGCTACTCGAACCAGAGGTCCTGCATGCTTCCACATTGGACCATGCGGGAAGTAAGCACCACATAGAAAGCCACTGTAACGAAGTGATGAAAGGCTCTTTACATTGTAGTTGTATGTACATACATCCAAAAAAAAGTGATCAGATACTCCCAAGGATTCACAAGCCTGGTTGCTATGGAACTGGATCTTGGGGTAAGCACAAAGTGATCACATCAAACATGAAGTCTGGCATACTGTTCTTGATACAATATTGGGCGGCGTGTCCTATATACAATATTGTCAGAAATATACAGGCTATAATGGGTCCACATTTCTTGCGGATGTTGTGTGCTCACCGACATGGATTTCCACAGGGATTTGTAGCCAATATTCGCGACGGCAGCGCTCGATATTTGGTGACATCAAAGAACATAAATCATCACAATCTAATAGCTTGCATCATGCAACTCCCTTGCTGGGCAAGAACGGCGAAGCCCGAAACCGTACGATGCCCATCCGGTGCCCTCTCAACGTCCATCATACGGCTCCTCACTCTCGCACTACTGTTGAAAGCATTGGCTATCTGATGTGACCCAGGGCACATAAAGATACCCTCAAACTCATCGTTGCAGGCATGGGGTAAGTTGAATTTGTCCATTGCGGAACCTCAATGTCTTGCAAGACGGTGAAGCGAGGCGGAGGGCAGAGGAGGGTGGTGGCTACTTGAACGGCGTTATCCAAATTCATTCCGTGTTACAATGCTTGGTGGGGCCAGCAACTGAAGGCACTAGAGCCCTAATATCATACCTTAACCTTGTATAGAGATACATCTGTCACGAAAACTCGAAGTATTTGGTTTGTATGGTTGATGCACAGCGGGTGGGTTTGTATGTCCATTTTCTTTGCATGCGCCAGTCGCTCTTATGCATTGCCAGCCCTGAATAAGATTTCCCACGCGTTTGATCTCTTACGACTCAGACTCCTTTGACACCCCACTGTCGTTCTCCACAACAAACCTTCGAATTTTACTGCTCCCTCGTCTTTGCGTGTCGGCTGCGCATCTGCGACCCTTTGGTAGCTCAGGCTGCAACCTGCCAAAGTGCCCTCTTCACACCGCAACAACGAGCAAAAAAAATGCCCTCAGTCAAGAAACACTCCGCTTCAGATTTCCTGAAGAAGGCAGGGCAAGCCGAGCCTCGTACCGTCAAAGACACCTCAATTGTCTACCACCATGGACACGGTCATGGCCGCGCGCATCATATTCACTGCGGATGCTACAAATCCCCTTGTCGACCGGAGCACCTCACAGGCTGTGACAGCCGTCGCCCGGCTAGAGCTCCCGATATTCGAGCTTGAGCACGCCATTGCCTGGATCTTCCTCCATTACCAACAGGACATTACCCTGCTCTTCTCCACGCGCATCTACAGTCTATCCTTGGTCTGGCCCCCAACCTTCGTAATCCACTGTCTCTCGCTTGGAGATCCTAGCTGGCTCATCTGGAATCACAACTGTGATGAAGTCAAGGACTCTTTGGGCAGTTGTGAGTATGAATATGCGACACGCAGGGGATATTATGGTCTTACACTACTATAAGGCAGTTTGTACGTCTGTTAATCCCATCTAAATGTTCTCTCGCGCTAATTTTTCTTGACGATGCGTTTTATTATGCCAGGCGATGTCAAACAGTATTAAATTTGTGCAAAGTATGGACTTCATTCACACTGGTTGCTACCTACTACCTTGCACTGAAAGGGCCACGAGGCACTAGAGGATGCTTGTAACATCAAACCGCGCCTCCTGGCTAGACTGACGCGAGAATTTGGCGCGAAAAAGTTTGCTATGGCCTTGAGAAAGTTGCAGAGAGGTGAAAGACAAACTCACGGCCAAGTAGCGTGAGCACGGACGCTCGACAGATCATTTGGGCAAGGCGTACAAGCGGACGGTTTGGGAAGATGAAGAGGGAGTGGTGTATGATTGGGCAAGTAGGGAGAGTGGGATAGGCGAGGGTGTGACGTTTATGGATGGGACACGGATGAAGAGGAGGATATGTGGATTTTGGAGGAATGGAAGTCGGGCAGAAGGAGCGAAAAAGGTCACAGCGGAAAGAGTCAGACATGTCGGCTGAGGCAATGGCGAAGTGGAGGTATATGCGCACTGAGAGGGAGGAAGACAAGGTCGGTTTGACTTTCTGAACCTCCCCCTCGAGTGGATTCTGACGTGTTCTCACAGAGAAAAGCACCTTTTCGTAAATGCAATTATCATGTTGCTGTGAAACACTATGGTGCTGCACATGAGATTGAGCCTAAGCCGCCGCCCTACCGGCTGAATTCGTTGGCACAAAGGGTATCGTAGGGGTTTGCACCCATCCACGTAACATTTAGTTGTCATAAAAGCGACAGGGATCAGATTGGAGAAAGGTATTGGAAAGTATTAGTCGCGGGGCAAGATAATTGTATATGGACAAAGTCATTTATTCACTCTGGGTCTGGGAGGACTGAATTGCGTGGGAGCATAGACTCAAGACTTGACCCCAGAACTTCAGATAGCGATACCTGCGCTACGAGCCTCTCTCCTCGCTACTCCCGAAATGGCACTCCTCCCGAGAGCATCAGGAGTCCTAACTCTTGTTCCTGCTTTCTTCATAGCCCTGGCCCCGAGGAAGGCGTTGAATCAGGTCAGAATTAGATAACTTGAGTTCCTCCCAATGGCGACCCCTAGTGCAGTGATGGCGGGTGGTTGGCGAGTTACAGCTATTGCCAGGGGCTTGGCTTAGACGTATTGGTCCTGCATCCTGTGCCTTTTGCACAACGCGCCTTGGAGGGTGAAAGCAAAGTACGAACTCCCGCTCCTCTGCTTGCCCTCGTCCGGTGCTAACTAGTTTTCACATCAGCTTGGGGCTGCATTAACGCAAAATAAACAATGACAGCAAGGAGAAGTGGAGTGGCTACAGCAACAATAGCAGCAGATGACGCTTCTGCTCCTAGAAGGTCGCGAGAGGGAACAACAGCCCAATGTCGGCGGCTCAAGCGTTCCCCAAAAGCGCTTCCCGGTCGAACTTGGTCTTATAAATGTAACCCCTTCAGCCTGAATCGCCTCTGACTTTGAGAGCACAAGTTTGTATCTTCTCCCACAACTTTCTCTTTGCGTGCGACTGACGTCTATCTTATACAGAGATCAACAGCGACCTGAAAGTCTCCTTCTGACTTCAACGCACTTCGCCTACGGGCGAAATCATCATTATCATTTTCACTTGTCCTCATTCATGCATCCTTTCCGTCCTGCTTTAGCTTTTCTCTATATACACACTAGCGATCTTCGTCTCTTGCACTTGTGATATCATCGTATTCAACTCTCTCTGATCACTCTCTTGTGCATCTTAACATTGTATCATCTAATACCAAGGACTCCAGTTTCCTTGGCGTCTTTCTTGCGGACTGTATGCAAAAATACACTAACAAGGCACAAAACTAGAGACGCCTGACGATGAGGCGCTGATTACCAAGTTCAAGCCCCCTCTGGAAGGCCTGTGGAGTCGCTGTAAGAATGCCTCCACGGCAAAAACATGGAAGCATTTGGGGAGGTTATTTCCCTCCAGAGATGTTATATCGGGCAGGATCGATCTGAGTAGATCGTTAGAAAGACAGGTTCTCACCGTCCAAGAGCATAAACACTCACTGACACTATTCTAACAAATGAGTCATCATAGCGAAAGCTTGAGACGTAGCAATGAAATGGTCAGAAAACTTGTGATTAACATCAACAATTTACATGTACATATGCACTATACAATAGCTTATTACTCCACATGCAATACCTTTGTAATATTACCCAAGTCAAACGTCATCAACCTGTCATCTCTCACCAACAATATGAGGACCAACGAAAGCACTAACACTACCCCTAGCACCACGAGGATCGCAATCAGAAAAACACGGCTTCCAACCAAGGCCAATACCTCCTTATCTATACTCCCGGTGACCAATATGGTCTCGAACAGAGGAAACATAGCCTGAGCAGGATGATCACCGTTGGGTGCATACCCACTCAGGTAGGCCTTTGCTGCAATGCGCGTTACCTCATTCATTTTTGCATTAATTTGGTCAAGGGGACGCAGTTCGGTGCCATAGGGGTCAGTGAGGAATAGGATTCGGGATATTGGGCTAATTCCCCACGGGCCAAAAACATCAGCTGCCATTTTGTACAGGCTGCTTGCGAATATTACATCAGCCGCAGGCTCCGGAAAATTTCCGATTTTTGGTGCGCCGGCTTCCAGGAAGGCAGAGAGGTTGCCTTGTGAGAGCTGCACTGTAGCAGGATATACTTGCAGTTGGGGATTACAAATCAATGCAGTTGCAGGATTGATGACATAGCATGGCATGCCATCACAGACATGTGTCCTGGTGCTTACGTTGGTGAAAGAGACAAAAGCAGTGGGTACCCCCGCAAAACTGAGGTCAACGTCTCCTGAAAACGTTGCATTGCCTCCGAAGAACACAAAGGCTATGCCCCGACCATTGGACTCCATTGGGATAATTGCTATTTGCAACTAAGTATTTGAGATATAGGCAAACAACAAAAAGGGCTTACACCCGGACTCGCCAGAAATCTCAAACAAGTCATCTGCCATCTCAAAGTACCCCCCAGAACCCCCGATACCCCACCTGTGGCCGTCACCACCACCCTCTGGCAGACTCCACGAGCAATTGAAGTTGTAAGTGACTACGTCACTTGGATATTTGATCGTTCGATTACTTGACAGCAAGTCGGCCGTAGGCCAAGGTATTAGTGTATTATCCGGTCCGGTCTGAAAACCATATATCGCTTTTTCGAGCAGTTCCATACGCGTGATGAGGTTGGCACGATCTGAAGCAAATGCAGTCTTGCTAAACCCATATTCAAGTTTTGTGAGCGTGAGATTGGCCACATGAATACTATGGGGAATTTCAAGAAACATCTTGCTGACAGTAATTGCACTAGGACCCAACCCATTGACTAGCATGAGTAACAATGTTGACACAAAAGCCAGACGGAAAGGGATTGTCGCGTCCCCCGATGTGAGGTGCCGGAGCTGGCTGATGAAGCCTGCCGTCAGCCGAGAGACAATGTCAGTCTCTCCAGGTATTACTCTTCCTGTCCTGCGTAACTGTACAACCCATTCTGCACTGAATATGCAAAGGAAAATGTCCTTTACAATGAGCACGGCGAGAGCATGCCAGACAATTGAGATAATCGTGATGGCGCCCTTTGCCTCGGCAATTGCGATGGTGGGGGGTAAATGAAGGGGTATTGGGTGGAGCGTTGCGAACGATGCTAGTACGACGAAACTGAGCTCCAGAATGGCGAACGCGCCAAAACGGAGGAGGAATGTGCGCTTGGATCCTGTGGCCGTGGATTCCTTCCTGGCGGTGTGATCGGATTGGGACTTCCAGCCTGGATGGTCGGGAGTTAAAGGGACAGGTGAGTAATTGGTGTTGGGTGAGGGGGTGGGCATAGGCATAGGGAAACGTATGTGATGGGGATCTTTGTGTCGACGACTGTACATATGTATGATAGACGTTCTCTTGAAATCATCGTATTATGTTAATTCTTGGCTGATGGCGAACTTTCTCTTTTCTGGCGAAGAAGCACTGCCAAGAGAACGCATAGTGTAAAGCTGTGTAGACCCGGTCAGGAGTTGCCTCATGCCATGTAATGGGGAAATATAGGAAGGAATAACAGAATGCACAACATTCTCACAACCAACACTGTAAGACGAAAAATGAGTGACCTCACAAGATAAGAATCACAGCATGTTATTGAAGTGCTACCCAAGTGGATCCAGAGTTTTCCAGATGTCCAAAGCGACGACATATAAAGGTATCACGGCATATGGCCTAAGTGTGATTCAAAGGTAGGGCTGAGTGTATTGAAATTGCACAGACCACACTGCTGATGGTTTCAAACGTGAAGTGGCTCGAGGACACTTGAATCCCACGGGATATTGACCAACCTACTCTGGCTGATTCTAGCGGGCGCGCTGCAGGCGGGGGATATATGAGAGGTCAAGGTGATAGTGGTTGCCAGTTAGTCACCGGGCCGATAAGAGAGGATATGGCTACTTGAACCAGCGTTTCTGCGTACTTCGACGTCAAACCATACAGGAAGTGAGCGCTGAGCGCTTGAGCACCCAGAGGCCACATGTTCAGGGGGTGCCATAAAGCAATGAAGGGCCTTGGGAACCTGGAAGTACGCCCTTGTGTGCGGTAGCTGTCACCGTCCTGGCCATTTCCCGCCATCCCCCTTAGTTGGATAGAGGCGGAAAACGCACCAAAGCATGTGATCGCCATCAGAGTAGTAAGGGGTCTACCATCGAGCTCGTGTGAAGCAAACGTTTGGTGGACTTCAAATTTCTAAACATCCTAGGTGTAACCGACGTCTCCGATCCCTTCTGCCTCATCTAGCCTAGCGCCTCCTGTCCTGACTACAACATCACTTCGAATTTCACTACCACCAATCGCTATTACTCCATCCCATCCGCCCTGTCCGCTCATTTCTCCCCACCAGGATGATGGATCACTAGCGGAGTGTTGGGGAGAGCCCGAGGTCAAGGTTGTCGAGGTACTGTGCCCCACTCTCGCTTACAATCAGAATACTCCGAGATGGCTATACGATGATAGGCTGCTAAGTACCGAGACACATAAGACGAGGCTTTCCTCAAACCCCATTCACCGAGTCCGCACCCTCCCACTCCTCATCTTGGTGCTCTTCCCTCCCTGCAGCTCTCTCTGGGCCTTTGTCATCGCATCCAGCCGCCAGGTATCAGACTCTTGTTTGACCACCCAGCCCTCGTCTTTCAAAGCCTCTTGAATCTCCCTTGGCGGGTCCCTCCACAATCCTGAATTCTCGTCGCGCCGCCCCCTCTATGATCCTTCATTCCGCGACACACCCATTGTAGTGGGCTTCCGACCTCCGGGGTTCCTGGCCCTCAAGATCTCAGCCTACCTCGGTGACGGACGTTGTTCTGCCTGGTGCTCGTCCTCCTCAGTCGCACCCTCCCCTTATGCTGACCCATGGACACTTTACAGCCACGGCTTTCCAGGTAACCTCTCAGCTATTCCTCTAGACATATGTCTCACCCATTCCTCTGTTTCAGACTTTGCCAGCGTGACGTCCAATGCCTACTGCGCCCCCTCTCAGACTCCAGGGCAAGTGTGTGGTCGATGCATGGGCAATCATCCTGTCATCCCGCTCGTGGGTATCTCCTTCTCCTTTCCAGGTGCTTTGCCACCTTATCTTTCCTGTCTCCTGTCAACTCGCCTTCTCAGTTCCCAGCAAGCGCCCCTGAAATCTCAATGCTCAACACGCTTCTTTGGCCGCGCAGGAGGAGCTCCCTGTATTTCAATGTGTGCAATATCACTGTGCTGTGTTTGAGACTGTGCACTCCATCCTATTGAGTGCCCGGTATCTCAAAACTCCCCTGACCTGGGTCAAGGCTGGGGTTACGCCCACTGAGGTAACGCGGGACTTTCTGGAAACTCTCTCCGGGTTCATTGTAGACCCCAATGTCTCTTCGTTACCGGAGACAGTACCTGTGGTGTACGAAGTGCACGGTCACTGACTGCTTGCTATGCTTCGAACAGCAGGGGAGATGAAGCTTTGCCGTTCCTAATTATATATTTTTGTGTCACTCTGTTCCCCTTGTTTGTCTTATTGATGGTAACCCTTCAAGTTACTTTTTGTATCGTTTAGCTTAGAGTATTACCAATTACTATATATCTTTCTTGTATCGTTCTGAGCAAGTAATCGAAATATCGAAATGTCGGCTGTACAGTCCCCTAAGGAAAGTTTATTTACATTACTTTGGCTTCAGGCAACAAAATTGTTTTTTCACACTTGCTACATCAACCAGGCCATGCCAAAAGTACCTGGAGCTGTAAGTAACATACCTAAGCTTTGTTTTACCATTTTTTAAAAAATCATATAAACTGTGTTACACTGTGAAATGGCCTCCTTTATTAAAAGGACTGATTTAACTACTTTTCACTTTCTCAAGAACTACAATATCTGTGGTTATTTCAATAATGTATCCTATTCTAGTAGACCTCTCAAATGAGACAGGAGGTTAATTTACCACCCCAATATTTTTTTACATGACAGTAGACAATAAACTCTCCTTAAACTCACTAAACCTGATAATTATTCCTCAGAGAGTTTTATTCACTCTACCACTATTTGGAGTATTGTGAAAAATAAACTGGATATGGAAGAATATATTACAATAAAATGATTATTTTTAAAGCTCAGATATAGGGGGGTATAGCAGAAGTAGATAAAGAACTATTTAAGCTGAGGAGGAAAAAAAATAGAACTGGATTATTTAGACAGATAAGGCATGTGTGAAGCCTAGAAAGGATACTAGGGTGGTCTAAACATAGATTGTATCAAAGGAGAAATATGATTAAAGATGTTTTGCTCTTGTATTTAAGCCTAAAAGGCATAATTTGACATTTTGGTGGTATATAACATAAAAAAAGCTTGATTCACTCATTTAAATTCCAGAAAATGTCCAAATAGGACCTGATTATGTTAAATTAGTTTTAAATAGTACCTTTGGAAACATTTGGGAGAAGCTAAGTAGGAAAAAAGAGCAGATAACAATTATGAAAGATAATACTCTAATCTACTATTATGATACTGCAAAAGAATGACATACTAGTTAGGAAGCACTCACTTTTTTCTCTTCTGCAAATTTATAGACCTTAAATTAGTTGAATATGTTTGATATCTAGTCAAAAAGAGGGCCAATAAGAGACCCAATCTCTCAAAAATGTGGATAAGATATATGTTAGACTTGAGAACAAGTGGGCAAAGATTGATTTATACCTAGTATATACTTTGGTTGATAATATGTCTACTAAGGTGAAAAGTACTTCTGAAGGTTAAGAGAAGATTTCTCAGGTATCAGATTATAGGATTATGGAGGTGTACTCATATAAAAGCCAATTTTTTCGAAACAATGTTTTTGTTTGTTTGGATGTAAATAAACTTTCCTTAGGGCACTGTACACTGAGCTTGGAGAAAATTGCGAAAAAAAATCAAATCTTGATTTGTATGGCTGGATGCACACCCACCAACGATTGTCGATGGCTCTCCCTGCCAGCGAGTGCTGTTTCCATTTACTATCATTTCTTAGGATATATGGCACTACCATTCTTTGTTCTTTTCATGCACCAGTCGATCTTGTGCGGTGGCGAGTAGGTACCCTAGATAAGATTGTTAGTGGCACCATCGGAATATCTACCCCAAATATTTTTGCTTACTTCGGCAACCATATCCGAGAAACCAGATAACTCACCGTTCGATTAGATGAGTCTTCATAGCAAGAACTCGAGAAGGTGGCATTGAAATGGTCAGAAAAGTTTGTGGATAACATCGACAATCTCGTATGTACAGTATGTATGTGCTATACAAAGACCTATTACTGTAAATGCAACATCTTTGTAATATTACCCAAGTCAAATGTCATCAATCTATCATCTTTCAGTAACAACATGAGTATGAGTGAAAGTAGTAACACAGCCCCTAGCACCACAAGGGTTGCAACCAGAAAAATGCGGCCCCCAGCCAACACCAATACCTCCTCATCCATGCTCCCAGTGATCAACACAGTCTCAAACGAAGGAAAGGGAGAGTTATCATTGCCAGGTGCATACCCACTCAGGTAGGCCTTTGCTGTTATGCGTATGACCTCATTCATTTTTGCATTGATCTGGTCAAGGGAAAGCGGTTTGGTGCCATTGGATTTGTCATCCGGGAAAGAGGGGTCAGTGAGGAACAAAATTCGTGATATGGGGCTGGTTTGGCTTGTTACAGTATCTATATCAGCTATTGCTTTGAGTAGGCCCTCTGTGAATATCAAATTAGCTGCAAGTTGCGGAAAATTGTTGACTTTGGGTGGGCCAGCTTCTAGGAGGATGGAGAGGGCGCCTTGTGAGAGTTGTACTGTGGCAGGAGAGATTTGCGGCTGAGGATCACAAACCAAGCCAGTTGCATGGACCCGGTCTAGAAGGGCTATCGAAGATATTGCACCACCCGGAAGGTTGAAGCCGCCGGAGATATCAACAGTGGGAATTCCCTCAAGATTGAGGAAGTCATCCCCCTTGGATTTCGGATGCATGGTTCCCAAAATTATGAAGGCCGTAGCCTGAGTTGTGGAGTTCATTGGGAGAATAGCTGTTGAATCGTCAAGTATTTGAAATATAGGTAGACAGCAAAAAAGACTTACTTCCGGCATTACCTGTGAACCGTGCTTCGGATGCCAGAAAAAAGGTACCCCAGTGTGAATCCTCAACTACCAAATGCAAATCGCGATTGAAAGTAAGTATTGGCCGCCTCCAAGAACAGTTGAAGTTGTAAGTGATTACGTCACTTGGATACGTGATAATTCCAGTGCTCGATAGCAAATCAATTGGAGGCCAAGGTATTAACGTGTTACTTGGTGTCTGAAATCCGTATGTCACATTTTCGAGCAGTTCCATCTGCGTGATAAGGTTGGCACGATCCGAAGCAAGAGCAGCCTCGCTTGCCGGGGTAAGTTGGGTCCCAACCCATTGAGCAGCATGAGTAGCAATGTTGACAAAAAGGCTAAACGGAAACAATTTGTTGCATTCTCTGATATGAAGTGCTGGAGCTGGTTGATGAAACTTGCTGTCAACCGGGAGACGATGTCAGTCTCTCCAGGTATGGCCTGTCCTGTCCTAGATAACTGGATAGCCCATTCCGCACTGAATACGCAAAGGAAAATGTCCTTTACAATGAGTATGGCGAGAGCATGCCAGACAATTGAGATAATTGTGACAGCACCCTTTGCCTCAGTGACCGCAGAGGTGGAGGATAAAGGAAGGGGTATTGGGTGGAATGTTGCAAATGACGCTAGCGCAACGAAACTGAGCTCGAGAATGGCAAACGCACCCAAACGGAGGAGGAAGGTGCGCCTGGATCCTGGGGTTGTTGACTCCCCCCCGACAGTATTGCTGGACCGGGATGTCAAGTCTGTATGGTTGGTGGTCAAAGAAAGAGGCGTGTAATTGGTGTCAGCCAAGAGAGAAGTCATAGGGAAAACATACACGGCAAGACTCACCATTTGTCAGCATTATATATGGGCGGTTGCGAAATCACCATGTTGTGTTGCTGGCTGATGGCGAACGTTTTTCTTTCCTAGCAAGGAAGGCAGACAGCCAAGAGAACACGTAGTGTAAAGTTATACAGGCCAGGTTGAGAACTACATCAATACCAGGTAATAGGGAAATACAGGAAGAAATATTCCATGGCACAACATATTCACAACCAATGATCTAACACGAAAAATAAGTCACTCCGAGATACAAGGAGCAAAGCATATTACCAAAGTATCCCCCAAGTGGATGCAAAGTTATCTAGATAACCAAGTTAGCTGCAGATAAATCATGACGGCATGTGATCCGAGCATGCCAAGTCAAGAGTAGGAGCTGAGCTGTGATGTATCCAAATCGCGCAGATTGATGATAGTTTCCAGCTCCACAGATCGATGATGTTTTCAATTATCAAGCAGCTCAAAGACCTCCTGAATTCCACAGTGGACTGAATGATCCTGGTGGACGCACCAGGCTGTGGACAGGCAAGAGGTTAAGATGATCTAAGTGGTTTATCGCCAGGCCGACAGGGGAGGATGGTAGCTACTTGATCCGGGATTCCTACGTGCTTCTACATCGGACCGTACGGGAAGTGAGTACTATGTAGAAAGTCACCACCACGAAGTGGTGAAGAACCTTTTCCTATCGTAGTTGTATGTGTGCACATAGATCCAAAAGAAAAGGATCAGATGATCAGATAATCCCAATGACTCACGAGAGTTGCTATGGGGTTGGATCTTAGAGTAAGCGTGAAGTAATTGTATCAAAAGCGAAGTCTGGCAAATTCCAGGTCCTCGGTATAAATATTGGGTGGTGTGTATGCGTAACATTGCCAGAAATATAGAGGCCAAAATGGGTCTGTGTCTCTTACGGGTTCTATGTAGTCACTTGCATGGATTTCCGCAGGGATCGGTAGCTGACAACCGCAACTGCGGCGCTCGAACATTGGTTAATCATTGGGTGATATCGAAGAATATAAATCATCACAAATCTAGCGGCTTGCACCATGCAATTCTGAGTAAGAATGATGAAACTCGAAACCGTACGACCTCCATCTTGTGCCTTCTCAACGTCCATCATAAATACAGCCCTTCACTCTCGCACTGTTGTCGAAAGCACCGGAGATCTGATGTGACCCAGAGCACATGGAGACACCGTCGCGCTGATCATACATTCCTTCATGTGAGCACGGGATAAGTTGACTTTGTCTGCTGCAGAACTTCGAAGTCTTGCAAGAAGGTGAAGGAAGGCAGAGGGCATAACCGCCGCTCGGCTCACTACACGGTCACAACACAACTGTGCTAATACATGAAAAGAGGCCAGATAATGCTAGCAACTGAATAAGGCAAAAAGAGCAGAGGAATATATAGAGAACTCGGGGAAGTGGTGGATGGGAAATGAAATGAGAATAAGAATAAGCTATGGACTCGAGCCCGGCACTAAGGAGGGGAGGGGGAGAGGACAAAGAGGGAGGTGCACATTCGCTGACAATTGATGCCCTCCTGTTCTGTCAAACACACCGGTAGAATCTCAAAATAAAGGCCGACAGAACAAAAGGAGTGACCTAGTATCTCCAATACATTTCGGCTGATGGATTTCTTGATAGTGAGTGCTACTTCTGTTTATAATGATTTTCTTAGGATATACAGCGCTATTATTCTCTGTTCTTTGCACGTGTCAATAGATCAAAATCTTGTGCAACAGTGAGTAGATGCCCTGAATGAGATTTTCAATGGCACCATCGAAATTTCTACCCCAAATATTTTTGCCCACCTCAACGGCCAAATACAAGAAACCAAAAACTCACTGTCTCAATAGACGAGTTATTATACCAAAAACTCGAGAAGGTAGCGTTGAAATAGTCAGAAAAATCCGTGAATAATATCAACAACGTTCTCATATGTACGTATGTGCTATACAATAACTTGGTATTGTTCATATAATGCCTTCGTAATATTCTCCAAGTCAAATGTCATCAAGTTATCATCTCTCACCAACAATATGAGGATCAGCGAAAGCAGTAACACCACCCCTAGCACCACGAGTATTGCAATCAGAAAAAGGCGGCTCCCAACCAATGCAAGCACCCCCCCATCTATGCTCCCGGTAACTGATATGGTCTCGAATGAAGGAAATGTAGAGTTAACAGCACTAGTCGCATACCCACTCAGTAGGCCTTTGCTGCTATGCGCGTGACCTCATTCATTTTTTCATTAATTCGGTCAAGGGAAAGTAGTTTGATGCCATCAGGTTTGTCATAGGTGAAAGAGGGATCGGCGAGGAATAAGATTCGTGATATGGGGCTGATGAGGCCCGTCGTAAAATCTACATCGGCTGTTGCTTTGAATAGACTGTTTGCAAATATTACATCAGCTGCCAACGGCGGAAAGTTACCGATTTTTGGTGGGCGAGGTTCTAGGAAGGCAGAGAGGTTGCCTTGTGAGAGTTGTACCGTAGCAGGAGAGATTCGTAGTTGGGGATTACAAACTAAGCTAGTCACGAGATATGTGGACTTGTAACCGCTGAGCGGAGGATTGCCTCCGTAAACCGTGGGAGGGGTGTCGGGAGGGGAGACAGCGGTTGCAGGGATTTTCTTGGTCTCAGTGTCATTTCGAGAGACAAAGACCGTGGGTATTCCGTCGAGATTGAGATCGATGTCTCCTGAAAGCGTCGTATTGCTTCCGAGGAATATATAGGCAGTGCTCGGACCGGTGGAGAGCATCGGGAGAATTGCTATTGGTAATTGAGTATTCGAGTTATGGGCAAGCGACAAAAAGGGCCTACTTCCGGTGTAGTGAGAAAAATCAACCAGTTCAGCTGGGAGATCAAAGGTACCCAACTCCCGATCCTCAATCTTCCACGTGCGGTTAAACGTCGGTAGCCTCCACGAGCAATTGAAGTCATAAGTGACTATGTCACTTGGGTACTTGATGGTTTCATTGCTCGATAGCAAATCAATTGTAGGCCAAGGTATTAGCGTATTGCTTGGTGTCTGGAAACCATATACCCCATTCTCGAGTAGTTCTATCCGTGTGATGAGGTTGGCACGATCGGCAGCAAGTGCGGTCCTGCTACCCGGGTATTCAAGTAGTGTCAATGTGAGATTGGCCACACGAATACTGTGCGGGATTCCTAGAAATATGGTGCTAACAGTAATCGCACCGGGGCCCAACCCGTTGACGAACATGAGTAAAAATGTTGACAAAAAGGCTAAACGGAAACGAGTTGTCGCATTCTCTGATACGAAGTGCCGGAGCCGGCTGAGGAAGCCTGCTGTCAAACGGGAGACAATATCAGTCTCTCCAGCTATTGCCTCTCCTGCCCTGCGTAATTGGGCCGTCCATTCTGCACTGAATACGCAAAGAAAAATATCCTTTATAGTGAGTACGGCGAGAGCATGCCAGACGATTGAGATAATTGTGACGGCGCTCTTTGCCTCGGTGATTGCGATGGTGGGGGGTAAATGAAGGGGTATTGGGTGGAGCGTTGCAGACGATGCTAGTGCAACGAAACCGAGTTCGAGAATGGCGAATGCGCCAAAACGGAGGAGGAATGTGCGCTTGGATCTTGGGGCCGTTGGTTCTGTCCCGGTGGTGCGATCGGATTGGGATTTCAAGTCTGGATCATCGGGTATCGAAGAAACAGGCAAGTAATCAGCGTTGGCCGGGAGGGGAGGCATAAGCGTAGGGAGAACGTATGTGGTGAGGAGATCTTTCTGTTGAAGACCGTATGTATAGGCATTCTTGAAGCCGTCACATTATGTTGATCCCCGGCTGATGGAGAACTTGCTCTTTTCTGGCAATGAAGAAACACAGCCGAGAGAACATGCTGTGCCAAGCTGTGTAGACTTGGTCAGAAGCTGTCTCAATCATACGTAATGGAGGGATATAAGAAACACAACATGTTGATGAAGTACTTCCCAAGCGAATGGCGAGGTTTCTAACTAACCGAAGTGACGACAGATAAGGCATGACATGGACAGTGTGTGGCCCGAGCTAACCAAGGGTAGGGATCGAATGTATTCAAATTGAGCAGATCAAGCATAGTTTCAAACGTCGACCTGAGTGGAGTCGAGGACTTGAGTCTTGGGTCCCACGAGACATCGAAAGATAAACTTCAGATGGGGGACATGTGAGAGGTCAAGGTGATAGTGATTAATCATAGTGGGCTACTTGAACCAGCATTTTTGTGCCCTTCTACATTGAACCATGCGGGAAGTGCTAGTGAACGCTTGAGCACGGGAAGGTCACGGGATAAAGAGATGCCATAAAGCGGTGATGGGCTTTGGTGGCCGGGGGCATGCCTTTCCCTTTGTAGCTGTAGAGCACAGTACATACAAGAAAAGAAGAACAGATGCGCTCGAGAGTTGGCAAGAGTTGCAGTGGGATCGGATCTTGGAGTAGGTAGAGATGAAAGCAGGTGAAGTGATCGCATCGAGCGCGAAGGCTGGCTAATCATTGAGGGTCCTTGGTTTGGTATTGGATGGCGCGTACTATGCGTTATATTGTCGGGAATAAGCTATACTGGGCCTTCAGCCCTCCCATGCTTTTGTGTAGTCATCGGCGGGTTACAGCGATTGAAGGGAGGATTTGTAGCCGACAATCACAACTGCAGCGCTCGATCTTTGATTAACTATTTGGTGACGTCCAACGACATAAATCATCACAAGTTAGTTTGCCTCATGCCATTCGCCTTGCTGAGGCCCTAGGCAAGAAGGGTGAAAATTAGAATCATACGGCGCCCATCCTTTACCTTCCCGACGGCCATCATACGATCATGCCTTGCTCTTGCACCACTATCGAAACACCGGCTATAATACTAATCTAATGTGACCTGGAGCACATGAAGATAGAATCCTGATCATATGTTCCTTTATAAGGGCGCTATACAAATTGACTTTGTCTGTTACAGAACCTCAAAGCTCTGCAAGAAGGTAATGGAAAGCGAAGGCAGGGTAGGTTGGTGGTCACCTAAACAGCATTTATTTCCATGCCAGGTTGTTGGAGGGAACAAGCACGGGAACCCTAATAGCATACCTTGTCCTGTAACAGAGGTACGTCCGTTATGAAGGGTAGCTTCTCGGATGTGAGAGTGAAAAGAAAACACTCTCACTCTGGGTTGATATGGCTGGGTGCGCACCCGCTGCCAATTGACGCTCTCCGTCGAACGTGCGATGTAGAATCTCAAGTAAAGATCAACAGAATAAACACAACAAGTTCAGCTGATAGATTTCCTGATAGTGAGTGCTGCTTCTTTTTTACTGGATATATGGCGCTATCACTCTCTATTCTTTGCGCGCGCCAGCCGATCCTGTGCAGTGCTGGGTAGACGCCCTGGATAAGATTTTCCACGGGTTTGATCTCCTACGACTCGGACTCCTTCGACACTCACCCCACCACCCCATCCTCGCTCTCCGCGACAAACCCTCGCATTTCACTGCCCCTTCGTCTTCGTGCATTGTCTGTGGATCGCACACGACACTTTGGTAGCCCAGGTTACGACCCGCCAAAGTGCCCCCTTCACGCCGCAACAAGGAGCACAAAAATGCCCGCGAAATACTCCCATGTCAAGAAACGTTCCGCTTCAGGTCTCCTGAAAAAAGCGGGGCAGGGTGGGCCCCACGCCGTTAAAGATACCTCGACCGTCCACCACCATGGGCACAACCATACCCACGCGCACCATGCCCACCACGGACGCCACAAAGTGCAATCCCCTTGTCGACCGGAGCATCTCACAGGCTATGACAGCCGTCGCGCAACTCGAGCCAGCGATATCCGAACTCGAGCGCGCCATCGCCCGCATCCTCCTCCTCCGTTATGAGCAGGACATCGCCCGGCTCTTCTCCACACGCATCTACAGTCTTTCGTTGGTCCAGCTCCCGACCTTTGTGATGCGTTGTCTCTCGCTTGGCGGTCCTAGCTGGCTCGCCTGGAACCACAGCTGTGATGAAGTCAAGGACTTCTTTCGGGCGGTGGTGAGTATGGATATGCGACAGGCAGGGGATAGAGTTGCGACAAAGAGTGTGCTATGGTCTTACACCGCCATCAGGCAGTTTGTGCGTCTGGCAATCCCCTCTAGATATTTTCCCGTGCTAATGTTTCTTTGTGATACGCTTTGTCATCTCAGGCCATGTCGAATAATGTTATGATTTGTGCAAAGCGCGGGCTCCATTCACTCCGATTGATACCCTACTACCCCGCACTGAAAGCACATCTCGACGTACTGGAGGCGATGCCAACACCTACGTTCGAAAAACCGCCTCACCTCGGCTCTCTGGAGGGGGGCCACGAGGCACTAGAGGACGCTTGCGAAATTAAATACGGCCGGATTAACAATATGCCCGCACATCCCGACTGGGATGACACGAGTAATTGGCGCGAGAAGGTCCGTTATGGCTATGAGAAGGTCGCGCAGACACTTTGGCGCGTCGCGCGCGAGTTTGATGTGCATGGGTATGGTTCCGTGTTGAGGGAAAAGCTCACGGCCAAGTGGTGTGAGTGTGGGTGTTCGACCGACCATTTGGGCGAGGTGTGTGAGAGGACGGTTCGGGAAGATGAAGAGGAGAAACGGTGTACGGTTGGGCAAGCAAAGAGAGTGGGATGGACGAGGAAGCGGCGTTTATGGATGGGAGACGGAGGAAGAGGAAGATATTTGGGAGATTGACATGGATTTTGGGGGAACGGAGCCCGGGCAGAAGGAGCACAGTGGGCCACAGCCCAAAGAGTCGGACACGTCGATTGGAGAAATGATGGAGTGGAGGTATTTGCGCGCTGAGAGGGAGAAGGAGAAAGTCGGTTTGACTTACTGGGCTCCCCTGAGTTGATTCTGACGCGCTCTTGCAGGGAAACACGGCTTTCCGTAAGGGCGATTATCATGTCGCTGTGAAACACTATGAGGCTGCACATAAGATTGAGCCCGAGCTGCCGCACTATCAGCTGAATCTAGCCGCTGCCTATCTGAAGTTGAATAAGTGGGTTTTTACCACTTGGATGTCGTCATAGCCATTGACCCCAATCCCCCTCAGTTGGATAGAAGCGGAAAACGCGTGCACCAAGGCACTTAATCAACATCAGAGCAGCAAGGGGTTTTACCGTCGGGCTCGCGCGAGGCGAATGCTGGGCAAGCCCCTTGAGGCTGCCAGAGGTAACCTCAATTCCCATATTTACCAAAAACCCACTTGACTGATTCTTTGGACAAGACCTTCGGGCGGTGCTGAAAATCCAACCGCATAATACTGAAGCCATAAATGACCTTGTAGCGATGATGCCAGCCACACCCACACTTGAAACATCCGCGACTTCACCCTCATCATCTTCAAATACACCCTCCTCCTGCTCCTCCTCCAAGCCTACGCCAAATAATTCCAAACATTCTAATGGCAATGGCGTGATCGACGTCTCCGATCCGGACCTTTTTGATCGACTCGGAGTACCTAAACCCAACAATCCGAAGGACCCACCGTTTCAGCGGACGAGTCGTGATGGCAAGAAGCTGAAGATTGTACTACTGCCGTCGTCTAATTCGGCGTTTCCTCCACCACTCAGTGCTGAGAGTTTGTTGACGACAGCTGGGTTCGAGTGCGAACACGGGGCTGGATGTGCGCATTGGCGAGAGCGGGAGCTGGAGCTGAAAGAGAATAAGAATAAGAGTAATGGCAAGGTGAAGAAGGTGAAGAGTGAGAGGGCGAAGGAGATTGAGAAGATGAGGGCGGAGGCGTTGAGTTATCCGTCCTGGGATAAATATGTGGTCAAATTGGTTTGATTTTTATTTTCTCTCTCTCTCTCCATTCTATGCGTTTCGTGTGCTATTAATAAGGAAGAACAGGGAATTGAAATGTATGATACCAAAGCAGACGTGTTATATGTTTAAATGAAATTTCTCACGGCTTATCGAATTATTCACTGACCCTTGACACCGGCTTCTGAACTAAATCACTTTTTTTGCACCCCAAATGTTAAGCCGCTGTTGCCTTGTTATGCTTACACCGCAGACTTCTAGCGCCGCCATCACCATCACGAAATTATTTGTACCAAAAGACCGCAGACGAGGATACATCCTTCCCCTAAACTTCTCCCATCAAAATCCCACCGTACAAGCCTCATCCTGAGATTATAATATGTGTCTTCACAATATAATGCGCGCAAGGGAGAAATGGGTGGGTGATGGGACAAATGCACGAGGCGCAGCCGAAGACGGAGTGCCGTCATACATTAATGGACTAACCCATATAAGGTGAGGATTATTTATAGTCGAGGCTGACCCTTGACGCGCTGGGACCAGGAGGAAGGCTATAAAATACCCAGCCGCAATCGATTTAGGCACAACTTAGGGTTCCGTTCGACGTGTCCCCCACCTTCCACTCATTTTTTTTCTCGAATCGAGAAACACCCTCACACTCGTTTTATACCTTTTCGATATCGATCAACATGTGGACGTTGATGAAAAGCTCCGTGCTTGTGCGCAAGGTGGCGCTTGCTGCATTGGTGGGTGCGCTGGGGATGGAAGGGGTGTTGGCGCAGACTCCTGCGTGCGTCTCTCTTTGTTGGTTATATTTGACTGTTGTGAATCCCGAAGGCGATGGATAGGTACCAGGGCGAGCTCCTACTTCAGCCTGCATGGGACAGTGGTGAGTATCTGATACATGCTCCCCTTCTGTCTGGTGGCCCTCAAACTTTTATCCCATGATAGCTAAATGTCTTACGGCCGCGTCCAACTCGGATGGTGCTGCTGTCACCCTCCAAGGGTGTACTGGCGCTCCCTCTCAGAAGTGGCTGTTCGAAGGTGGGAGCGTGAAAGTGCACGGGAAGTGTCTCGACGTTCCAAGTGGTGCAAACGCCGATGGAACCAAGTTGGCTATCTACACGTGTACGCCGGGAAATGCAAACCAACAGTGGGTTTATACCTGGGTGAGTGTAGCGCGTGGCATGTACACCTTCGAAGAGTAGATGGCTGATGACATGACGATGTAGTGGGACAACCATTTGTCGTGGAAGGACCATGGCAAGTGTGTTGATCTGTCTGGTGGAAATACGGCCGATGGTACCCCGGTGAGTTAATACCTGAGGACTCCTTGGAGCATGAGGCTAATAAATAAATGACTATACCAGGCTCAGATTTGGGGGTGTGGGGATACACCGAATCAAATTTGGAACACAGGATACATGCTCAATGCTCTTCCCAAGACGAGCCAGAAGGAGCAGTACGGCACAAACCAATGTGGGACAGGCTCTGACCAGAACTCGAATTGCCAGACAGCTTGGATCAAGTATGTAATTCAATTTTTTTGCTGCCGCGTAGGTATTAATAGATGTTTCCATAGCTCTGCTGAAGATTTCTGCGTCTGGGCTCCCCGTATGCCTCTTAATTTGAGAAGGTTATATAGCCGCTGACTGTTTTACAGCATCTGTTGGTACTATTGGAGATACGGAACGTGAGGAAGTTGCATGGTGCACCAAATCCGGGCGAGGAACCCGATTGATCCCCGATGGTACTCTGAAGGGTGTTCACTTCGTCAAGACGCCCGACTTTGTCCAGATCACTGGTATTGGCAATTTCACTAGTATTAATATTCCTCACGGGGATTCTGGAGGAGAGCTCGACAATCGTGGTTCCGATGGTAGAGGCAATCCCAGTATGTCGCCGTCCTCTTATCATGATTGGAATGAATATATCAACCCTAACGTGATATTAAGTCGGTGGATTGTTGTACGGCGATTCATTTGGCCCAGGGCTGCAATACCACGAATGGACCAACTTCATGTCGGATAAGGAGTTTTGCTTCCGCGCTTGCAAAGGTCCCAATGCTGCGAAGTACTGCAACCATATCTATGACGAGATGGGTTGCTACTGGGTACGCTCTGTCCTGCATACTCTTTCGTCTTTATATTTACCGTTTCCATAGAACATGCCAGCCAACTATGACCCAGGCTTCGAGAACTGTGACGGTGATGACGGGTAAGTTGAACGTCTTGAAGCTCCCGATCATTTTCTTATCTTCTCATCAGTGAACCCATGGGCGTTTATGGCACAAGCATGTGGCATCAAGGAGTTTCCCCCACACCGCCGCCACACCCTGCTCCTTCATCATCCAACTGCAAGCCACTCCCCACTGTGTCCGTTACCCCAGCTCGCGTGAAGAGATCAAACGGCTTTGAGAAGCAGTTCCGACCCAGGTTCCCCACTGAAACTCCAGCGCCCCGTCCTCAAATTACACTCGTGGAATAGGGTTTAGTTCTCCAGCATGAAGGGGGTTAGTAGAAGAAATTGGACTTTGAGTGGAATTTCGTTCTCACTTGTACTCAACTTGAGTAGTGACATGGACTGCGTACTAATAAGGCTATGATTTACTGCTGGGTTTCCTCAATATATTCTAATTCACCTCTTCGAACCATCACTTATCCCCTTGTTAGAGTGTAGGAGCGAACGGGAAGGGGACTAGTGCAATGATCATTCAGAAACGACTTTTTTTCCCTGGTCTTGACATGGCTTATAGATCCGCGAAAGCTATGGCCACAAGCCGAGGACATGTTTTTGGCCCGATATGTCCGATAACCTCTCTTGAACTCCGTGGTGCAAAAGTTGTCAATCTGACTAATAACGCTCCAGAAGATTACATGTTGCCTTTGGTCGGACCCTCATCATCTACATCACTGATATTATTACAGCAGACGCGTCGTTTGATATACGTACGGATGGTACCACAACATATGTACTGTCTTTTCATTCACTAGAGACCTGCCAGAATCGGTCCACGGTACAGAGGGTACAACAGAACTAAGTTAAGGACCAGATTCGTCTCCGCATTCGGCACCCATCAAATTATTTGGTACAGAATCTGTAACGGTGAACAATTCTTTTCCTGGGACAGATCAATATCACCGGTCCTGAATTGGCTGCAGGGACCGAGGCAATTTGGCAATTTAAATGTTGCTTCGGTCCCCATAACTGATTCAGGATTTGTAATATTAATTGCTACTGCGAAAAGAACTCTTTATTGTTCCAGATTCTGTACCAAATCCTTTGATGGACACCGAACAAAGAAATGAATTTGATCCTTGAAATGATTCTGTTGTACCCTCGGTACTGTGGACCAATTCTGGCAGGTCCCTAGTGATATTGTTTTGAAAACTTGATTTGAAAAACCTACATTCTTCATTGTAGCTTTTGAATTACCCTTTCATCCTTATCTACACATCCGACATTGATAAACCTAATGGAACCGAAAGGTGAATGAAAGACGTACATAAGAGTGGAGAGTTCCGGCCTTTTCTCAAGGCAATCATTATAGTTCTTAGAGAGGTGTTCCTTCTATGAGTTATTCTCGTAGCATCAGCAGAGGTCAATAGTCTTTTAACACTTGACATAACTACTATGTCCGATAGCCGAGATCACCCTGCTGTTCTGATCGGGCCTGGGTCCTTGCTCTGATCATCACGAACTCCGAGGGTATACGGTATGTGCATTAGTACCGAATGGTACCTCAATTTTGGCGACAGGAATCCACTCGTTCATGGAAAACTAAAGTTTGCGATCTGTGGGGCGCTCAACCACTTCAAGCCCGGTCCGCGACTATTGGGTCGATCAGGAGAAAATGATTCGTAGAGCCTACATGATAACGTTTGTTCAATAGGTACAGATTTCGACGGATCGATTTGTGACTATGAGGGCAATGGTGCGTCAATAATACTGGACTCGGTTAAGGTGTGCTCCAAACACCATTCTCGTATTTGAGGGTGATCTGATTTGAGTTCGTGAGATCAAATGAGAAGGGAGGGGTAGCGGTGTGCTGGAACATGGTGTCGGTGACCAAGTTCATATCCCAGAAAACGGAATATTTCTGGATCGGGAGGAGGTCGCTCATCGACGGCCTAGGAACTAGGGGTGAGATAAAAATCGTGGCATATTTTCCACTCGCAGCATCAAAATTATTAACCCCAATGGCGGCCGGCTGCTTCCATTGGTTGTCGACGCTGAAAGCCGGGATGGATTCGGTAGAGGCAGAGATCCTGATGCTGCCATCCGGTTCGATAATGGCTATCTGGCCTATTTCGATATTGGCGATGTCGGTGCTGACCGTGACCTTTGCGCCAGCCTGCGTCATAACACATCTCACTGGTCAAGTAGTGACGAAGAGTTAATGTGCGTATACTTGCCTGGAACTCCCTTGTTCCGAAGGTTTGGTACTTCTCGTCCCACTCAAGTGTCATCCGGGGACCAAGATTCTTGGCCGTGATCATAGAGAAAACAACGTTTCCATTTATATCCTGTCCTCTATACCGAACATCCTTGGTCAGGCAGAGATTAAAGCCGCCTGCTTGGAGATCGTCTATATCCTTGGTGCCAACAATAACATTGAGGGTAAGGCGCATTTTGATAGTCTAGGACCGAAAGTGAGTAGGATTACTCCAAAATAAAAAGTAGCTAACATACGATGCTCAAGTGATTCACCGGTGAGCTCTAGCTGAGCACTAGAAATGAGGGTCGAACAAATCTGTTCTGTGGGCAGGCCTTAGAACTGGGGGGGGTTTTTATATGTCAGTCCATCTGCTCGCATACCTATCTTCATTGTACCTATCTGTCTACCTCCTATCTACCTGCGCACCTGTCCTATCCATCCCTGCTCAAGGAACGAATAGGTAATAGGGCGTATTTTGCGTGGGGATTATCCCAGGGCATTGTGGTGTGGCTTGTCGTGGGAAGAGTATGTAGAGCGTGTTTGGTCAGCTGGTGGTGGCGCTGTTGAGGTATACACACCGGGGGTGTCCTTTGGAGGTAAGGCAGTGCTAATCTTTCATCATAATCAGATCCCGGTGAGTGGGGGAGTCGTGATTGTACCTGTTACGGGAAAGTTCAACTTAGAGGGTATATTATATATATTAGTATTTCAATCTCCCTTTCCGAATATTAAAAGCTCAGACTGAGCTGGTGTAAGCCTGGGCTTACTACAGTCCCTCTACTGTGCATATATACAGACCGGTGGCTGAACACATAAGCTGTTCAGTTATATCCCTTTTGGTGTAGCGGTCATAACCGGCGGTCTGTGTGGCCATGCTTACAGCTGGGTGAGAATGAGCCAATTTCTCGGTCGCGTCCCTGTCACCTACCACAGCACAGGAAGTAAAGGGTAACTCGATGTCGAATACGGGTACCCAACTTCTGGAGACGCTGGTAGCAATTTTTATTTCTCGGAAGCAATCAAAACACTTTCAGCGTAAATGTTTGCGTAAAACCTAATTCAAAGGGATATCCACTACACAAAATTTATGCGGCATGCAGTATGCAATTGAATATAACCGTTCTGGTTCGGACTCTGGATAGGCACATTAATGATGGAAGAGAAGTGTAAACGTCCAGGTATCAACCTCAACGAGGGAGGCCCTGAGGTATACCAACGCTAGAGTACCCTAATACCAGTGGCCGAATTCCAACTCTGCTTTCTAAATACTGTGATTCGCATTATCCAATTCAGGTAGCGAGAAGAAAAGTATAGTTAATGTAACAATTAAAGTCTTCGCATAAGTTAAACATCCAAAGAAGAAAATTCTCCCGACGGAAAAGTAGGCCACAAAGTAACGCAACAAGTAGAGCCAAAAGCACCGACAGAGACGACGCATAACAACGAGACCAGAAAGCAGCGCGGCAAAGCAATCACCAATCAATCCTCCAAGCACCCCCCGCAATCCATCATTCCGAACCGCACCACTCATCGGAGCCACCGTCATCATACTCCGAAGTTTCCTCGGGCTCTCCTCGAGCCCTAGCATTCTCCAGTACCGACTTGACCATCAAATCTTGTTCTCTTTGCTCCAGTATTCCAAGTAGCCGCTCGGTCAACTCAGACCTGTTCCCGGACGTCGTTATCTTTCGGTTTACGATCCCGTGTGCGATCAGATTCTTCCTCAGATCTACTGATCGTTTCCCCAAACACTGCTCTGGCTTGCTGAATAGCGGCGGGCCAATCACGACGAGATATTGCTTTTTCATTTCCTCTGTCGAGTTATAAGCCAAAGGATGAGATTAGTGGGGGCCCGTAAGGAAACATACGCCTACCATCAATGTACCGCTTGCAGCTACCCGGCATCTCGATTCGGGTAACTCGCTTCTCCTCGTGTATAACCTTGGCATAGCGGCGTAGCCCATCCATTGTAATCCTCGTCCCTACGATTGACAGATCCGAAAGTTGTTTAAACATCATCAAAGCCGGAACGGCATCGTCGTCAATTGCTCGGTTATGGCTGATGAAGAGCTGATCCAGGGTATCCCTGTGCGAGACAAGCATAAAGACGCTGACAAATGTGTGAATAAAAGAGTTTATAGAAACAATATCGTGTGTACACAGTACGTACGCAGCGTTCCCGATCCCAGTTTTGCAGAGGTTTAGAATTCGTAAGGGCAGGCAATGAAAATGTAAAACCGTATCGTCAGGAAGCGGGACCCCACTGCATACCAAGCGGGTGAGATCCTTGAACAAGCCAGGCGCGTGGAGCTCTATCGATGTACAGTGAGCAAAACAAGTTTAATCGATAGCTCAAATGCGCTCAAATACCGGGTAGAAGTTCCATTACACGTCCAATATTCAAGCCATTGTGTTCATGGACCGACGGCGACAACGAAAGCTCCGAAACACCCGAGTATTTCCCAATAATTTTCATGAGTGGTGCAGTAAGGAGCCCTACGAAAGCTTAGCATGAAGAATCGTTCGCATATAATCAAGAATTCGAGCCACCATTTTCCGCCAAATGCGCAGCGATAAGATTTGGATGCCCCAATTTATGTGGGGGGATTCTAACCCCAGGCGCAACCTCTTGAATCTCATCCCACATCACGTCAAACTCGTCCTGCTCTCGCGACGAAGCCTCTAAACTTCGCGACGCCCGAATCGATGAATCCAGTTCCAATAAGAGTGGACCCGTAGACGAGTCCGAATCCTTCGACGATGCCAGATTAAAGTTCAGTGGCTCTCGCTTGAGCCTCACCTCGAAAGATTTTTCTTCTCTCCCGAGAAACGATCTCGCGTGCTTTGGTGGTCCATTTAAGTCGCTGTCCTCGGACCCTGGATCATCAGGATCGTGATGGCGTTCCTTCCGCTTCCTAGGGGGCAGTACGAGAAGATGCGAGTCGCGCAGACGGTTGAACCGATTCGGGCGTAATAGGTCATTAGAGCTTTTGCTATCGTCCGAGAGTGTCTCTGTCGTAGTATTTCCAGCAGCCACAATGTTAGTCCCCCAGATAGACGCTGCAAAAAGCAATTGTCTGCTAGCCGCCAGGTGAAGTTGTTCATTAGCCAGAACACTCTCGGCAGAAGTGGTGGTCCCCGAGGCGGCCGTGCTAGTACTAGAAAACGAGGTATCCGAGTCCGAATCTTGTATGCCTTTATCGTCGGGATCATTGCTAGGGGTGTCCAGAGCCCGTGCTAGAATTCGCGTGAAAGGACCTAGAATGTGTCTGGCGGTCGTCCTGCCCGGGTTGCCTGTAGTACGTGGGTTTTGAGTCAAGCCTTGGTGCAAAGTGTGAATATATGCGCGTGCGGGGATGGAGGGACAATAGAAGGGGTTGCGGGTATCAACAACAGGTTGTTTGGGGTACGTAGCCATCTGAGAAAAAAAAAAACGGACGAGAGCAGGTGGAGGGTTGGAGGATGGCAGGAAGGACGGCAGTCACCGGTCGAAAACGAGCTTTTGATTATACCAGCCCAATATAGACAACATCCCATCTATGGAATAATTCACATAATGACACATTGCGACTTCTTTTTCTTCACTTTCTTCCTCTCTCCGTTCTGCGGTTGGGTCTGTGGTTGTGTGGCTTGTTCTTCCTGTGCTCGACGGTAGCGCGCACGCTCCTGTCGCGCAAGCTGATCTTCTTCTGCTTGCAGCTGTTGCGCTAGCGCGTGACTTGAAGAAGAAACAGAAGGGTGAGTTTGTCGTTGGTCTATCCAGCGTAGATAACTCACTCGGCTGGATCAATAATCCCTGCAGCGATCTCGGCAGCTGCCAACGCTTCCTCAGCCTGTCTGCCCAGCAAAGTCACCCCCTGCCGGAGTCGACCGTTTAAATTCTGAATCCACAAAGGTCGCAGAGCCGCCATCAATATCCTCCAGCCGCTCCCATACAACAGAGGGTTCGCGGAGGAACACCTGATCCGTGACCAAGTTGTATAGCGCTGAGTCTTCTCCTTCCGTTTTGTAGACTACGGAGAGGTGGGAGTTGCGGAAGAGTGCGTAGAGAATGTGAGGCTTCAGTGTCTGTGCAAGGTGGAAAAGGCCGTGGTATGTCAGTTGTGACGAAGTAGTGTCCAGGAATTTCCGTATAAGAACGGCTTTCGCAATAATAAAAGGTTAAAAGGAAGACTACAAACGAACAAATGCAAACTCACCATCCTCAATCTTGCTCTTCTGTTTATCCGTTAAATCTGTCGGACTCGTAGCAATCTTACTGCTACTCCCGCTCGGCTCATCATGCCCATCCTCATTCTGCACCAGCTTCCCATTTGTCAAGTGATCCACTTCAACAATGAGCTCAACCGAATGGTCGTAATCTTCAGCTCGCTGGATCACCTCCGCCTCCGGACTCTCCGGGTCCACCAACCATCCATGAACAAGCTGAATCCCCGCCTTCTCAAACAGATCTAATTCACCGCTGCCTGCTCCTGAGGGTCTAAACGCAGTCGCGTTCGTAAAGAGCGGATTCAGATCCATCCCCTCTAAATCACAAACACATTACTCAGCCAAAAAAAAAGAATCACGTGGAAATGAAATGCAGAAACGCACTTTGGGTATATGGCATGATTGACAAGGCGGCGGAGATGTCAACATCAGGGGCGCTTGTCAGGAGGTATTCAGCAACTAACTGAGAGAGGAATTCGTATGATACGGTCCTCCGTGAATGTGGGAGGATCTCAATGTTGCCACGTAAAATGAGAATGTTGCCTAAGCGACAGCGCTCCCGTCAGCATTTTGCGTGTCGCAAAGAGAGATACGGATTGTATTCTCACATATTGCGATGAACGAGCACGGTCTTTGTATCCATTCATTAGCACTAGCTCAAATCATTAACCAACGCTACGTACCCATTAAAATTCTGAGTAATAATTTTAAACGGCTTCTGCTCCGGACCGAAGTGTATATCCTTGAGATACCAGACCTCCGCCTGCGAAGACTGGACGCTCGGTGCCGTTTCTAGACGCGACATGGGTTGAGGTGTTGATAGTAGTGATTGGCGATGGCAATATAAAGACGAGAAGCGAAACGCTCACTGCGGGCGGGCGGCCGGCGAAGTTGATCGTCATCATTGTTCCTAAACAAAGACAAGTGTTTGCATTCCAAAGCCGATGCACAACCAACTGCCAACGTGAAGCCCTGGGACTGGTAAACTTCTTGCAAAAACATAACTGAATGGCGTCGTTGGCGATCTGCAGACGCGCCTTCCTCTCTCATCATCTCTATGCACGGTCGCTCACAACCACCGCAACTGCCACAACCACCACGCCTTCCACTCCTCCTCACCATCCGATCCCGAATCCCTCACTCACTTCAAAGTCACTCTCCGGCGGTCCGGCATCTCCCTCGGCGAAAAGATAAAGGGCACTCTGGAGTCCCTTGGCCTCCACAGACGACATCAAACCGTCTACCACAGACACACCTCAGAAATCGCTGGCATGATCCTTAAAGTCAAGGAGCTCGTCGAGGTAGAAAACGTTCCCGCCCACGTGGTACGAAATAAATGGGAGCAGCGGCAGGAGAGGAAGGCGGTGAGAGGGTATAAGGTTACTGGCAGCAAGCGGGACACGTTTATGCATATTTAGAGGTTGCTGTACGTTTTATTTCTATTTTGTGTTGATTGAGGCGTCTAATGGTTTGCGTAGAATTTGTTGCTATTTAATAATATGCGATGATAGAAGCTTTTCTGCATGGATGTGACTCCATATGTTTTGACTCCTCTCCACTCGCGAACAGAGTTTCCGCGTGTTTTTCAAGTTACAGCTCGAAGAACGTTGAATCGTTCACGATCGTTCGCGAAATACAGAACCCTCCCCCTACAAATATAGTCTAACAGGCAGCGCGATGCGCCGAGGAAGCCTGCAATAACTAACTAAACCCTCGATGTATGCGCACAATAGCGTGTCATAGCAATAACATCAGTGTCGGCTGGCTGAATTGCTCCCAAGAACCTCGGTAATCTCACTGGTGATTGTTGAAGCGCCAGATCCGGCGCCCGCTTCTCTAACTTTTGCAGTCCAGACACCTCACAAAGCTTGACTAAGTATAGGGAAATCTACTTGTCACTCTCACAGGCGATTTTAACCTCAACCGTGTTTTCGGTTTCGGCTCTCATACCTCTGCGATGCGACAGTTTACCTCATCTCCGAGCCGACTTGGGCGCGATAATTCTTAAATGGGCAGTTCTGAGGCTGGGCAGGGTACCACGCCTACTGAGCACCCAGGTACATTGGCAGGATAGACACTATAAACTTGGCAGCCTTATACCCTGGTCCCTCACTGGGGGGGCCTGGCCATTACCAACCATAACACGTACACCAGCACTCGTCACGCCATCCACGGTCACATAGACGAACGCTAAATGGATGGAGAAAATCAAGCGGAACGGTATTTGATCTCATCAATCGGAGAAAAAGGCCTGAAAATAAAAGAAATTCCGCACCTGGCCCTGGAGGGTATACTCGATTGTTAGGTGGGCTGAGAATGCTAAGCGACTTGCGGTCTGGGGAAAGTCTCGCTTCCATGAAGACGAGCCGGGAACTTGAGTGAAAAGCATGGGAGGAGAATCCGAGATCCATCAATGCGACTGGGATCCAGAGATTCAATCACTTCCAAATCGAAACAGCATAAGAGAAGGCTCTTCCCACCTTTAATCGATGTGGCGGGGAGGTTAGCAGGAATGCTGATTCTGATATTGAAGCGGGAATTGAAATGGACTTGTGAGGGAACGTTGTGGAGTATTGGACGTGCAACGGTCATATATGGAGGGTTGAGGTATTCAACTCGGAATTCGCTGTGTAGTATTGAGTTATAGCAGTATATGAACGAACCTCTGGCAGAAGCTTACGTGGGATATCTGGTCTCGTTCACGACCTGGCCATGGGGGTTGGATCCGGCAATTAGAATATTTCTGATAAGAAACCGATTACAACCTCTCTGCTAGGGGGAGTCAGACGTGAAGCTGCGTACCCGCTAGGCGTCAGCGAAGCCACAGAATGATATAGCCTAGGAATATCACTAGTCGGCATTCCCTGGTTACTTATCCGACGGCCAAGAGGGGCATCAGATGTATAAAGAGAAGGCGTGAGGCTGAGCTGTGTGAGTACCGATTTTCACCGATTCAGAGCGCCACTTACGCCGGATGATCAGCATTCGAAGCTCCGTCGACCGCATTCTTGACACCAGCAAACGCGGCGAATCCGCTCTGTGCACCGTTGACAATAAGGACTTGTCCATTCGGCAGCAAGAGCATTTCAGGCATCATCCGACCTTCCAACATGTGATCCACAGTCCAACCTCGTTTGATACCTGCGGGGGTCAGCTCAATGCGACTACATTGATCAGATGCGGGGTATTGGGAGTCGAGCTCGGCCGGGAGAAGTTGGTCTGTCGAGTTTGTACCACCACAAACCAAGACCTCCGGTGTGTAGAAGGGAGGCGAGAGAGGAAGCAAAGTGGCTGATCCGTCAAACGGGTTCGTGACACGCACGCCGTTTGGGATGTCCGGAAGTCGAGTTTCTTTTCCGGTCTCAATATCGTAAATGATGGATTGATTATTCGCAATCAAGAAAACCTTGCCGTCGGGCAGAGCAAACGCACTGACGCGGTGTTGATTTACATTCTGGTATTATTCCATGGGCACGACTTACCGAGGGAAGAGATTGACTGGCACAGTACGAGCCAAAAAATCTGATGGACGTGGGACGCCGCCATCTTTAGGCGGAAAAAACTCAAAGTTGTTTACGGGATCAGTGTTGTAGAATGGCGTCCGTTCGTGTATGCCACCGATCACCATCTAGAACCATTTTGAGACTCAAAAAGGTAGGTATCAAGGAACCCATCACTCACAAGAGAGCCGTCGAAGATACGAATTGAAGTTGGATACCATCGAGTCTCAGTCAAATGAAGATTGGCTGGGTCTTCAGAAAGCTTGCAACCTGCACCTGTGGGGTCGTTACAAGGTTCCCAAATTCGTATTCCCATACGTCCGTCCGTCGCATCGTCAATAACGGGTATATGGCCTCCAACACTGACCTATAACGAGAGTAAATCTAACTTGTCGGCATAATTCGGGTGAAATCCCACCATGGTTCCATTACTTAAGAAACTCCCGGATGCGCAGAAGCTGTCGGACACGACATCCAATGCTGTCGCGGTGTTAGTTTCGAAATTCCACAAGGCGCCCCATGCAGGATGGCCATTAATCTCAAGCGGATCATTTGTAGCTCGATCGAAGAAGATGGCAAGAGTGGGCGAGACGACGATGGCTTCAAGAGCCAGGATGCCCGAGGTTCCGTTTTGGACAAAATGCCAACCGGACCCCACGCCAGTAACGATGCCGACACCGAGACTCAGTAGGGCTGCCAGGATACGGTGATGGTTTGGACTCCACATGTCGAGACAAAAACACAGGTTAACGATTGCACATTAGATTCGACCTTTAAATAAGAAATTTCCTCACTCGTCTTGGTAAGAGTTCCGTCGTACATAGACACCTTGTGAGTACATCAAACACCACCATGGGATAATCAACCTAAATTTTGAGGCTTGGACGGAGAGTCTTATTGGTGCCCATGCTATCTCAATGTGCATCCACATGCCAACCCAAGAAAATGTGTCCTTTGAAAGTAATGTCTCGTTTATAGCGTGGTTATTCCCGACCGTCGGCGAGATTACATTGCCCCGTAATACCAATAAGTAACAGAGGCAGCGGAAGTAGGGCGGAGTTAGAGGAAATGGAGGGAAAGTTCAACTTCCAAGGTGAATGATAGGGATTCGTGATGCGATTGAGTGCGTTGGCGAATGAGGGTCACATGAATGAGAAATCAACACGACAGAGCTCCAGATGTTGGTTTATTGCTTGGTCCTAGGCTCCTGCACTTCGTACGGGAGGGGGTCTTGCGAGCTAGTAGATGCAACGGCTAAACGTCAAGCCAATTCCAGTTGGTCTTGGCACTCTATTTTCAGGCGCCAGAAAGCCAGCCTTGCGATGGTTTGAAGTCACAGATTACACGATAGACAGCAGCGATCAACGTCGAGATGCCATGATTGCGGAGCGTTTAGCGTCACAAGGCAGCCGGTTCAAGTATTCAGGCAGGACAAAGCTCTTGAGCGAATGTACCGTGAGATTCAAGCACCTAGCATAGAACACAGTGCACCAAAGCAGTGAGGGTATAAGGTTACTGGCAGCAAGCGGGACACGTTTATGCATATTTAGAGGTTGCTGTACGTTTTATTTCTATTTTGTGTTGATTGAGGCGTCTAATGGTTTGCGTAGAATTTGTTGCTATTTAATAATATGCGATGATAGAAGCTTTTCTGCATGGATGTGACTCCATATGTTTTGACTCCTCTCCACTCGCGAACAGAATTTCCGCGTGTTTTTCAAGCTACAGCTATAAGAACGTTGAATCGTTCACGATCGTTCGCGAAATGCAAAAATCTTTCCCTCACAAATACAACTCAACAGGTCAACTGTTGTAGCAACACGATGCTCCGAGGAGGCCTGTAATGACCCAACCAATCCTTGGTGTATGTGCGCAATAACGCATCATCGCAGTAACATCGGTGCCAGTTGGCTAAATCGCTCCCAAGAACTTCGACAACCCCCTCGTGGACACTGAGGTGTCAGATCCGGCGCCCGCTTCTCTAACAGTATAACATTTGATACTCAGATCGATGGAGCCAACCCTCGTCCAGCACACACCCTCCCTCGGACGAAGAACTCTTGTAGTTTAGATGCCTCACAAGCTCGACCAAAACATGAAGAAATTTACCTCCTCTCACGGTCGATTTCTACCCCACCCATGCCCCCAGTTCCGGCCCTCGTACCTCTGTGACGTAACCCCACCTCCGAGCCGATTCGCGTGTGATAGCTCCCGGATGGCAGCTCTGAGCAAAAAAAAACCCCGATCAACTTGCATACCGAATCCAAGCATATCTTGTGACACAATCACTGCACAACCATAATATAAAAAACCTTCAGATGCAAATGCGGCCGGGTGTACCTGGCCCGGGTTTAAAGTTAACGTTCTTACTACCGTATTCGTGAGGTGAGAGTTAGTCAATTTAATATTTCTGGCACCTGGAGACCTCGAGTAACGAATCCTCCGGTGCGAAGGGAGTGGCATGTCCCACGTATTACTCGCAACAATAGACTCGAGGAGCATGTCTGAGGATTGTATTACTACCCTAAGGATGGATAATGCTAGTGAACTCCGACATGCATATCTGGAGGTGGTATGGAATGTGATCGAATTACTTACTAACTTACCGAAGAAAAGTGTACTGCCGTGGGGAATATGCAAAGGCAATGTTTCCCACTGATTTGAAGCAGTCAGTAGTAGATGGGCAGATGATTATTTCATAAAGCTTAATGCAAACATAAGCCTGTGAACATAGGAAAACGGGTATTCGAAGGGAACAAAGGCATTACAACCATACACTGTTCAGAATGAACATATCTGTACTGTAAGAATACTTATCCTGTAACAACAGAATACATGGGAACGTCAGAGACAGTGAGGAGAGGGTGGAAGGTGGCTGTCGAGATTTAGTGAGCGTCCGATTTCTACAACACTTCATGCGCCATAATGTACAAAAGGCACCCAGCAATTAAATGAATTATCGCCTGATCCCCGTACCTCCCCCACAGCTTCATGCAGTGCTCGTGCAGCTCGGTCACTATCCAATTCTCCTCCGGAGAGAAGCACTTCGTACACCTTTGCCGCAATTCTTGGAGCCGCCTCATCGGGTATTGCCCACATCGTCCCAATCACGCTCCGATATCCTGCACCTAACATTGCAGCAGTAATATGTACCGCCTCATCCGATGCATTCTCATCTCCAGTAGCCGTTTGACAAGCCGATAAAAACGCAAAGTCAGCATTGCCGAATTGCTTGGCAATGATATCCATGATCGTCAAACGTCGGTCGTAGAGGCAGAAACCACTACGTGTGGGTTCTTGCTTGTCCTGAATAGCATGACATGCGAGATGAATCCACTGGCTGCTGTGCGCCATGCGTGTCAGCACTTGGTCTCCTGTCGCTTGCTCGTTCCGAAGTATTTCACATCGCTGCTTGGTACCATCAGAAAATAGTTTTTCGATATGTGCAATCTCCGTCTCGACGTCCGGAAGCAAAGGATAATATGGAGTATCTATCATGGCGATACCGACAATTTGCTTGAATGGTCGTCGTTCTATTGCTCTTGCTTGGAGTAAAGCATTGACCGTGGGTGTGTATGATGAGACAGCGTAAGTAAATGTCCCTTCAATTGTGCCCCCATTGTCGTGACAGGCGGCATGGAGCGGCAGGAAGGTAAGGGGGCCAGTTGGACACCACCAAATGCGGGGAAGGTTTGAAGGATCAGATCCAGCAAAAACCTGCAACCGACGTCAGCAAGTGCGTTTACAACAGCAAATGACTTTTACCGTCAAGCCTAGACCTTTCAGAATTGGATCAACAATGTGCACGTAGAGTTTTGAGAGAATCCCTGCCAGGCGTGGACTCCCTCCTCTAGGCGGGGTGCCGCGATAGCTACAGTCGACGAGGTCTTCCTGAAAGATTACTGACATCTTGATTGCATCCTCGTAACAAAACTTATCCAATGGAATATGGTGTACGTGGTCTGCACCTCGGTTAAGTATCAATGCGTCGCAACGGTGCTGATGGACATTGATAACGACCACAGGGCCTGATGTAGCAGCTTCCTTGAGAACGGAGACCTTTTTTGGAAGGAGGAAGTCGTGAAGGGTTGGAAGTGATCGGATCATCTCCACAAGCAAATCCCACTTCTCCGCGAGACGATGATGGCGTTGAGTTTCTGCCTCGAGAGAAATAGGATCCTTGACGTTGTCAGATGTGTTTAAGTTGTGGCCTCGAATAGCTGCGTTATGGAGCTCATGTGAGATTTGGGTGAATTCAAAGCAAAGATCTGGGTGGGCGTGACGGAGCTGATCTACAGAAGTTCGGAGGTGGAGCAGCTGATTCCAGACAACTGAACGTCCTTGCTCGAGCCACTCAAGCGCAAGATCTGGGCAACCAATGTCAAGGGCGAATGCAGCAGCTTCCCTCGGAATATCAGCAAGGCTGGTGAGCTGAGAATGGCGGGTAGCAATGGGATCACCAATCCAAGCAACTTGTGGAAGGAAATGCATAGCTAGGTGGTATGGATGCAAGGCACCAAGGGGATTCCGCTTGGCTTCTAGACGGGCCCAGTGTCGGGATGCATTGCATCGGAGCAATATGGGGCCAATATTGGCAGTGGCAGCTAATCGATAGTGTAGAATTGCCTCATTCAAATCATTCAATAATGCGGTGTGTTTAAATCGACTCCCAAACGAAATTCCGAGATTATTGAGATACAGTGGCTTGCTGGCATGACCGTCAGGGGTGAGCAGCACAGCTTGCTGTTGGTGATTGATGGCCGCCTCGAGGTCACTAAGCGTCCCTGTATGCTGAAATCGACTCTCGAAAGAATTTCCGAGGTTATTGAGATATTGTGGCTTGTCGGCATGACCATCAGGAATCAGCGACACGGCTTGCTGTTTGTGATTGATGGCCCTCTCAAGGTCACTGAGTATCCCTGTGCGCCGAAATCGACTTTCAAAGGAATTTCCGAGATTATTGAGATATTGTGGTTTTTCGGCGTGGCCATCAGGAATGAGCGACACGGCTTGTTGTTTATGATTGATAGCCTTCTCGAGATCACTGAGCATTCCTGTGCGCCGAAATAGACTCTGGAAGGAATTTCCGAGATTATTGAAATACCGTGATTCACTGGCATGACCGTTAGGCGTGAGTGAGACAGCTTGTTGTTGGTGATTGATGGCCTCCCGGAGGTCATTGAGCATCCCTGTGCGCCGAAATCGATTCTGGAAGGAAATTCCGAGATTATTGAGATAATGTGGTTTGTCAACATGACCATCAGGAGTGAGTGACACAGCTTGCTGTTGGTAACTGATGGCCTCCTCGAGGTCACTGAGCATTCCTGTGCGCCGAAATCGGCTCTCGAAGGAATTTCCGAGATTATTGAGATAAAGCGGTTTGTTGGCATGGCCATGAGGAGTGAGCGACACAGCTTGTTGTTGGTGACCAATGGCCGCCTCGACGTCACTGAGTATCCCTGTGCGCCGAAATCGACTCTCAAAGGAAATTCCGAGGTTATTTAGATATTGTGGTTTGTCGGCATGACCATTAGGGGTAAGCAACACAGCTTGCTGTTGGTGATTAATAGCCTCCTCAATGGCACTGAGTATCCCTGTGCGCCGAAATCGACTCTCGAACGAATTCCCGAGGTTATTGAGATACTGTGGTTTGTCGGCATGGCCATCGGGAGTGAGCGACACAGCTTGTTGTTGGTGACGGATAGCCCCCTCGAGGTCGCTAAACATCCCTGTGCGCCGAAATCGACTCTGGAAAGAGCTTCCGATGTTACTGAGATACAGTGGTTTGTCGGGATGACCATTAGGAGTAAGTGACACAGCTTGTTGTTGGTGATTAATGGCCGCCTCGAGGTCATTAAGCATTCCTGTGCGTCGAAATCGGCTCTGGAAGGAATTCCCGAGATTATTGAGATGCAGTGGTTTGTTGGCATGACCGTTAGGAGTGAGCGAGACGGCCTGCTGTTGGTGGTCAATGGCCTTCTCGAGGTCACTGAGCATCCCTGTACACCGAAATCGACTCTCGAACGAATTTCCGAGATTATTGAGATATTGTGGTTTATTCATATGACCATCAGGAGTAAGTGATATAGCTTGCTCGTGGTGGTTGATTGCCTCCTTAAGGTCATTAAGCATCCCTGTGCGCCGAAATCGACTCTGGAAAGAGCTTCCAATATTACTAAGATATAGGGGTTTGTCGGCATGACCATTAGGTGTGAGTGAGATAGCTTGTTGTTGGTAATTGATGGCCTGCTCGAGATCACTAAGTATCCCTGTGCGTCGAAATCGACTCTCGAGGGAGATTCCGAGATTATTGAGATACGGTGGTTTGTTGGCATGGCCATCAGGAATGAGCGACACGGCTTGTTGTTTGTGATTGATGGCCTCCTCGAGGTCACTAAACATTCCTGTGTGCCGGAATCGACTCTCGAAGGAAATTCCGAGATTATTAAGATAAATTGGTTTGTTGGCATGACCATGAGGAGTGAGTGACACAGCTTGCCGTTGGTAATTGATAGCCTTCTCGAGGTCACTGAGTATTCCTGTGCGCCAAAACCGACTCTCGAACGAATTTCCGATGTTACTGAGATACTGTGGTTTGCTGGCGTGACCATTAGGACTAAGTGACACAGCTTGCTGTTGATGATCGATGGCCTCCTCGAGGCTACTGAGCATCCCTGTGCGCTGAAATTGACTCTCGAGGGAGATTCCAAGATTATTGAGATAAAGTGGTTTGTCGGCATGACCATCAGGAGTTAGCAATAGCGCCTGCCGGAAATTCTCAATTGCCCTCTCTACGTCGCTAAGTCTCCCCGTACACCTGAACTCTTGATATGCTATAATCCCGGCTTTTACAACTTCCCTCGCCTTGGCCAATTTTTGGAGTCCAGCGAAATGGGGATCCATAACTTTGAATGGGCTACAAGGAAGGCTATGATAGTAATGACCCAACAAAACAATTGCTCCAACGTACTACAGATCGGCCTAAAATTTGAGGTGCCCGTAAAGAGCCAGATATGCGACTAGGGTCCTTGATCAGCAGGAAAATTAAAGCAAGGGAGGGCGTTGTACTCACTTAAATGGTGGCGAGACAAGCGAGTGCTTTGATATGGCTGTGCGATGGGAGTCACACATACAATCTCTGTGATGGGCCACAGCGTGGCGTTGCAAGGCGGTAGACTGGAAGTCATGTGGATCAAGGTAACTTAGCAACTCGTAGCATGGGTCCCAGGAGGAACATGTCATTTTGGTTCTCACCAATAAATCCTCCTTTATTGATTGTTCAGATATTTGTTTATCTTTCACTCCAACGGGTCCAGGGTTCCTCCACTTCGTACGGGAGGGGGCCGTGCAAGGTAGCAGATGCAACAGCGAAAAGTACCAAGCGTCAATCCGATTTCAGCTGGTCTTGGCACTCTATTTTGAGGCCCAAAACAGTGCAATTTCTTTTGAAGTCGGATTACCGATAGACAAAAGTCAAGGTCGCAATGCGTGTTGCGACATGGACATGCAGCCGGTACAAGTATTTATTCAAGTACTTAGACACAGCTTACGAACCGTCAAGATGCATCAAAGATATCTTCAGTTTTGAGCACGTTCGACCGATGCATGATTCTTCGCAGCATTGAGCAACACCCATTTCAAGCGCAGAACATAAAGAGTACAATGTATTTATTCACGAGTAATATTAATACTATAAGAGCACATGAGCTCGTTATATAGATACCTGTATCTAAGATAAATAGTCACTCACTCAGTGTCTCGACGCGAAATGATATCGTTAGCTTATATCCCGAGCAACGCTTCAGAAATACCCGTGTGCGAGGCATATATGTATATATCCTCATTCCTAAAAAGACTGACAAGCGAGTACAAAACGAACGAGTAGTGTGGCTACAATCCACATGAACAGCGGGGAAGGAGAGCGGGCCTAAGCTCAGCGGGGGGCTCGGTGCGACTTGCGTCGCAACAGAACATACGTAGTGTACAATTGCAAGGTATTCACTGTCGTGTCACTGGTATAACAGCGCGGCTTGTGCAGCTCGTGTAGAGATGAAGGCCCAATGTAATGAACACGGGTATTTGCGGGCCTCGGAAACACTCATTCCGTCGGTCTATTAATTCCCACAACCTTGATTAGGCTTCCAACCCTGACATCCCCCAAACAATAAGATAACCATGAGGTTGGCGTTGAATACACTTTGTACTCATATCCGTTAGGCCATGTCACCATCAGTGCTGCCAAATCGTGGATCCCCCGGCTAGACTACAGATGATTAATGATAGCTCATAGTAATATCGTCTTCATGGATATGTCGATAACTTTGATGTATATTATCAGATACAGAGGATTCATTCTGCGGAAATTGGTCCTGAGAACTGCCTTTTTGTTCATACGCGCGCCGTCCATCCGGACCGATTGGAGAAGGGCAGCCATTGTGAACTTTTTAAGGAACCAAGGTTCGGGCCGGGCTCTAGCTATGTACATTTCCACTGTCCCAATAATAACTGGTCACCGAGAGAATTGTGAACCACAACCTGCAGAAAAATGTTGTTTTATTGACTATGGTTTGAAGTTTGGGATCAAGTCGTCTGGATAGCCCGGCAGCGTACCCTGGAATATAAGGGTACTTTAATGTTCGCCCGAGTTTAATACTATGGAATATCCGATGTGTCTACCTATCGCTCGTTGAATAAATGCGTCGCCGTGACCACAAAATTTCTACTATGAAGCACACATGTACGGATCTACGCCAGAGGCCTCTTCCGTTAAATCCACATATATATGACCTTCACTGAGGTCCGGATATAAAGCTACGACCCATAAAGCTTCTTTAATTTCATTCTACATGATGATTTCACCAGAAGTGAGTTGAGTTGAGCGCTCTTATTGTCTCTCACTGGCCAATAGTATCTACCGTCTCATAATGTGAATTCGAGTTCTTCCCATGGCGTTCCCGCAAACGCTACAGACGAATGCACTCACAAAAAGCGAATGACCCTCCATCGTGACCGGTATTTCTACACGTTGCATCAACCTCATGGCTGAACACTTTGATTGCAGGCTCGCAAAAATGGACGCCCGACAATGGAGGAGGGAACAGTTCTGACAGCTTGTGTTCCTCTCTGGTGCCTTCATGATATGCACTCATGATGTCTGAGTCCGAGCCCTTTCGGGGCTGCTAAATTTTCTCGCGCTGTGTGCATGGACAGGCGTCAAAATGGGTATGTGATTCACTTAGTTGTCCCCAATCATCCGAGTATGAGTCAGGACCGGGTCTCTCATGTTATTGTCCGCATCGTGGACGATTGTGAGAATGATACGCTCAACTGTCCAAAGCCTGTCCAAAGTCTTATTATACGATCAATGTCACGATAGGTTGCATCAATTTCTCGCTCAGGCAACAAAACCAAAACTTTTAGCCTCCCCAGATGAGTGTCGACTACGGACTCATTGTACACTGGTGCGTCATAGCCTTTTCTTCGGGCGCGTCCTCCGTGTCCGACAGTGCCTTCACCCCGCTGACCCCGAACGCACTGCCCCGCCGTGGGTGCATTGACAGTTACCATAACGGGAAATCCTCGGAACACAGGGCTGTTTATTGTGTTCAATGTCAGCGCAGGACGAGAAATGGATGGAACGAGGCCCGGACAGGTTACCCTTTATTGTCTCCAACAACCGTGGTCTGCGCATTGTCGCCCATCGGAACCAGGGCTAAAAATAGTAAGCACATTGCCCTTTTTGATGGGCTATACAATAAGAATGAGGCACTTGGACCCTTTCAAAGTTTGCTGTTGGAGGAAGACGCGAAGTGTTGCTATGTGGCTGGACGCCCGGATATACTTTGCACAATAAGTGCTGAAGGTATAAGAGTAGCTAGGGTTGGGATCGAAAAAGTTCAAGCAATTTGCAATTTGTTTGCGTCCTTCGTTTCCGTCTTTGTTGTTTCCCCAACCAAGAAACACCCTCACTCTTCCTCCCCTCTCTCCAATCATTGACATGGACGCCTTCGTCACACTTTCATCGATATTCTCCGATGCACCCGTCCTTGAGAGGGCCGATGATGATATCGACGCCTCTCTCCCTCAGGACGAAGAGAAGAGCAAAGCTTACTCTGGATCTGTGGTATACTGTGTAATCGCCTGAATGTGTCGTATTCTATGGTAAGTTATTTCTTCTCGTACGTTAGATTGGACGCTCATTTGATATAGTCTCAGAGCGAGTCACGATATACTCACGACACGACGTGGATCGTCGAGTAATGATCCCACAATTATCCCAAATGACTGATATTATCTCAACTCATGCTGTACCACCACCGCACGCACACAATCACTCCCCCTCTACCCGGAAGCACAACCTCTCCTTGATATTTAACTCCCTCCCATACCCCGAGGCAACGACTTTCTTTTGTTTTTTCTCTCTATACCTTTGGTTCACATTTGGAGGACCTGACGGTGTCACGGCCTTTAGACCGATTTTTTATTATGCGTATTATTTTTCGCCGGACCATTCGAAATTCCGTATACCTTACTCTTATTCGCAACGGATGTGTAAATAGAAAGATTTTTTTGCCTTTGGACAATGTCATAACCTGGGACATCATGTGAAAGTAAGAGGGGTGTCACGTGAAATGCAGCGAGCCAATCAGAGCGGAGTCTGATTCCGGTGCTGACCGCCCTGCACGAGTTCTCCGAACAAGTCCTTCATCAAGTGAAAGCCCAAACTTCTCTATCGTTCTGCCTCTCGCTCCACTCTCCTTTGTCCAGGATGATGTCTACAAAGGCCCTCGGCATGGGCCCTGCTCTCAGGCGTATCGCCTTTAATCCCCGTCTCGGTGCGTCAACCGGAGCTGGTCTTTTTGTGTCAAGTATTAGCCTGTTTACGCTCCTCCCCCCTCTTCTTTTGTTTGGTTTCGGGCGTGCGGATTGGTCATATGCAGCTGTGCGCAACCAGATTGTGCTACGCAATACTGTTGGAAAGCGGTATGTTAGACATTGAGGGGATGTTCTTCAGTGCTTATATATCCTTTGCGTTAATCAGGGCAATCCAAACGGAATCGCTACCTCCCTCGGCTAGTGACAAGATCCTCAACAAACAACGACTCAACCGCCCTAGCAGCCCTCATTTCACTATCTACCAGCCCCAACTGACATGGGTAGCATCCATTGCAAACCGCGCGGCGGGTGGAGGCCTAAGTGCCCGTGAGTGCTTTCGCTTTCCGCTAAAGTTCCTCGTTCTCAACAGAGCTGACGTGACGGCCTTTTGTTCTGTGGATGTACAGTTCTATATGGCTTCTCGATCGCATACCTAATTGCTCCTGGCACCTTTGACAGCGTGCATATCGTGGAGTTTGTGCATGACCTTCCGAGGCTGTCAAATACTGCCGGCAAGGCTATTCTCGCTGCGCCCTTTGCATTCCACTCGCTCAATGGGCTGAGACACTTGGCTTGGGATGCTGGAAAATGTACGTATGGTTCCCTGAGTCTCTTTGCTGTGATTTTGTTTGTTCTGATAGAATTCATGTGCAGTTATGACGGTCAAGGGCGCGTATGTGACGGGGTATGCGGTGATTGGAGCTACCGCTGTGTCGACGGTGGTCCTTACATTGCTCAAGTAAAATGCCTGTATGTGTGTTCTCTAGAGACAAGTCTAGATCCGGGATACGGGTGATGAGATCAGGCGATGTTACTCCGCGGTATTTCTCCGACTGATGTTGCAGTAGTTCCAGAGACTGTGTGGTTACCCTTTAGCTAAGTATAAGACGCCCTGTAAAAGCCACGTGAGATGCTGCATGTACGGAGATTGGATCCACGTGACTTGTCGTCATCGACCCATGATCACGTTACCACATGGGACACGTCGACAGAAACGACGCAATGCGGCAAATGAATTAAAATATTTCTATTTCGCTGGCATTCTCATCGTCTTCTCACTCTGGCTTCCTCGCCCAGCCGCTCACCATGGCACACAACGACGAGGACGCCTCTGTCCTCACCAAACTCGACGCCGCCGCCGCTCCTCTGGCCAAGTTCGATGCTTTCCCCAAGGTTCCCTCTGCGTACAAGGCCCGGTCAGAGGGCCGAGGTTTCATCACAGTCTTCGTTATGCTTCTCACCTTTGTCTTGATGCTCAATGATATCGGAGAGTATATCTGGGGATGGCCCGAGTTTCGTTTTGCGGTGGATAAGGATTCTTCGCAGTTTTTGTTTATTAATTTGGATATGGTGGTCAATATGCAGTGTGCGCGTGAGTACTCCTATGTTTGGATTCTCGGTTGCTTGGACCTCTTATGTTGGTGCATGAATAGACCTGAGTGTCGATCTGAGGGATGCCTGTCGGTGATCGTCTGCTATTGAGCGGTGGACTCCGTCGTGATGGGGTAACTATCGACCTGCTCTTCTCTCAGGGCTCGAGTGAATTGGGCTGATCATCGCTATATAGACAAAGTTCGATGTTGGTCAAGCGACCGTGCTCAAGTTCGTTTCTTCCTCTCCTCCTTGGTTATTCGAAATCCTAAACTCGATTATAACTTGCAGGGCACATTCGGAAGCACTATCCGCCACTCGAGCCGTCGCACAGTCACGCAGGTCTCGTGGGCTCTTTGATACGCTCCTGCGCCGGGATGAGCCCAAATTCAAGCCAACATACAACCATGAGGCCGACGGGAGTGCATGCAGAATATTTGGGACTCTAGGCGTTAAGCGGGCCACAGGTATATCTGGTGATTTAGTCTTCAGGCGAGTTTTACTGATGATCGTTTTAGCAAATCTCCATATCACAACTCTCGGTCATGGATATGCTAGTTATGAGCATGTGGACCACACTCGTACGTTTCGTGTCTGATTTATGCACAGCCCCTGGTGCTCATGAGACTGGGCAGTGATGAATCTTTCACATGTTATCACGGAATTTTCATTTGGTCCGCACTTCCCCTGACATCACCCAGCCTCTTGATAATTCGTTCGAGGTGACGCAAGACCGTAAGTTGATCCGAACCCTCAGCACTGTTCACAGCTCATCCTTCCTAAATTAGATTTCACCGCCTACCAATACTTTTTACACGTCGTCCCAACGACTTACATCGCACCTCGCACCCGGCCTCTACAGACCAATCAATACAGTGTCACTCATTATACCCGGGTACTTAGCCACCACCAAGGCACACCCGGAATTTTCTTCAAGTTTGATCTCGATCCCCTGAACATCACAATTCATCAAAAGACGACAACGTTCGTCCAACTCATGATCCGGTTCGACATTTCCATCAGCTCGAGACCAGTTATATCGAAAACCTGACCCCCCCTTTTGTTTGATCTCAAAACCAGATGTGTCGGTGTCATCGGAGGTGTCTTTGTCTGCATGGGTTATGCTATTCGCATCACCGTACGTGCTGTCGAAGTCGTTTCGGGTGCAGATTCGACACCAGGTATTGTCGCTGCCGAAGCTTCCGGTGTCAAAGTAGGCCTTCGAGCTAAATGGGGTGGTGGCGAGTTACGCTCACGCCCCAAGAGCGGGCGATTGATTCCACAAGGCAATGGATGGGTTATGGAAGGTGCGAGTGGTCCTGGTGCGTCCCCGTATGCTAGTTATGCCGGGACGCCCGTTTCTGCGTCGTTTGCGCCCCCTCAGTCGCCGTTTGCGCATTCTGCTGGATTCCCGAATGGAGCTGGGAGCGCACCGCCGCAGAGTGCGACGGGGTTGGGATTCCCATCGGGTACGTTTGGGCCTGTGGGATCGCCGTCTGGACCGGGTGGAAATGGACATGGACACGGGCATGTGCGTACCCCTTCATTATTGGGAGGACCGCCTAGGACGCCCAGGAGTCCATATATGGGGGGAGCGACGTTACCTTCCGGAGGTGCTGTGGATGGGTCTTCGTATCCGCCCTCGTCTTCAGACGCTGTAGCTCCCGGAGCGACATCGTATGCCTTGTTCCCGCCCACTCCCAATCCAGCGAATGGGGGTGGGAATGGGTTTGCACATCAGCAGCAGAGGACAACACCGCCACCGCCGCCAGGGCCTGGTGTACCGAAGGGAGGCAAGAAGGATGATTGACGGGGTGCGTGCGGTATGTGGAGCGAGGCAAGGCAGGTGAATGGAATGCTCTGTATCCCATAGTGCTTAGTATTATTTCCTGGAATTATTCAGTTTTATTTTTGTCCCTATTCGACTAGGCACGGTATGGTGAGGTGCCCATTCTCTTGATGACGCTTGGCTATACCAGGTTGTCTTTATTGTGGTTATACTCGAACTTGGGGGACAGGCTTGCCGACTTGCAGAAGAGAGCGCCTTTGCTGCCGCCTGCGGGTGCGAGGCTATTGGAGGAACCATGGAGACTCCATTACTGATGCTGTACGAGTCGGCTTCTGGCAGGGCTGAGTAGGCTGGGCGCTGCTGTTGAACAAAAAGTGCTGTCCCTGAGAAGTGATGTCAGCTGTTGTGGTGTTGAACTTTGTATAGGCACCCCCGATCAAGCGATCAGGGAAGTAGTCATCTTCTGACTTATTGTCTGCCACACTTTGTTGCTAAGCCATTGTCTTCGTCTACCGTAGTCGATGTTTAGAGACAGTTGATTATTGTGCTTTGGTGGACAGGCCACGGCACAAAGATAGAGATGGATGGAAACCTGTCCGATGGGGTTTGTGTATAAATTGACAAGTCGGTTGGGATAGTTGGAAGGCAGAAACCCCGCTAAGCTAGCGCCGATACCAAGTTCCTCGTCCTCTTTTCATACTCATTCTCCCATTCCTTTGCATTTGGACCTCTCGTGCAGGCAGAGCCAACATATACCACCACTTATCTCACACACTACCACACGCACCCACAACCACCCATGGACGCCTTCACCACACTCGCTGCATCCTTCTTTTCTTCCACCCAAGGACCCATTTCGAGGGCTATGGATGATCATGATATCGATGCTGCTATTTACCCGGTTGACGAGGGTAATGGTGGCTCGAGCACTTTTAATCAGTCTACTACGTTTTGTGTGATTGCTTGATTTCTTTTTGGATCTTAAGGTATGTATTTTTGTTTTTGTTTTTATGCTGGGAGTGCTGAGATTGGTTTGTTTGATTTTTTTTTTTTTAGCTTTCTGTGGAACTGAGCGGCCTGGACCGCGTTTTTTTTTTCTTTTTGTCCCTATGATGCTTTGATTCGACCCTGTCGTTGGTGGTCTTGGATTTTTTAATAAATTTGTATTAGCTATGATGTTTATGAGCAGAGCACACGAGCATTATGTTTTCATTAGCAACTATATATTTCGATAAAGAGAACGGGCGAAAACAGCGAGATTTTGTGAAAGTGCCACAAGCGTACATACGGGTACACAAGCTAGCCCAAAGAACATACAATGTTCGCCGTTGCACGGCAGTACTTCCATTTCTGGTCTCTCGGATTTCATTCATATCAAACTCCCCTCCCTTCGTTCTGATCAACACACGTGCTAAGTATACCAAGGAAGTTCGATTTGTTTCGACGATGAGACACTGGACCCAAATTTGGGCTTGTGCTCGTGAAATCATGAGCCATTGCCCTCGGACACAACGGGAGCGGCTTCTCAATCAGATTTTGCCAGATACTAGCCGGTAACCACTTGACGGTGCTTTGACCGGGTGTCAGTGTGCATTGCCTGCAAGTGGAGCGGGGAATGATTTGTAGAGGGTAGGTCGCGGGACCAAGTGCCCGATCATGGTCGTTCCCCGGGGTCCCCGAGTCGCGTACAGCATTCATTGATCATGGTTATAACTATGAGAGGCTTAGCTGCGGGAACGGGAGTAGAAGATTCATAGCCGCCTGTGTTATTGTTCTGATATACTTTCGGTCCGTCATGCGCAAGGTCATAGCAACTATGGGCGGCTCGCTTATTGTATGTGTCCGTAGATAGATTATTCATTCAGCGGCAGCTAGAAAGGCACTGGGGCATAGTTAAAGAACTTTTACAGGTGGATCCCAACCGTGCTCTCGTCGCTCTCCATCCCCTCGAGGTTACCGTTTCTCTTTTTTTTCTTCATCCTCTTCTTCAGTTTCCGAACCCCTGGACGGGCGGAACCATCATTCATCATGGACGCTTTTACCACGCTCTCTCAGTCGCTCTTTCTCCTCTTTTCCATGTCGTTTCCAAGGATTGAGGATAGGGCTGATATCACTCCGGGTTCTCCTACCAGTGGTGAGGAGCCCAAGGGAATAATTCCCGGTCACCCGTACTGCGTCATTGCTTGATATACCTTGTACGCTAATCTCTTGACGCTTCTTGAACTGGTTGCTGAATAGAATCCATGAGTAGACCTGCGCAGCTTCGATTTCTAATGATTGTGATAATCCTGAATGGGACGAATATGGGGTGCCCACTAGCCCAAGTGTGGGAGCGTACATTTCCGAGCTCTTTACTGTGCACGCGGTGTAGATAGCTTTATTCTTCCTTGTACTGCACCGTATAGTTGCATTTTCCGCCCTCAGTAGGGGACACAGGAGGCCCCTCGCATCCCTAGCGAGTTACACTCGCCTTACACAAGAATGCCTACGTTGTCTTATCCCTTCTCCACAGAAGAGAAGAGACAAAGAACACCGGTGCCCTTCGGTGAACGAGGAAGAAACAAGCACGTACAGCGCAATCCGAATCCATCTTATTCCTCTACCCCCTCCCATTCTACCCCCTCTCAAGAATGATCAGTAAATTTAATATAAATGAGAGTAAATATCGCCCTGTGAACAATGAGCCGAGAGATGGGTTTGATTCATGTGTTGACCAGCATGTTGCCTGGATACGGACTTGGTGCTTATAACAGGTGGATGATAGAGAGGCAGTGGCCCTCAAAAGAAATCAGCCGGATCACTTGAGCCTGCTTCGATATTGGATGAGATAGTTGTTGCGATGGCAAAATCCACTGTACACTCCTGCATCGTATCATCTCATTTGATGTCTTTTTTTGCAGCTGTTCTTGAAAAGATGTGGTGGAATTGAACTATCGAGCTAGATGTTTGCCACGGTTTTGGCGCCCCGCCGCTCCCAACATACTCATCTAACTACACAAGGCTAGTCATTTACAATTCGGTGTTGCCTGATGCCACTGTCTACAGCTGCGTTCATCAGTGGTTGTGATCATCTGAACCCTAGGAATAACCAAGGGGCCAGATAGTATCTCAAGAAGTTCGTATATCACCTGCAGTAAGCTATTTAACGATTGAGGACAGTCAAGCTCGGAGAATCCTCACAACATTAACCACCTACATTGTGGTGTGTACTTTGTAAATCAGACTCGAAGCCACTAACTGTGAATTCACTGTCAGACATTTTTCTGTGCAAGGTTATGTCTTCTGTACATAGGATTTCACCACTGATTTTTTATCTGTTTCATCGTGATGGAACCCTCCTTATTATTCCGTGAGTTCACTTCTCTGCTGCTGGATGGCGATTCATGACAGGTTGATCATAATTAAGGTCGAAAATTAGACTCTCTAGTTAAACAAGTCTGGCGTCTCTCGTTTATAAGGCTAATACGACTGTACAGTCATGGCCATATTCCAATTGTTCAACTCCATTGTGGTTCCTCTCAGCAATGTCCCTAGCTTTATTCAATTAGAATGGTCACCGTAGGTCATTTAATCTCTACGATCCGATAGTGTCTAATCCGCTATCAGGTGGTTTGCAGTAGCGTATTGTCTTTATGTCGGTCCCTCTTCCTTCAGATCAATGATTCATACTGATTAACGCACTTTGGGTGGGGGGGGCACGCTTGGTTATCATGTCGGAAAAATCAAGAAATGCTTTTATGTAAAGATATGCACATATCAGGACATATAAGGCCCTCAGCTTTTCTGGGGGCTTAAAAGTTTCGAAAATCTCCCATATCGTATTATTTGAATAACCACTACTGAGTATCATGATCACTATGGACAAGTAGTATCACCACAGATAATCATCATAACCACACATAATCACGATAACTACTGATAAATATGATAACTACTGCCCAGGGATAAATACCCCTTCAAGAAAATGACTGGCAGAATTGACTAAATTGTAATTCATTGGGCTAATATGCACACATTGTTTGATTGTTATTGATGAATTCAGATATACTGTATTCTATACATTCACTATATATATCAGTATTATTTCGAATGACTATGTATCAGCTCAAACTGATATATCAAGGTTATTTTGAGTGACTGTGTATAAGCTCAAGCTAAACCTATACACAGTCACTCAAAACAACGGGGGTTATTAGCCCTCCACTTTGAGTTTGTCACCCTCCATCTTGACTGCTTATATCTTGAGTGGGGGCTCACATAGTGGAGTTGGGTGTGGAGCAAGGCATGTCATTGACTTGGTCATTGATGCTTATCTTTCCACATTTGTGGAGTGCTCTTTGGGGTAGTGACATATGAGTCTCCACCTATATATCCATTCCCCGTGCACATGGATTGTCCCCACTCCTGATCTGGCTCTCTGTAAGGAAAGTGGATAATATTTAGATAAAATTTTGACAATTTCTTTTGATTGCTTTGGTAGATCATGATAATTGTTACCCTTGTATAAAATGTTTCACTCCGAGGTCAATTCTTAGCGCCTTGAGATGTTGCTACCTGCGTTGGAAAGCTCTTTACAATACCTTCATAACGAGCTCACCTAAGCCTTGGTGCACTCGGCGGTTGTATTACAAATTGAGGATCTTTGATACCTACTATCTGTCTCCCTCTAAAACCTCTCCCCATGTATCTGGTTTTTATGCTTAAATAGTTGGTTATAATGAATTAATATCAGTATGAGTTATGTTATAACACAGTGCCTAGAGTATGATGATATTAGCTATCAGGAGATGATATCTGTCAATCATGACCCAATATGCTTGATTATGGAAACTTATCACCACTTGTTACATATACTGGCACCTATATGACCAGATAATCTACTGACATTTCTTCAGGCAGAGACTGACTATAGCTTGATATGCTCAACTGCAAAAGTTATCATTGCTCATCATATGCATAAGGTATTTATGTTACCAGATAACATGCTGATAGGTTTTCCCACAGAAACTAATCAGCCCATATAAGCCCATCAGCTCACTTGACCTCACTTGACCTCACTTGACCCCTGATATGCTAATTTGGATTTTTCTGACACAGTATCCGTGAGGCAAATTGCAAGCTAACAGAGTCCCTGGTCTCACGGGAGATTTCCACCTTGCAATTCAATCACCCCATTGGTAACGAGATGAATGACATTACTGACGATATGGAGACTGCTTCGGAGGGGGACTCGTAGAAGACAGCTGATAGGCCTTGTGGTACGTAGCAGTAATATACGTTCCCACGCCTGCATGCCCACTTCCATCCACGCCCAGGACAATACCAGAGCAGTGAGAGGACCCACCCGCTTCATCTACACCGTCCACAGATGCATCCTCCCAACCACTTCTACAACCCCTCACAACTAGAAATCTCTGTCCTCGCGCGTATGTCACTAGGTCCCGTCCCACTCCGCTGTAAATATAACAGGTGGGCTGGTCTTTTTTTTTCAATATGATCTGTATTCCAAAAGATGTGCTCATTTACCCCTTCTCAATAGGTGATGAGACTTCTGGGTCTCGCCCACACAAGAGGTGGAGGCTGGCTTTGGAAGCAGAAGAGGTCGAACACACGACTGCCGGTAACTCCTACCTCATGACTCCAAGACCGGATTGGCGCAATATGGATGGATATGACGACGACGAGGGGTTGGACCAGCTCGATGAATTTGACATCGACGAGCCCCGAGGTGCACAGCGTCTTCTGGAATGTGCCTCTTCTGGACCTTCAACATTTTCTGGCACCGGTGTACGACTCTCCACATCCGCGGCAGTGCCCACACTTCCAAATATACGACTTCCATCGACTACGCCGACGCCCCTACCACTTACGACTACTTCGATCACTAATTTGCCCTCCCACGACGACGTGGTTGAGGTCGTTCAAGGTCTAAGCACATGACCGTCGATCATCACGACTGGTTTGGGCGGATCAGGTCCAAGACACTGGACCCAAGGTCCCCGCGAGACTCTTGCTAGTCCAGTCAGCAGCCCGAGTCTGATGAAAGTTATAAACAAGACGAATATTGAGCCAGGGGCAGGTATATCATCGAATCAAACCCGACTTTCACATTCACCCGACGTAGAAATCGTAGAGGCTCCGGTGCTGCCGACGAGAGATAATAGGAAAAGGCAAGGCAAAAGCACCTACCTTTCCCACCCCTTCCCCCCCCGTTTCATCATCTGCACCTCCAGGAGGCAATCATCATAAAGAGTCTAGAGCAGGACCGCTGTTGGCGTGCACCCGCCCTAGTAATGTCACACTCATGCCATGTGGGCATGTGTGTTATGGTTCATGTTTGTTTACAGTGGTCAAGACAACTTTGTAGCAGGGTATGAATATGGGTATAGCAGTTGGGGGTGCCCACTAGCCTAAGTATAGGGATGTATGCACATTTCGAGTATCTATGATGTACGTGGTGCAGAAAACTTAATGCTACCTTCTACCGTACAGTTATATCCCTCAACGTTAGTCAATGACATATGGGGCCCCTTGCACCCCCAACGAGCCGCACTCGCCTTACACAAGAAAGCCTACGCTGCCCTCCCTCCCCCTCCACCCATGCCAAGACTATGAAAAGAAGAGACAAAGGACGTAGCACACCCAACGCCCATTGGTGAACATGGAAGAAACAAGCATGTACAGTATAATCTGAATCCACAGCATTCCTCTCCCCCCTCCTATTCTACCTCGCATATGTCGTTGCCCCCTCCCCTTTTGGCCCACATTAATAAGCAAGTCCTGAGTACCTCGTCTCGTCAAAGGGTGATATCATAAAATGTGAGATTCATCAACCATATCATAATATAGATAGTGCTTGAGCTACAGTTTCTCATCATCGTACTACCCATCTCAGTTCCATAGACAGCATGGGAGACCCCTAAATATACCCGGGCTGTATGTTCTGGATCACGAGAGCAGGAAGACATTGCATCATCATAGGAGTCTAGGAGGGAGGGTTAGAAATACTCAAGTGAGTAACACAGTATCGTGGATTTGATGACAGTGAATGGTGTTGAGAAAAGCCCAGGTCCCTGGATGGTGCAAAAAATGAGGAGGACTCATAGATAGTTCGATGAGGCGGCAGCGGCGGCAGTGGTTAATGGTCAATAAATTCAACGAATGGAGAATTGTCGCTTCTCTTTTCTTTCCCTATCCCACTCTTCAGCTTCCGAGACCCTGGACGGGTGGAACCACTGTTAAGCACCGTTCATCATGGACGCTCTTATCACGCTCTTTCAGTCGCTTTCTCTTCTTTTCCATTTTGTCCCTAAGGGTCGAAGGCAGGGCTGATATTGCTCCGAGCTCTCCTACCGGTGGTGAGGAGGGCCCAGGGGAATGACTCCAATCACCCGTACTGCGTCGTTGCTTGAAACACCTTGTACACTGATCTCTGACGGTTCTTGAGCTGATTGCTGAACATAATCATGACTAGACCCTCGCACTTCGATTGTAACAATTGAGATAATGATAATCCTGAATGAGGTAAGTGTGGGGGGATACCCACTAGTCTAAGTGAGGGAATGTATATTTCCGAGTCCTTTACTGTATATGCGGTGTAGATAGCTGTACTCTATCTTCCACTGCACCACATAGTTGTATCTCTCACCCTCAGCCACAGCCAAAGACACAGGGGGCCCCTCACACCTCTAGCATGCTAGCAGACCGTACCCGCCCTACATAACAATGCCTGCATTATCTTCTCCCCTTCCATCCGTGCCAAGACCGGGAAGGGAAGGGACAAAGCCTATCCGGTGTTCTTCAACACTCCAGCAAGTGCAGAAGACACAAGCACGGACAGTACTATTCGAATCCGCGGCATTCCCCTCCCATCTTACTTTCCTCTCATATGCCACTGCCCTTTTCCTTTTTATCCCGTATTATCAAGCAAATACCATAAGCTTCGTCTCATCAAAGGGTGAAGTTGATATTTGTAAACTGTACCTAGCGTTTGAGCTACATTTTCTCTCGAAATGTGATCATCACACTATCTATCTCAGTTCCTTGGTGACCGGGAATACCTAAATACCCTCGGACTGTATGTGTTGGATCACAAGGGAGCAAGATGACATCGTCGCATCATTGCTGGAGTTTGGGTGGGAGAGTCAAGGATATTTAAGTGGGTAACACGGTATTGCGGATAGTGTTGAGGGAAGCCCAAGTTCATGGGTGGTAGGGGAGACGAAGAATGTAGCTTATTTAATGAGGCGGCGGCGGCAGCAGAGCAAGGGTGAATGTTTGGTGAATTCAATAAATGCGATTGCATATAGACTTATGAAGAACAACCCAAGAGATCAGCCTGATTCATATGATGATGGGCGTGCCATCTGGGTGCAGTCTCTGGAATGGAATACCCAGAGTTGGTGCTTACAACGCTGGAGTAATAGGGGGGCAGTGGCCGATAAATTAGCCGGTTCCCTCGAGCTTGCTTCGTGGCTTCGATACTTGATGAGATGATTGTTGCGATGGCAGAACTTCAACATTACCCCTGAATTTTTTGTGGTAGGTGTTTTTGAAAAGGAGCAGTAGATTGAGTGATTGGGTCAATGTCGGCTGTGGCTTTGACATTCTGTTCCCTTCCAACAAACTTGTCCACTCACACAAAACTAGATTTTGATAATTAGTAATGCAAAGGGAGGTGCTGAATAGGTGCATATCATTATATCTAGTTCTACACCGCCAAATCTCAGATAGAATACAGGGTTAGTAATTTGATGTTGTCTGATGCTACGGTCTACAGTTGTTTTTCATCAGTTGTGATGATCATTGGAACCCCTGGAAACACGAGAGGGCTGGATATTATCTCACGTTGAGTTGCTCACATATAACTTACAAACTATTTAATGATCGAGGAAAGTCAATTTCCAAAAATCCTTACAACACTATCCACATACTTACCCGAAAAAATGTCTGACAGTGGATTTACAGTTGATGACTTCCGGGTTGACTTACAATTTATGCAACAGAATGGTTACATCGTCTGTATGAAGGATTTTCATGACCGCTATTGTCAGCCGTGACTAATACAACACTCTGTCAGATGCAGCAACAGCTTTGTTCGTCTATGATTCACTGCAAATGCTCCTGCAAGAGGTGGGTTTCAGACTTCCACTCTCCATCTTAGCCACTGAGGTGACTACAGGTTACCCATATCCACCGGTAAACATTTTTTGAAAAATTATGGAAGCGATGCGAGCTAAACCTGGCTGGTTAATATTCAAGAAGCATGTCATGGACACTGACCCGGGTTGTCTATACCTTACTTCGACCATTTACACTGTTATTCTTGATGTAAGTGCTTCAATATTTGCCTCCCTTTCCAACAAATTAATTCACAGGAAACAGAGTGACCATTCTTAGTGAGCATTAGTCCCCCTGGCAATCGATTTGAATCTCAAGCTATAACACAATAGCTGATCACAGAACATATCTTTCGGTCACCGTAAGTTAATACAATGCGTAGTAATTCTATTACTCCTGACAACTTTACTCGATAGTTGTGAGACGTTATCCAAGTGCATTTCTTTGTCCTAAAACACATTTAATAACGTCACAATGTAGTTGTTCTTTTGGCGTCTGGTGTTTGACATTGTAAGTCTGTAATACATCGAAAGGGAATTGACTAAATTACCTTTCAGAATCAATACCATTGTCTTGCCTACAGTCCTCAATATATTTCTCGCTTTGCGGCTGCGAGCACTGTGGGCCCAAGACCGAAAAGGTGAGCAACAGTGAAAATGAATACATATTTGATCCTGAGTGGGGTTAGTTACATTTATCCTGGTATTTATAACAGCTGGTGAGTCGCCGGTCGAGTTTTGTTCTGTGGCTCACCTTATTTATATACCGGTCATAGTGGAGATACTTGTACATCCAAGTTTAGTATGCTATTAACCGTATGAGGCTATGTACCTATTAGCTTGGCATTTTGGAAACGTTTATAGTCCAAATTGCGATTCAAAAGTATACCATAGGCGGGATACCGTTGCACGGGTGTTTCTTATCTGGCCTCCCAGCTTTACAACTGCATAAGCTGACGCTTACGGGTGTGTTAGTACCTTTTTTCTATGAGGATACAGAGTGGGGATGCTAACATCAAAAAGGATCTACCGTTTTGCAGACTCAGGTGTGATGCCGATACCCTACTTTCCACACTACCTGCAGTCCATCTAACTTTTTAGTGATTATGGTTTTGCTGACCATCATCAAATTTTATCAGTCCATTAGAGGAAACAAAATGTTGGGCCCCGTGCCACTGCATGAAAGAATGCTTCATATAAAAAGATATACACTGACTTTCTACCTGTTTTATCGTGATGGAACGCTCCTCATTATTCCGTGAGTCCACTTCCCTCTTGCTCGGCTGCGAATCAGGTCAGGTTGTTGACAATCATGGCCGAAAACTAGACTGTTTGGTAAGACAAGTCTAATGTCTCTTATCTGTGAGGCTGGCTCTGTTCAACATGGTTACACAGTCATGGCTCTGTTTCAATTACTCAGCTCCCCAGCTTTTCCTCTCGGCGGGGCCCCTAACTTTACTCAGCTAAACTGGTCACTGTAAGTCATTGAAACTCAGCAATCTGATGGTATTTCATCCATTATTAGGTGGTATGCGGTGGTGTATTGCATTTGTGTAAGTCCCTCTTCCTCAGGGGCTGATCAATGAATATCCAAACTGATCAATGCATTTGGGGTTAGGGGACATGGCTGATTATCAACATCTGCGAGGCAAATTGTAAACTAACGGAATCACTGGTTTTGCGGGAGGTTTCAACCTTACGGTTCAACCATCCTGTTGGTAATGAGATGAACGGTACTACTGATGATGCCGAAATTGCTCTGGAGGGGGGTTCGTAAAAGATGTCTGGTATGATTTGTGTAGTAGTATAAATAAACAAATCAAGCTCCCATGCCTGTGCACTTGTGACAAAGCGAGGATGGTGCACAGAGAAATAGATCACGAGTCAATCGGCAAAATATATAAAAAGATCACTAGGATCCAGTGACAAAACTGTAAGTAGAAGACAAGTGACGAGGTAGCCGACTCACCTAGATCCGTAACCTGGAGTCTGATGGGACCTCGTGAATACAATGCCGTTGTACATATACGAGAAATGACTCATCATTGTTGCTGTCAAATACAAAGGTCACACTTACCTCAGTGGCCCTGAGAGGAACTGTAATCAATGAAATAGAACATCATGACGGCTTGGAACTTCGACACTTGCTCCATCATGTGGAAGACAAGATGAGAGCAGTGAGAGTACTCACCCCGTCCATCTACACTGTCCATATATGCATCTTCACAACCACTTCCGTCACCAGTCACAGCCAAAAATCTCCATCCTTGCACATATGTCCCCAGGTCCTGCGCATCTTCTGTCAGCCACTGCCACTCTGCTGCAAATACAACAGGTGGGCTGGCCATCTTTTTTTTTTCCAATATGATCTACAAGGTGCTCACTGACCCCTTCTCGATAGGTGATGGTATTTCTGTGCCTTGCCCATCCAAGAGACGGAGGTCAGCTTTAGAAGCAGAAGGGGTCGATCACATGACAGCCGGTAACTCCTACCTCAATACAACCCCAAGACTGGACTGGCGCAGGATGAATGGATATGGCAACGGTGAGGGGTTGGACCGGCTCAATGGATCTGACATCAATGAGACCTGAGCTGCACAATGTCTTTCAGAATGTGTCTCCTCTCTAGGATATCTTCCGGAGCTGATGTGTGACTCTCCCCGTCTGCTGCTGTGCCCATTCTAAATCTATGACTTCCATCAACTACACTTGCACCCCTGCCATTTACCCCTACTTTGGTCATCAATGAACCCTCCTCCCATGATGACGTGCTCACAAGTGTGTCAGTACCTCATTTTTCCATGGAGACACAGAACAGAGATGCTAATACCAAAAGGAATATACCGGCTGGTAGACTCAGGTGCGATGTCCGTATGCCACATTTAACATCACCTGCGGTACATCTAACTGATTTAGTGATCCTTGTGTTGCTGGCTGTCATCAAGCTCTGCAACAGATGGGCTGGCCATGCTTTTTCCTCCAATATCATCTGCATTCTAAAAATGTGTTCATTCACACCCACCCGATAGGTGATGAAATTTCCGTGCCTTGCCCATCTCTTTAATAGAACTTAAAGTTAAATTAGCTGAAAAAAGAATAAGAGACAGAGGTTTAACTAGTGTTAGAAGCAGAAGAGGTGGAACACATGACGGCCGGTAGCTCCTATGACTCCAACCAGATTGGCACAATGTACAGTAAGGGACAAAACCCTTCCAATGATTTTTGTACTCTGACAAATTCATTAATAGCTGACCAACCAATACAGCTACAAACTTCATACTTTGATTGAAGGTAGCCACGTGACCTGTCTACCATCCTGCCAAATATCATTACATCATTTCCATTTTTGGTAACTCGGTGAATTAATCAATATTTTAAGCTCATTGGAAGGGTTTTGTCCGTCATACCTCTAATCACATGATTCCGTTTATTGCAATCAAATAAGTACAAATAAATGTCATGTGACTGGTTGGGATAATGTATAAATACAGCTGCTCACTTCCCCAACTCATTACAACCCCCCACACTTACTTCTGTTGGCATGCGATCTCTCTCTACTACCCAATGCAACTGCATTCTCTCCCTCTTGGATAGAGGTCATTCTGCTATCCAAGTTGCCTCTATTACTGGTCTAGGCCTCAGTACCATCTCTTGCCTTCGCTCCAAACACCGCTCTACACTTTCTAAGTCAGTTGGAGGTCGTCCATCCAAGCTTTCTACTGCCAACATCAAATATGCCACCCATCTCATCACATCTCGCAAGGCTGAAAATGCCTCTCAGATCACCAGAACCCTCCGTACTGTAATCAACCAACTTCTATCCTCAAAAACAGTTCAAAGGGCACTTAAAGGAGCTGGAATGAAGGCTGTAGTGAAGCGGAAAAGGCCTAAACTCACTGCTGTGCATAGGAGGAAAAGACTGGAGTGGGCAGAGGCACACAAACATTGGACAATGGAGGACTGGAAAAGGGTTGTCTGGTCAGATGAGTCCAAAATCAATCGTTTGGGGTCAGATGGGAGGGTTTGGGTATGGAAAAAGGCAGGAGAGGGGCTCAGTGATAGGCTGGTGCAGGAGACTACCAAGTTTGGAGGAGGTTCTATCATGGTTTGGGGCTGTATGCTGTGGGAGGGTCCAGGATTGGCAGTCAAAATTGATGGGAGGATGGATGCTGACCTTTTTGTCAGTATTTTGGAGGAAGATCTCACTGGGAGTTTGGACTGGTATGGCATAGAGGTGGAGGATATTGTCTTTCAGCAAGACAATGATCCCAAGCACAAGAGCAAGAAGGCTCAAAACTGGTTCCAAGATGCTGGAATGGAGGTTATGGTATGGCCACCACAGTCTCCAGACCTCAATCCCATTGAACATCTCTGGACTCATCTCAAAACAAAGCTAGGGCAGTATGAAACTCCACCTAGGGGGATAGAAGAATTATGGAAGAGGACAGAGAAGGAATGGGACAGGATCCCAGCAGAAGTCTGTCAGAATTTGATAGAAAGTATGCCTGATAGGGTTCAGGCTGTTTTGGATGCCAAGGGGGCCTATACCAAGTACTAAATGTCTAGTTTGTTATAATTTTTGTAGATGGACAAAACCCTTCCAATGAGCTTAAAATATTGATTAATTCACCGAGTTACCAAAAATGGAAATGATGTAATGATACTTCGCATGATAGTAGATAAGTTACGTGGCTACATTCAATTAAATTATGAAGTTTGTAGCTGTATTGGTTGGTTAGCTATTAATGAATTTGTCAGAGTACAAAAATCATTGGAAGGGTTTTGTCCCTTACTGTAGATGGATATGATAATGAGGGAGAGTTGGATCAACTCAATGAGTCTGATATCGATAAGCCCTGAGCTACATGGCATCTTATGGAACGTGCCTCCTCTTTAGGACCTTCAACATCTTCCGGTACCACTTTGACCACCAATTTACCCTCCCACAACAATGTAGTCGAGATCGTTCAAGGTCCAAGTACATGACTGCCGAACATCATGACTGGTTTTGGCAGTTCTTTGAAGTGCCAATCATGCCCAAGATGCTGGAAAATCCTTGCAAGACTCTCATGGGTCTTATGAAAATCATGAACAGGACGATCCAGATATCGAGCAAGTAGGAATCTCCTTCCTTGTGCATACATTATCAGACCCTGGTGTCTTCTACCAGCTGCTCCCACTCCTCTGAGAATACAACAGAGCCAATCATTTTTTGGTAGAGAAAACCATCAGAGTATAGTTAAACCACTTTTCATTCCAACTATACCCTCATTACTTTCAATCCCCCCCTCCCAAGATTGTCATTTCTCCGTTTCTTTCTTTAGTATTCAAACCTATCCGCCATAATTTGTCATGGGCACTTCTGCCATATTCTCTCGGTTGCTTTTTCTCTACTATTCCATGTTTTTTCCGAAGGTTGAGGATAGGGTTAGTATCATTCAGAGCTCTCCTACCGGCAGTGAGAAGGAGGCCAAGGGAATAGTTCCCAGTCATTCATACCGCATTGTTGCTTGAGCCACCTTGTAAGGTAGGCGACATCAGGATACTGCACCCTTATATAAGCATATTAGGGTTAGGGTTTACTGGGACAAAATGACAACCAGAAATTTTTCACAAGTTATAGGCGGCCTGAGGTGACCTGAGCAAGCGAATATATGCTTTTGTAGGGTAGCGGTGTAATTAATATAATGAATAATGCTCAACTAATGACCTGAAACTGACTTCTTAACATCAGCTAAGATATCAGCAGGAAGGGTATGATGTCCATGGTATCTCCGGTTTGCCCATACAGCTTCAGCTCCTGTCAAACCCTTATGGTATGCATCCATGAAGCGAAACAAGCGATTTGCATACCTACATATTGTCAAGAATCATATTTAAATGGCTGTATTGAGCTCACCATTGGATCTGAAGCAAAGGAATGCTATCAAGACTCTCTAGAACTCTCTTTTCCATCTCTTCAATGTTGGGTGGTGGTGAGAGGTGATCACAGTAATGGAATTTTGCAGCACCCCAGTATTGCTCAATGAAATTGAGCTCGCAGTGATATTTCGGGTAGAACTTGCATATGTGTTGGCAAGATGTAATGTGCTCCTCGAGGTGAGATTTCTGGTTTGCAAAATCTGGCTGATTGTAGAGAAGGTGGCGGCAGCAACAGTCAGATCGGTTGGGCTCACATTTGAATCCATTACACTGTGCTAACAGACCACCTTCAGGCCATAGTCCTCACTCTTGGATAATCTGTTCCATGCCCTTGAACCACCCTGGATAATTTGGGTCATCATCCGGAAAGTAGAGATCTTGAAGGCTACCATCGGGCAGGACAGTTGAGCGCATCCAGGGACCATCCTTGTAGCGTCTCCAGTCCTTGCTTGGATATTTGGGCATCTTGTGTGCTGAGAGGGCATCAGGGGCACGTCGTTGGTGACTGGGGGCATTGTCAAAGAGCCATAGGCCAATAGCAAAGCCATTGGTGCGTTCTTCAAAGATATTGATTGCATAATCAACCTGCTGCTAGAGATTGTTTGCATCAAAATAACCCTCACAATTTTTTCCTGCCCTAAACACAATACAGGCTTCCCTGGTTGCCATCACGGTCAGCAAATTTCTGATCTCCCACACAATCCAGACACTTACTCATGACCATCTTTACTTCTTAAACAACCCCACTCCAATGTCAGGAAATCTGAAATCATAATCGATACCCCCTCACCTTTCTTCTCAGGAACTGCAGTCTGATTTTCACGCTCTCATTGCAACTTGCGCTGGTCATTTGCATAGAAAGTTGACTCATCATGTGTCACTAGGATGATGCAAAATGGGCGGCCACCAGGGATTGGAAATCCTTTTGGCTCGAGTTTGTTTCCATCGTTTTCCCAGGTAACCATGCGCGGGGCATATTCAACCAGAAACCATGACACAAATTCTTGGTGGTAAGCAACAATATCTTCCCTTTTGTGGCCATCAACATACATCCCTTTTTTTTTGTGTGTATAGCGCCATCAGAATCTCTTTAACCAGCATTGTGCTGTCTGTCTGGTAATCTGTCTCTGTCTTGGCTCAATTCTTGCAGCAGCTAGACGTCCTTGGATTTCCACACTGGCCACAATCTCAACCACATTGTCTGCACAAATGAAGCCCTTCCTCGTGCACTCAGTCAGCTTCAGCTGAATTTCTTCAGAAATATCCTCATTGTCCAAGATGCTTGGGCTCCCACCCTTGTAATGATGAATTGGGAATGTGCCGGTGCTGAGAAAACAATGGATCCACTCCCGGATAGTTCGTGCATAGTATTGTCCATGCCCCTGTAATTTTGAAATGACCAACAAAGCATCGTGCCATGTGAACGAGACCTCTGGGTCAAGGTAGAGGCTAAGGGTCCCAGCCATAGCAGCAATTCGCACATGAAAGACAATACCACCAGTATCCTTATTCTTGGCCTCAAGCTGTAGTTTGCCCAAAGCCTGATGAAGAGCTGGGAAGTTTTGATAGTGAAGCTGGTTGAGTGAACAATCGATATTGGTTTCTTCACTGTCATTCAAAGGTATAATTGCATCTTTTAAGCTTTGTAAAATCTGAGAAATGACGTTCACCTCTTTGCAACTTTGTTTTCCAGACTCCTCCTCTTCATTACTGGCACTATACTCCTCAATGGTAGGCCCACTGTTATCATCAGATTCCTCCTCCTCCTCACAAAGTTCCTGGCGTGTGGCTATTAGATCCATATCTGGCTTGTCTCCACACCGAGTCACAGGAAACTTTGTAAACCAATTGGTTACTGACTGGAACCCTTTTTTTGCCATCTCCTGCCCATAGCATATTTGTCGCTGCTTTGTCTTGGCCGAGTTTTTGAAGTATGTCCTTGGAACTTGTTTCCTTCCACCCTGTTTCTTTTCCAACTGAAATGGCGTCAACCAGTGGCCTTTTTGCAATGGGTCCAGAGCTTCATCATCTGATCCAGTGGCAGTATCCTCATCTTCAACTCCTATCACTGTGTCTCCTAACACAGGAATGATATCCACCAGCTCCATATCCAGCACGTCATTGTTGTTATTTGTGTCCAGGTCAGAATATTCTGCTGGACTTGTAGCAGGAGATGGTTCTTCTGTTGACTGGTGAAGCTGTTTTGAGTTTGCCAGGCGGAGGTTTGCTATTCGTGCTTGGTTTGTATGACTTTTTCAAGGCATGTTCCTTAGTCCTTTGCATTTCTTGTCCCCCTTTGCAGACGTGACTGTGTCATGTGCCTACATAACTGAGTCATGTGATATATTAATAAGCATTAGTAAGCATTAATAAGCATGTTTGTAAGCAGACAAAATAGAAATTTGAAAACCTTTTTCTTTCGTATAATGCATCTACTTTACGAAATATAGCAGAATATGACAAAAAAAAAAAAGTCATACTAGTCAATGAAAATTAAAGATATCAATATTTGCTTCCAGGATCCCCTTCCCATGCACCATAAGCATATTCTCCTGCAACAATAACTAAATTAAGCAGTGCAGTCGTGAGGAGTAGGCATTGTCAATGTTGCTTACATAAGGGTGCAGTATCCTGATGTCGCCTACCTTACACTGATCCTTTAATGCTCTCTAGACTGAAACAGAACTATGGCTAACTTGAACACTTCAATCGTAATAATGATTACTCCAGATGAAGCAAGTGTGGGAGTACCCACTAGCCTAAGTGTCAGATCGTGCGTTCCCAAATATCTATTGTGTATGTGGTGTAGATAGCTTGATTCTACCTTTTACCACATGGTTGTGCCCCTAGTCAGAGACGTGAGAGGCCCCTTGCACCCTGGCAGGCTGCTTTCACATTATGCAAGAATGCCTACATTGTTTCCCCCCTCCCATTCTACCTCCCACTCATATGCCGCTGCTCCCTCTTCCCCTCCTTGTCCTGCATTCACAAGTAAATACTGTGCACACCATCTCATCAAGGAGTGATATCAAAAATTTTCAGATTCATAAATCATATGATGACTGAAGTAGTGTTTGAACTAGAGTCTCTCTTGTGACCATCGTACTACCAATGGCATGGGGTTCCTGAATAACCCCCAACTATATGTTCTGGATCATAAGAGAGATCAAGATGACATTGTTGCATCATTTTTGGGGCTCAGGTGGGAGAATCAGGGATACCTACATGGGCAACACAGCGTTGCAGATTTTAATGAGAGTGAATAGTGTTAAGGGATGGCCAGATTCCTGGGCAGTGGGGAAGACAAAGAGTGTAGTTAGTTCAATGAAGCAGTAGTGGTGGCAGATCAGGGTGAACAATTAGCAAATTTAATATAAATGAGAATAAATATCAACCTGCAAAGAATGAGCCAAGAGATGGGTTTGATTCACATGTTGGCAAGTACATTGCCTGGTTACAGATCTGGTGGCTATAACAGGTGGATGACAGAAAGGCAGCAGCCCACAAAGAAATTACCTGGTTCCCTCAAGCCTACTTCAATCCTGGATGAGATGGTTGTTGGGATTGGCAAAATCAATAACTCCTGCATCATATCATCACTGTTTGATGTCTTCTTTGCAGTTGTTCTCGAAAAGATGTTGTGGGATTGAGCTATCAAGGTAATTGTTTGCCATGGTTTTGGTACCCCACCGCCCCCAGCATATGCCCCCACCTGCACAAGGCTAGTCATTTATAATTGAGAATGCAAGAGGAGGTGCTGAAACACATAGGCGCATGCAGCATACCATTATATGTCATTCTCTACCACCAAATCAAATAGAATACAAGATTGATGGTTCAGTATTGCCTGATGCTACCATCTACAAAATCAGTAGTTGTGATCATTAGGACCCCTAAAGACAACCGAGGAGCCAGATAGTATCTCATGTTGAGAAGTCCATATATCACCTGCAGTAAGCTATTTAACAATTGGGGATAATGAAGCTCAAGGAATCTCCACAACATTAACCACCTACTCGCGCAGAAAAATGTCTGATAGTGAACCCACAGCCAATGATTTCGTGGTTGATTTACTGCACAGCAATGGTTACATTATCTGTACGTAGGATTTTCGCCATTGCTATCATTAATCACAACTAACACAATATTCTGCCAGATACAGCAACAACTTTGTTTATTTATGACTCGATACAAATGCTTCCTCGAGAGGCGAGTTTTAGACTTCTGCTCCCTGTCTCAGCCATCCACTGAGGTGTGTAACTACAGGTCATCCATATCCATTGGTAATCATCTAAAAAAAATTATGCAAACAATGCAAGCTAAATCTGACCATTGAATATTCAAACAGTATGTCATGGACACTGACCCGGATTGTCTATACCTTGCTTCGGCCATCTACAATGTTATATTTAATGTAAGTGTCTCAATAATGCCACTCTTTCGAACAAGTTAATTTATAGGAAACAGATTTATTATCCTCAGTGAGCATTAATCCTCCTAATCATCCTTCTCAATCTCAAATGCCATAACACGATAGGGGACCACAGAATATACAACTCAGTCATGGTGAGTACGGCGTATAATCATTCTATTACTCCTGACAAATTCGTTCGATAGTTGTGAGATGGCATTCTTTTGTTCTGAAATTTGTTTAATAAGATCATGACGTAGTTGTGCATTTAGTTTCTGGGTTACGGAATTGTGAGCATGCAATCCAATGGAAGAGAAGTGACTAATTACCTTCCAGGATCATTGCCATCATCCTGCCTACAATCTTTAATATATTTCTCGCTGTGCGGTTGCGAGCACTGTGGGCTCAAGACCGCAAAGGTAAGTAGTTATGAAAATGGACACAATGTGGATCCTGAGTAAGGCTAGTTACATTCATTTTGGTGTTTTTAACAGCTGGTGAGTCACTCTGTTTAGTGGCTTACTTTATTCTTACGCCGACCACAGGGGGAATACTTGTATGTCTGGTTAATTATGGGTTTGTTACACTATTAACTATATGAGGTTACTATCAGCTTGGCATTCTCGGAGTGCTCATAAACTGGATTGCGATTCAGGAACACATGAAAGATGGAATACCGCTACATGGATGTTTCTTCTCCATTCCCCAAGATTTAGGATTCATGACATTGAAGCACGCGAGCGCGTTAGTGCATTGTTTTCTATGGAGACACAGAGTGGAGATGCTAACACCGAGAAGGATTTACCGGTTTGTAAACTCAGGTGTGATGCCTATCCCCTATTTTTAACACTACCTGCAGTCTATCTGACCTATTTAGGGATAACGGTGCTGCTAACCATCGTCAAACTCTGCCAGTTCATTAAAGGGAAAAGGATTTTGGGGACTGTGTCGTTGCGTGAAAAAATGCTTCATATAAGAAAACATATGCCGATTTTCTACCTGTTTCATCGTGATGGAATGCTCCTTATCATTCCGTGAGTTCACTTCTCTTCTGCTGGATGACGAATCAGGACAGGTTGATGATAATTGTGGCTGAACATTAGGCTCTTCGGTAAGACAAGTCTGATGTCTCTTGTATATAAGGCTAATATGGCTATATAGCCATAGCCTTGTTTGAATTGTTCGGCTGCTCACTGTTGGTTCCCTCCAAGAATGTCCCCAGCTTTATACAATTAGAATGGTCACCGTAGGTTATTCTATCTCGACGATTCGATGGTACCTCATGCGCTATTAGGTGGTATGCAGTCGTATATTGCCTTTATGTCGGTCCCTCTTCCTTCAGATGAGTAACTCGTACTGATTAACGCATTTTGGGTCAGGGGACACGGTTGATTATCAATATTCGCGAGGCAAATTGCAAGCTAACGGAATCACTGGTCTCACGGGAGATTTCGACCTTGCGATTCGATCATCCCGTTAGTGACGAGAGGAGTAGAATTACTAGCGATACGGAAACTGCTCCGTAGGGGAGCTCGTAAAAGACTTGTGATACGTAGTAGCGTAATATACGTTCCCACGCCTGCATACTCACTCCCACTCATGCCCAGGACAAGACGAGAGCAGCGAGAGGACTCATCTGCTCCATCCACACCGTCCACAGACACATCCACACAGCCACTTCCTCCACCCCTCACAACCAGAAATCTCCGTCCTCGCGCGTACGTCACCAGGTCCCGGGCGTCTTCCATCAGCCGCTCCCACTCCGCTGCAGATACAACAACAGGTGGGCCGGCCGTACTCTTTTTTCCAATATGATCTACATTCCAAAAAATGCGCTCATTCACCCCTTCTCGCTAGGTGATGAGACTTCCGTGCCTCGCCCACCCAAGAGACGGAGGTTGGCTTTAGAAGCAGAAGTGGTCGAACACACGACAGCCGGTAACTCCTACCTCGATACGACTCCAAGACCGGATTGGCGCAACATGGATGGATATGACGACGAGGAAGGATTGGATCAGCTCGATCAATCTGACATCGAAGAGCCCCGAGCCGCACAGCGTCTTCTGGAACGTACCTCCTCACTAGGACCTTCAACATCTTCCGGGGCCAGTGTACGACTCTCCACGTCCGCCGCGGCGCCCAGACTTCCAAATCTGCAGCTCCCATCGACTACGCCCACGCCCCCGCCGCTTACGATTACTTCGATCACCAACTTGTCCTCCCATGACGACGTCGTTGAGATCATTCAAGGTCCGAGCGCACGACCGTCGATCATCACGACTGGTTTGGGCGCTTCTTCTTCGTCTTCCTCTAAGCACCGATCAGGTCCAAGACACTGGACCCAAGGTCCCCGCGAGACTATCGCCAGTCCAGTCAGCAGTCCGAGTCTTATGAAAATCATAAACGAGACGAATATCGAGCCAGGGGCAGGTGGATCTTCGAATCAAACACGACTTTCAGATTCACCCGACGTCGAAATCGTAGAGGCTCCTGTTCTGCCGACGAGAGATAAAGGAAAGGGCAAGGCGAAGGCACCTCCCTCTCCCACCCCCCCTCCCGTTTCATCCTCCGCACCTCCACGAGGCGATCATCGAAAAGAGTCTGGAGCGGAACCATTATCGGAATACACCTGCCCTATATGCTTCTTCCCGCCGAGTAATGCCACGCTTACGCCATGTGGGCATGTATGCTGTGGCTCGTGTTTGTTTACGGCGGTCAAGACAACTTTGCAGCGGGGTATGAATATGGGTATGGCTGTGGGTGTTGGGGAGAATGTGGCGAGGTGCCCGGTGTGTAGAGCGGTGATCCCAGGATGGGATGGGAAGGGCAAGGGTGTGATAGGACTCAAAGTGCGGCAAGTGATTAATCTGTAAGAGGCAGGGGATTTTTTTTCGGAGGGGTTTGTTTATAAAAGGATGATATTGCCATGGGTTGTTGATCAGCGGTTGCCTTTAATGGACCAGTTGTAGAATGGGCGCCGAGGGTTCAAGCTGGACGCTGGATGCCAAGAGGTCAAAGGTCCAGCGTGGACACCAGTGGTTTCAAGCGCCGCCCCCATCTTATCCTCTTTCTCTGGAGCGCGTCTTGTTTTTTTGGGAGTATCAAGTCCTCTCTAGATTGTACCCGTATTGCCTGGTCAACTCACTATCATGCTTATGATTACCCAAATAATGATTTCCATTGAGTCTTGTCTTGCGGACGGGTCTCGAGGACTTTATGTACCTGGGCGGGGGAATACGCCATATAATGTTTGAACCAAATAAATCAAGCGGTCTAGCGCTGTCGACCAATCATCCGAGAAATTGGGCGGCATTTGGTTGATTGCCTCCGGAATAAGGGATGACTCGGCGAATATTTCATCCTACTGTAAGATACTTTGATCTGAATTGAACCGCAGCCCATGTAGCGGGGACAGCTAACCCATGGCGTGCTTGTGTACGAATATCCCGCCAACCCTGGTCTTGCACAACTCACCCGCCAATAAAACAGTGAATTTGCAAGCCTGAGTCGATATTCACATATACAGACCGGTAGCTGAGCACATAAGCTGTTCAGTTATATGCTTTCGATGTAGTGGTTATAACCGGTGGCCTGTGTGATTATGCTTACGCACTGGTTTGAGTCATTCTGTTGTAAGCCCAGCATCCTACTAATCATACTAGTGCTGACCATTGTTTCCTACGCTGAATTTGATAGTGGGCAATTGACCATGGCTCTATGTTTTTTCAGGGCGCAGATGGGAGGATGTCTCTACACGCGTCGCGTCGCCATTGACACACGCCCCTCGTCCTGTAGCAGTCATTTATATGGCCACATCTCTCCTCAGCGGAAGTTCAAGTTTCAGAAATGCAAAAGCGAGGCTTGAATAATAGAATCGGCCAGGAGTCCTAACCAAGCAAACCATCTTTGAATGGTGTCAAAGGTTGCATCATCATTGTTTATCTAGCTCTAGTGCTACAGCAGCCTTCGGCTTCGTGGACAGTGCGGTTCAAAGAAAAGGGTCAGGGCAGTTCTGGATTGATATTAACTGCGTAACCATATAGATAAGGTTTAGCGGACGTTGCCAAACAATGAAAGGTAACGTGTACCTGGGTTCATTCATTGCATTAGACACCTAACCTTAAACATCAAACGCTCGTAGCCGACGAATAAACTTTAAATCTTACCCTACCCAAAGTTTTCACGGAGTAATCGGGTGAACTTCCAGGTTAAGACGAAATCTATGCCAGAGTGAGCCAGTCCGTTACTTACGGGCCTTTACGGTACCACCCTGCACAAAAGCTCCACCTAGGTGCTTCGTATCGCCACTGTCATTTCCGCACCCTTACCAACTCCTGCCGTCTTTCTTTTGACGGGTGACATGAAGTTACAAAGGTTTGGCTGTCGGCCGGGGATTTGAACGGCATTTTTTCCCCTTTTTCTCTCCCCTTCCCTCCGGAACAACGGTTTTACCAGGAGACTCGATGATGGAAAGTGTTCTCAGCCAATCTGAATCACTTGTGGCCCCTACGCACGCCGTCTCCCTAAATGTTCCCTTGAGATCATCATACAAAAAGGTCACCGGGGGCCCCTACTGCGCCGAAACGGACTCGACCGTGCACCTTGTTCTCGTAAACCCCTTTCACTGGGGAAATCATTTGTTTTATGCTGCCGCTGCCGGTATATAACTTTCGGTCACTTACACACAAGCTCTGTGTGTTTCGAGCCCCCGATCTTTCCTCCAACAACTCCTGTGCCTACCCATGTAACTAACCCTACCTACTCAACCAGAGTCCTTCGACGCCACCACGTCACTTGGTACACCTAAAATGCCAGACACACCACACCACAGACCCACCCTTTTCAGGTCAGATCAGGGTTCAGTGCTGTTTTTCTCTCGTAACGGGCATCATCGGGTTTATATTACACGAACAACTTGGCGTTGCTCGAAGACAAAAACGGTTGGATATCCATCTACTGTGCTGTCATTAGATGATTCCTCTCCCCCTTCTGGGTCCGACCCACCGTGATGTGTCCAGCTGAAACTTCACATACAGGTTCTGGATTCTCGAATTCGAGACACCTATCAAAATTGCCGTGGAGCTGGTGCTCCGGGATTGAACGATTAAATTCCGATCTACATGGTTTAAAGAAATAAAGTAGAGCCGAAACCGTGTCGTTCACCTGACCAAGTATCCTTGATCGACTATTCGCCACCCTTATTGCCAAGGGTGTGGGTCACCCGCACTGACATCAGGGGTTCTATTAGTTGCCGCTTCAGCGCTTGGAATAACAGTCGGGCCTGCTTTCGGGCTTGGGTCAAGTACTGTATAGTACATGCTGGAACCATTGCGGGACTTTGACACCCGGGTTGCTTTTTTGATTCGGTCGACCCTGGCTGTAAGATGATATTTATCGCATTTTTTTGGAAAGGGGAAGATTACAAAGATTTATGAGATAAAGGGTCTGTGTAGTATGTGTCTAAAAGATTTGCTAGGGTGAGACATGCCTGCTGATATGCGTTGGTCGTTGTGGATGAAAGCAAGGGTCTGAGTCTCTGTTCATTTCGCATCGTGAAGCACCTTGCGTATGTACATACAACACGTAAAATAACATACCCTTGCTTCATTTGTTGCCTCGTGAACATGATCGCATTCAAGTCGGCATTTACCACATCAAGTCGTTCTTCGTTTCTTTGAACCAGTGATTCTTCAGAGACACGGAGTGGGTCGCCCGCAGGGTTGGTTCGTTGTATGGACTATGGCGCCGCCTAGGAACGCGGAAGTCCTTCACGTATCTATGTCTACACACCACAATCTCCAAGAATATATGGGCCACCATTGATTGGCATGAATACGCAAGCTTTACACCCCGGTTACATGATGGTATGACAGATATTGTTATATGTTTCCCTGATTCTATCCACACCCGTCATGTCACATAACCAAAGCTGATTGTTGAGCGATAAGTGACGAGGTGGCGTACAAGCAATATGTAATACGGATACCGAATGGGCAGGATATCGTCAAATACTTCAGGTGGAATGGCCATATCAGAGGTTTCTCTCTGCCAACCTGGGTCCCGCCGTCAGGGTATACACATAATCTCCTGTGAGAAAGGATCTGCATACATCTCTCACAGTCAATGTACCCAACCGTGCGTTTCACTCCGACCACCAACTTCAAAACCTCTAGTGGTTTTCTGGCGAGGAGGACGTAACGTGCGAGCCTACCGCACATGTACTATCTTCTAGCTTTCAGGAGCGCTTGAGGCGTAGGAGCCACCTCAAGCTGAAACCAATAAGAAGGGATGATAGGAGGATCAGAGGTGTGGTATATGCGGTCATAAAAAAAGTAGATGGTACCTGAAACGTCCAAGAATGGGCGTATGGGATAGTCTTCAACTTTGAAACTCGCAGAACCCTCAAGGTGGCTGCATTGTCAAATGTCGAGTGGGATTAAATACCATCCGGAATACATGAATTCGATGCGGAGAATAGATATAGGGGAAATTTTTATAGTGGGAGCACCTGGCAACAGTATGAAGAATAACATGTGTGGTGTATATATTTCACGCGCTACTCGAGGGATGTGGGAGCGGTGGTAAAGAAAATTGATTAATTCAAAGGCATGCATGTAGACCAAGTGGACGGGAAGCCAATCCGAGAGGTAGGATGCAACTGAGAATGGGAGCGCGAGTCTCAATCGGTGAGTGAAATACGGCTGGGGGTTGCAGGGAATGGGACTACAGTAGCTCAGGAAAGAGAAGGGGGAGATTACTGAGTTTCGGGACTAGACCTTGCGGGGATAAAGAGATTGTGCATTTTTAGACACTAGCCTCCGGCTGGCGTATCGAAAGGCAGTTTCGGTGTTTGTTGAAGTGAATAGTATATGAGAGCACGGTATATGGTCAGTTTACGAGTAGACAAGCACCACCACTGAGGAACCTGGCACATTTCATCTGCCGCATTCCGAGGCGAAATAATACTTCACAAAGTAGATAATGGCATCTTTGCTGGCTACTGAGGTGGATTGAGTCAGGAGGACTGAACAGTAAGTTCTTTTTTATCTATTTTTATTTGCACAGCTGACACTCTCGTTTGTTTACAAGCGGTGATGTATATTACGCTTTCTGAGGCCTTGGAATAGCTCTGGTATTATTCGATAGGATAGGCGGTGAACGGAGAAACAGCGATGGCCCCAATCGCTGGCCTGAGGAAGGAAAAAGGCACAGAAAGCGACGCAGACTGTGCAGTAAGCTGGTACTTATTTTACTGATATTTGTTGACGTGGGGCTCGGCTATGCTTTCAAATCAGTTACATTATGGGAACAATATATGAGTGGACTGAGGAAAAATTAGGTGGACCGAGGACTACGTATTGGAAAAGCTCATTTGGTTTCGAATGATCTCTTGAAACATCCGGTGTAATCTGGAGCCATCAGGCGGTCAAATGAGGGCAAACCAGATTAGACCGAACTATCGTGAATTCCTGTCTGTACTGATTTGGTCGAATACCAGCTCATCTCATCTGAACAATCAAATAAAAACCAGAGCTTAACGTGCTCAGGGAACACAAAAAAACTTTAACTTGGTGGTTGGGGAACCAACTGAGTCAGGACTTGGTTGCTTGATCTAATGCGTGGGTAGCTATAAATTGTTTCCCTCTCGTAGCCGGAGGATTTCGGTTCCAAGGCAGTATTGCTAGTCCATTTTAGGTGATCACTACACATTACACTAGGAGGGAGGCAAGATCTCCATCATTACAGGCACGCTTCAACTTGTGCAACTCAAAGCCATGTCCGGATGCCTTGGGTGAACTGGTAAAGGTAAGGACGAGGGACTAGGAGCTACCAGACAAACGTGGGTGATTATCACGATCGTATCGATTGTGCTTGACCCGAAGTACGCCTAGCTGATTATAGATCCAGAGGCCACGTTTGAGATGTGATTAGTCGAATCGTGCTGTTTGACTTTCCATCTCTGTCACCAAACGGGATGCATCAACAGTGGCGCAAGGAACCAATGAATCGTGCAAAAGAGGTGGATATACCATAATAACGCTCATGTATCTTCCAAAGATTGAAAGAAGGAAATGAGAACATGTAACCGGTCATGGTTTGGACAAGTGGCTCAGACAGAAACAGATGCAAAGTGTTCCACAAAGCGGCATCGGACCTGAATAGTCTCCAGTTCAGACAGATCTTCTTTGGTCCTGCACCCGACCCCTATGTAGTGCCGAAACCCACGCTCCTCGGTTGACAACTGCGCGCATGATGGCGTGCGAATAGGCTCAGCCACTATTCGGTCCTGTCTTGTCTGATCCGTGAGTACCTACTCCAAGGTGTAGCCGAAAAGCCCGACCGACAGGTGCATCAATGTGGTGGAAGCAGCGCCGAATAGTCTGGGTATATTCAAGATAACAGGCAAATACTTTCGCAATGATTGGTTTGCAAACGGAGGAGTGAACCGAAGGAAAAGACAGGGGGAATCCACGCCCGTCATCGTTTTATCATATCACACGACTGAAATATAGAAGCTCCAGAACACGAGCGGAGATGCAACGAGGCAGGAGCGCCAAGGCCCCATTGGGTTTTCGTCTTTATCGGATTTGATCATCAACCATATTGCAGCGCCTAGGCGACGCGCGCTGTAAGAGAGCGAGTTGATCAAGAGGTGTTGGTGAGACAAGAAATGATGCACGTTTGCGGACCACGAGCAGAAAAATCGCTGTCAATATAACCCTCTATATATATATAGGTTCCAGAAGCCGAGTCCTATGACTGCAGGCTAGGAGCCAATCGCTAGGCCATTCAAGCGTGGTTTTATATTGCGCAGTGGAACAGCTACCGGAGATATAGAGACTGCTATTGGTCAGTTTTATGGGCACAAGACTTGTCACTCGGGAAGCAAGGGCGGACCGCTACAAAGTGTGACTCAGAAGCAGTGGCGTAGGTGGAAGTGCGGCGTTAGGTTAAGAGCAAGATCCGAGAAATAGAGCATGTAACAGCATAGTCAGTAGCAGTTCAGCAGGACTACTTATCGAGGAGTAGAGGATGCCAGAGCACCGGATTAGTCAATATGGGGCACAATGGTGCAAGCCAGACACGTGCGAGTAGGCAAAGCTGTTCAACAAGTGATCAAGCGTGCAATGCTGTTTCTTTTTTTTTTTTTTTGTCTTTGCTGTGTTTGCGTGGGAACTGAGTGCTGGAAGGGAAAGGTCGGGTTCGCGGGACGGCAACATGAGCGCCAATATATAGCCAACGACAAGTGCTGGCACAATCTGGGGACCTCGATCACTTGGCGACCACATCCAGGTCAGCTTTGTTGCCTTTCTCCATTCCATTCCTCGCTTATTCTCACTTTATTGTTTCACTTGCTCGCCAAAGTGGAGTCCATTCCCCTTCGGACAATACACCTTGCGGTACCTAGGACTCCTTGCCCCATGAAATTTAGGTTAGTCCGCTTTCCGGCTTGACCAAGCACTCCTTCGCATCGAGATTTTTGATGTACCCCTCTAGCTCTGCCCTCAAGTTCAACGCCGTCTCCGATTGGTGGGAGGAGTATATTGCGTGCGCACCTGCATCCCATCGAGCCGTTTGTACGGGCCTGATCTCAAACCTTAACAGCTACGATGCTCTCAAAAAGTACATCTATCAGCTCGAAAAGCAACAGCACAGTCATGAAGTCTCATCACATCAAGACGTTGAGGCTGGAGAGCGCACCGGACTTCTCGATCAGGATGATAGTTCTAGCACAGACCATCTCTTTAGAAATCGTCTCGACCACGAAATGAGAAAGATTGTGTCATTCTACGAAGTTCAGCAGAGCGAACTTATGGATGAGCTGACAGAATTAGGGGAGTCTGTCGAAAGGCAGGAGGAGGCAGGGCTAGAGGCTGCTGCGCACTATCTGGGGCATTCGGATGAGGATGATGACGACGAGAGCATCTCTGTCTCTCAAAGTCCTGAGCGGTCCCGTCGCCCCAGGGGTCATCGGCTGTCTGGTGTGTCGTGTTCCTCTCCATGTGTCATAGCGCGCTACATTCCCATTCCTAGTCTCATCTGACCCCCGGTGGCGCCGTTCAAGTATTTCGTCCGCCGAGGAAACTCATGGACTCGAGGGGAGCACGTTCACAAGGGCATCGGGTCCAATGGGTACCTTGGCAAATAAGTTCCATTCCCTTCGTGATAGTTGGACCTCAGGCGCCCATAACGATGGCACTATTTGGTCGGCCAGGACTGACTACGCATATGACATGAGGATACTTTTCAAACGCCGAATAACCAACCTCTACATTAACTTCACCAACCTTCGATCCTACGTCGATATCAACTACTCTGGCTTCCGCAAAATCATCAAAAAATACGACAAAGTGACCTACTCCGAGCTCAAGGACAAGTACCTGCACGAAGTAGTCGAGATCTCTATACCCTTCACCCAAACATCCAAAGATAAAGTCAATAACGCCATCAACCAGTTGGTTGAGCTATACGCTAGGTGCGTAACCCACGGTGACAGGGCCGCAGCGAAGCAACAGTTGCGTTTACACCAACGTGAAAACATTGCCTGGGAGCGGGACACAGTCTGGAGACAAATGATTGGTCGCCAGCGGCGTGGTGATGATAGCCAAACGGATTTAACTGGGGCAACGCTAGTCAAGGAGGCGGAGGAGCCGTTGGCGAAAGTACCCACACCAGTCGGTCCTGTCCATGTCACTGGCAAACTGATATGGGGTGCTATTGCCATCGCCATGTTTGCAGTCTTTCTGAATACACGGATTCTCGCAGGGGAGGAGGCGAATAATTGTTTGGCAATTCTAGTGTTTTGCACCATTTTGTGGGCATCGGAGGTATGTTATTCATTGAGAGTCTGGTGAATTATAATGACCCCGATCAGGCTATTCCCTTGTTCGTCACTTCTCTGCTGGTGCCGCTACTTCTCATTCTGTTACGCGTCATCCGGGATGGAGATCACAAACGAATGTCTACTCAGGATGCTACCAGGTTGGTGATTTGCATGCCTAGCTATTTTGTCTCACTAATGTCTGGCCAACTCGCCAGATACGTTTTCTCGATTATGTTTAGTCCCACAATCATGCTCCTCATTGGAGGGTTCACCATCTCATCTGCCTTGAGCAAGACAAACATCGACAAGGTGTTGATCACACGTGTCCTCAGCTTTGCAGGGACGAAGCCGAGGACCGTCCTTCTGGCTTTCATGTGCGTGTCATGTTTTGCAAGCATGTGGATAAGGTAAGTCAATCTAAACGCTGCTCATCGCACCTTTCCTCTGACACCGACTCCTCTAAGTAACGTTGCTGCCCCAACGCTATGCTTTACGTTGATTCGGGCACGTGCTTAAAAACGTTTTATTTGTAATTTATTAATTTCGTTTATAGCCTATTCTGCGGACCATCCCCCCGAAGGCCAGCTTCGGTCCTTGTCTCATCGTATGCATGCTCTCCTCTCTCTCCTCTCCTCTCTTGAACCATGCGATAGATGGCCATCGCCCTCGCAGCCAGCATCGGCGGCCAGAGCTCACCTATTTCTTCCCCCCAAAACCTCATCGCGATCGACAACATGGATCCAAAAATCGGGTGGGGTGCTTGGTTCGCCGTTGCACTCCCTGTCTCTCTCATCTCTCTCCTTCTGATCTGGGGCTTGCTTATCCTTTCCTACCGCCCCGCACGATCACCCGATGGCGAAGGCGAGATCGAGATTAGAGGTATAAGGCCTACAAAGGAAAAGTTTACCGTCAAACAGTGGTGGGTTACCATTGTTTGTATTGTGACGATTGCGTTGTGGTGCGTTGAGCACCAGATCGAGCGTTGGGTGGGGGATATGGGTGTCATTGCCCTCATTCCGGTGTTGGCGTTCTTTGCAACGGGTGTCTTGAAGAAGGTTTGTCTCAAGCCGTTGTAAAATTGTGCCTGTCCAGTTGTCTGACTCTTACATAGGATGACTTTGAGAAGTTCGCGTGGACGATCGTCTTTCTCGCTATGGGAGGTATCGCTCTTGGAAAAGGTGTTGGGTCGAGTGGGCTTCTCGAGGTCCTCGACTCGAAGATCCGAGATCTTGTGGATGGTTATGAGCTCTACACTGTCGTGCTCATTCTCTCGCCTATTGTATTGGTGCGTCCCTACCACTTCCTCCTCTATTGGTCGCGCCTGCACTTGTATTTACTCCCAGACTCTAGGTCATCTCTACGTTTATCTCCCATACCATTGCTAGCGTTCTCCTCGTCCCTATTGCCAAGGAAGTTGGACAGAACCTACCCGGCCAACCAGCCAACCTGCTTATCTTTATCACTGCTCTCATCTGCTCTACGGGCATGGGGATGCCAGTATCAGGATTCCCAAATCAGACCGCGTAGGTTGCTATACCCCATCATCCAATCATTGCATGTTTAACCGGGGGATCCAGGGCTACCCAGGAGGATGAGTTGGGCCAGCTATACCTATCTAATGTGGATTTCTTGAAGAACGGTGTGCCTGCGAGTATCATTGCTACACTGGTGAATATTGTTCTCTTGGGGACAACTTTTTCGACGGTTCGAAGCTGATATTCTGTGAACAGGTGGTGTCGACCGTTGGATACGTCCTTATGAGATGGGTTGGGTGCGTGATTCCTTCTTCAACTTTCACATGGTTCCTGGTTGCTCAACGGCTCGATATAGGGTGTGATTGTTTGCAGATTCTAGGCTCTGGAATATTCTTTTATTCCCTTGTGCCATGCGAAACAGTGCTTGTCCGCTGGTATTTACAATGACTTCTGCTGTGTACATTATCTTGCTTTTTTATCTCAGGATACACGTTGCATATTTGGACATCTACCTTTTTTCCCTCACCGTTTGGTTCACCCCCCCTGGCTTCTCATGATTGCATATTATCGGCCGATTGTCTCGATGATGTTTGACACCACACTACGACATTCCTGGAAGGGTGTGCCCTCGGCCCTTAATTCTCCCTGTCGATCGTTTTCCTAGTGTGCGCCCCTTTTCCTCCCCTGACACTTTTGGGAAGCTCACTTGGAAGCCACTCCAAAATACCAAACCACTATCATTAGCCTCATCACCCGTGGCACGAACCATCGCTCATGTGTTGGCAAAAAGGAAAAAAAGGAAGACCGAAAACGCACATAAGGTGGGGCCAAGAGGGAAGCCATACGACTAAATTGAACTTGAGATGGGAGGGACGGCCGTGTGCAAGTGGCGCTGTCCTTACACTCCCCCCCAAGGTACTTTCCGTTCCGCCGCCGTGTTCGGAAGCAACGGGCTTTCCTTCCTACCGATGCCCTACCAAGACCGTGAATACGCGACCCAAGCATATGCACACTCTGGGGTATTCGGGCGAACTGAGAATAGGCACGACAACTCGTTGCCATGTTTAGGTACTTGCACCACGAGGGAGAGTGGTCAGGGCTTCTAAAGTTATAGGCACAGATACACACACTGCTAGGAGCTAGAAGCGTCGAGAAGGAATTCCAAAGGTGTGAGTTCGGACTATTGGGTTTCCCAATTCAATATTCTTTTTTTTCTTTTTCGGTTAAGACCTTGGTAAAATTACTCACCTCCACAGCGCAAAGCCGGGTTAGACGCTCTGCTTATGGTTAATGTATACGTTGCACTCCGAGGAATGCACGACCCTTTTCTCTTTCATGGGTGCCAAGGGCAATCAGGACATGGTCCCGGTGCTCGGAGCGCTCTATTGAGTCACCATCGCGTCGGTGGCACGGGTAGGTAATTTTCTTACGCGCGGCGTTGTCAAATCGACCGTGTATTGCCCATACCCTTCTTGTGCCGTCTGGGATCTCTCAGGAGTGTAGTTCGGACAGTTGCGAAGGGAAAGGACTCCGGAACTCCGGTGGGGGAGGGGGGGTTTTGGGACAGAGGTTCGTGTATTGAAATATATTTTCGGATAGTGGCGAAGAGATGGAGATACACGGTGTTTTCTCTTGGAGAGGGAAGTGAACCAGTTTCCTATCGATCTAGAATGGTACTGACTCGCGAGTCTGAGAAGCGGGCGTGTCAGAATTCTTTTGAGATTCAATTTGCCGAACATTTCTCGCCTCTAGTAATATCAAGGGGGAAAGAGGGGAAAGGAGACAGAAGCAAAAAAGAGTTCTGGGGCTTTCAATTCATGGACTCGGAGTTGTTGAACTATAGCGAGTGGCACGCTAATAAGATGACAGATTATTTACTATTTGTTTACCATTTTACTCAGCGTCAGCGCTCGCTCCCCTCTCGTTTCCCTGTTTTCTCCCTTGTTCAGAATAGGGCAGCTCGATGTGGGAAATTTTCTCGCGCTATTGTCGCAAAGTTGGGGGCTGGCAAAAAAAAACTACTACTTATGCAGGAGTGCGAGACCGGACCCACGAAAAATAGGTGCGACTAGGAGTTTACCACATCGGAAAGAGGGGGGCCATTCGAAGCCCACCCAGATAGGTAAACAGCCCTCCTTGAAAGGATGGGAATTCCGGACTAGTGTTAACCACCCCCGCTTCCAGTCGCTGACAATCTAACGGTTTCTCTTGTGTCAAGTGAGAAAAGGGGCTTTCTAGACCCCGGTCATCTGGTTGCTAGTCTCAGTGTTATGTAAAATTGAGTAACGTCCCGTCTTTAGTCATATGTTCCATAAGCCCACTGGAAACGCGCTAGAAGTGGGAATTTCCCTAGAGGAGAATTCAGAGAACCCGACTGTGTTGACGGGAATGATGTTAGGAAGGAACTGGTTACTTGTTGTAATGAAATGGATTGGTGAGTCACCCCTTCCGTTGTCCTCATCTCCGGCGAGGGAGGGATTCAGTTATCCTCGATATGCAAGAGGGAAGGGGTGAGGAAGAACACGATGGAAAACCGATGAAATGGCTATAGGATCGTGTGGTTTTCAGTTCCAAGCTAAAACCGGTGTCCGGTAAGTTTTCCATTGTTGTCAGAACTCTCGAGGTTAGTCCAGAGTTCTCTGCATCCCGGCAAAGGCTTAGCACGATGCTGTGCTCTTAGTCCTTCCGTGGCAAGGGACAAGGGGGGGGAATTTCGAAAACAAGTCCAAGCCGTGTATGGAACTCAAAATCAAGAGAAAGAAAAATAAAAAAGAAGTATCCCTTAGCAACGAACAGCTAAGTCCCCGTCCACCGCGAGCCTGAAAGTTCACTAGGGGTGTGGCGGGTTTGATGCCCATTTTACAAGAATGGATTTGCGTGTACTTGGAGGGCGATACATCGGGACCGAAAGCTCCGTTCCGAGCCTCCGGAGGTTGAGAGAAATAGCAGATTGCCTATGCAACGATTTATTCTGGGATAGCATTAAATAATATTTCAAAATTAAGTAATTACATAGCTATCCTCTCGGAACCGAATTGTTATAATTGTTTTGTTTGTTTTCAACTTAAATTATTCGGTTTCATATCAAAGGTTAAATATAGGCCCGTGCCTGGAGAACAATCTCAGCTTGGCCTTTCCGATGGAATCAGAAAAAAATTAGCCAACCAAGCAAACCAAATCATCTGTTCGTCTGGCTTCCAAGGGCTTCCATCGAACTGGATTTTAATCGGGGTGACGACGAAGGCGCACCCACCCACCCACCACAAAACTCCACTTGGTTGCACTCTGTGGGCGGGGGATGGGGGCAAAAAAAAAACCATGTGAATGCAATATTTTCCCCGAGATTGGATGTGTTTATTCAGGTCGAGTTGGGGGATATTCCATATATGTCACTACGGGGTTTGTTTGTACCCTTGATGGAAACCCCCATTAGCCAGCTATTGGCCCACGTTGGGGAACCCGGGATAAGCACTTCGCGTGATGGTACGTTGATATTGGTCTGTTATATTTGCTGCGAGATGTAGCCGGTACAACTTGTCAACTTCTTGACCTCAGGACTTCTCAAAAATGATAGGTATCATCGAAATTTCCCCGCCGATGGCGACCGCTCAGAGGTGGTAGACGAACAGCTGACTGGCGTATGCGCGCATCATGATCACTAGGAGCTCAACTTCCCCGAGTATCGGAACTAACTTGATCATTTGAACAATCCGTTGTTAGAAGTATGAGATGAGGTATCAACATGCGATTGTACGTATTTAATGATAACCGAGACACAGTGATGCCAAATAAAAGAGAGGGTATGGGTATCTAGGTATAAATCTGTCAAAGTAAATACCAAGAGAGATGCCACGGCACGATAAAATGCAAGGTGACAAAAACAAAGCAATAGAGCGCAAGTGGGACCGGTGAACAAATGATTATTATTATATGACAGGTCGAAAGTGAATAAAAGAGAAACAAATGTCTACCATGGTCGTAATGGCTGCTGCCGCGCGGCGGCGTCATTGAACTCTGAATACTTCGCAGATGGAGTAGTAGAGTTGTCCTCATCGCCGTCATCACTGTACCGCCTCCGATACCCTGAGCGCTCTTCCGCCTCGGAGGCAGAATCTAGGTGAATTCTATCGGCAGCGATGGTTAGCGGCAGCATGCTGCTTGCATTTTCATCTCGGTAGCGGTGAGATAGACTTGGAGAGGAAAGGATGGAATGGGGCGTGGATGGAGACACCGGGGATGGCTCTCCGGTGGATGTATTGCCAGAGAAGTCGCCCTCATAAGATCTTTGAGATATGCTACATGCACGCGAGGGTGGGCGGGAGACGCGTCGGCGCTGCCGGGCTTGATAGTCGTAATAAGGGTGAGGTCCGTGGGAGTGCGAGTAGGTGGGAAGTGAGCTCGGATGGCGTTTGGGCGAGGTCTCCATCGACCGTCTAGAGAGAAAAATCAGAAAGTGAGTTCACAAAGCGAAAAAAACCTTACGGGTGGGGCTGGGCGGTAAGAGAATGCCTCCGCATCCAAAGCTTTTCATCATCGCTTTGGCTTGCCGTACGTGAATGACTGTGCCCGTGTGACGGTGGCTCGTCGTCGGACCGTAGCCGCTTCAGTACGGCTGCGGAATCATTGGTATGAATTCCCCGCAGGTCCTCTAGCGCGGAAATAGGGGGCAGCGCATAAGGGGAGCTGTTGTACCCCTTATCATTTGCTGGAGTCCGCAGGGGCGGCAATTTGATGTTTTCTTGCTCCGGCATCGCCGAGGGGATTTCCAGAGAGAGCGAACCTGTGGATGAGGGTTTTCGCATGGTCGAGTGGGTAACATAGGGAGAATATCGCATGACGTTGTCTTGGATGGAAGCAGACGCACTCGGTCCAGACATGGGAGGCGCCAGCTGGTAGCGCTCCAGCCGCGCAGGATGAGGGTGGTACCCATGTGCAGGGCTGGTAGAAGATAGAGATTGATGAGAGAGACTCGGGGTACTGACGCCAGGGGCGGGTGTTACAACGGTCCAGTTGGGGTTGTTGGACTCTCTCGGGCTCTGCACTATTGGCGCTGTGGGTTGGGTGTTTCGTCGCGCTCGTCTTCTGTGGTTTCCGCTGGCGACGACTTGACCATATCCAGGCTGATCGGGGGATAAACATGTACTGGGGAATGTAGGCCTTGGGGGTTTACGAGTAAGTCGGAGGTAGCGAACGGGTGGGGATAAATATTGGATGCCTACCCGAAGAGAGGTACTAGATCGTCACGGATTTTCCAGGCAACTCTAGACTCATCGTCAGAAGACGAAAGGAAATTCATAATGCCAAGAGCACGAACCGTCTCGAGAGACGTAGAGCAACCTATCCCATGAATTGAGTGGTCGGTCGTGTTTGAAAATAGTAAGCACTGACCTCGTAAGGCATCCAGGTGCCCTGTATTTTTAGGTAGCCACCTCGAACTCGTCGGATGAGAGGCGCTAGGTCAGGCTGGGAGTCTATCATCTTTACTATATCGGCTGTGAGACGGATTGAGCGTGGGACGGGACGAAGGTCCGAACGCCACAGACCTTTGGAGTTACCGAGGGCTGGCGAAACAATGAGCGGGGGGGCGGATTGGAGTAACCACTGTGGAGAGACATACCCTTCCAGATTCCAGTCCATAAAATATAGCCGTCGTCAATATCCATCATTATCCACTGTCCATTGAGAGGGTATTCATATACAGGACTAAGAGAGTTTGTGAGTGAGGGAGGAGGATGACGGAGGGCGCAAGATCCGCCTTACATGTAGCCACGAGGATCGTTACTGGTTATGTAGCGGCCCTTCATGACCTGGTGGGTCGGGCTTGCATAGGGACGAAAACGGGGCGCTGAGGGGGATGCGGAGGCGGTCTGTATCGGATCCTAGAAGAAAAACAAAAGAAGGACGGGGATGAGGAGGCGGCGAAGGAGCGAGAGAGAGTGGGCGCGAGAGGGTTACCTGCAGCATACCGGAAGTCATGATGTCGAAAGCGGAAAAGAAAGGGAGTGGAGTTGCTTAAGTAGTGAATGGTTCATGGGGTTGACGTAGTTGGGTTGTTGTTGGAATTAGGCGGAATGGTTTGTTCTCGGTTTGTTTCCGAGGGATGGTAATCTGGATCCAATAGGTACGTGCCTGTTAGGGGATCCCCCTTACGGCTTGCTTCGGCAAGATTCAAGATATCGCCGTAAGGGGTAATGACAAACTTTTTCTAATTTCGTGCCTGTTGCCTTTTCTAGCGTCCCTGGTCTCTTCCAGCGGCGGCCAGCTCGAGCCTTGTCGACGTCCATGGCGACCCCTCGTAAACCAATTTGACGGCCGTTAGACTTTGTTTTGCGCATGTGTTCTTTACTCGAGCGCTCGGTTCATTTGTTCATCCTAGCGCCCCGACATTGCCTTGCCCCTCCTCCTTCCCTTTCCCCCCCTTCCTCGTCTGTAGGCCGTCGGAACTCAAACCCCAAGGGCGTTCTTTTCAAACAATCAAGATCGGTTCGCCTTACCCCCAAACAACCCGGTCTGTCTTATTTTTTTCCCCCCTACCCGTGGCGTGGGGGTCCCAGCCCCCGAATTGGCAAGGGCTTCTTCGATCGTTGACGATTTGGTCGTCGTTCCTGAGAAGACCCCGACTTCGATCGTTGTGATCTTGAAGCCTCGAACGTCACGCGCACCCGTGGGAATCACACCGCTATCCGGAATTCCCACAATCCTCCCAGCTTGACAACAACACGACACAAGGGGCTGGCTTCTCTTGTTCTGCGCTTGCGCGGCCCGCCCTTATCGCAGTCGGTACCGAGGATCTGACATTAAAACATATGCTGCACTGGTCACTTGGGACACCCTGTTGCTCCGAAGATAGTCGAGAGAATCACACACAGCGCACACACACACATACACACACACACTAACCACACCTGACGATTCCGGATGTCCCAGGTTCCGAGGTATGTGACGTGGAATGTCTCCCCCCCCTTTCGTCGACAGCACATATGGAATGGCCGACCTGATGTTCCAAGAGGAACCCCCCCCCCCCATCATCATTGATCTGGTCTGTCAAAGGGATCATGAGCACTCACTACCGATTAGTCCAACCCATCGTCGCCGCAGGACTGATTGTATTGACGTCACGCAGGATTCTAAGCTGATGCTTAGGCCGTAACCTCGGCGATGTTGACTAACCGACAACTTGAGTGTGCAAAAGTTTCCGTTTGGTAGGCCCGGAAGTCCAAATCTGCGTAAAAAGCTGAAGGGCAAAGAAAAGATAGCCTATACAGTAGCCGAGGCTCTTCTAGTAAGCCGACACCCCGTCCGTAATTATGGTCCGACTCAAACTCATGCTTACCGATCCCAGCTGTGTCCAGTAATTCGAGTTGTCGTCTCAAGAACCTGGTGTTAGTGGTAATAATAACAGCAAGATCTGTGCCAGAACAATCAATCAACCAACAGCACAGTTACCTCACCTCGCACCCCACGTCCCGTTCTTGAAACAGTCACCGCCGCTTTGACAGGAAATTAAAGTCGTTCCAAATCGGTCCCCTGTGAACCTGAGACTAGGACTGACATGGAAATGGGGCATTTGACACCCAAAATGCGCGTTCAATAGCAATGTAACCATAAGCCAAATTTTCTCGGCCTTTGTGTTATTCAGTAATGGCTTGAGCACCTTGCGCTAGAATGCCCCCTCTCGCTTACGGCATCCTCCCGGCCGGGTGCAATTGGGTGGCAACCCATACACCCACGAATCAACTGGTAGTGCTAGGTTGCGGAGCGGTGTACCTACAAACATAACTTTTATCCGGGTCGTCGCGACCCCAACCATGGTGCCGTATAAAGGAGGAGAGAGAGAGAGGGGGGAGTTCTTTATCGGGTTATTATTATTATTATTTTGGGCGCAATAAGTTTATCAGTCAGTTCCAAAAACAGAAATGCCACATGAGTGCATGAGCCCTGTTTCGACATCGAAGCACACTTTGAGACAAGTGATGAGCAGGGGGGGACGAGAAAAAAAATATGCCAATTGCCACATTTAAGCGAGAACCTGGGAGGTAAAATATCTCTTGGGGAAATGTAGTGCGATTGACCTTTGCTTCGATATATCCAGTGATCTGCAACCCCAAGTTGTTTTTGCCCGTCATCCCCCACGTAAACGGGTTCTTCTCTCTCCTAGTTTTCAGAAGAACAGATGTCCCTATTGTTCGCGGTACAGTAACATCTATGCTACGAGAAGCCTATGACAAAGGTGATTCATCACCCACGTTATCCCGCTTAAGGGTGGCCCTCGTGGATGAGTTGCGGACATAGTTAACCGGGGGGGTAATGGGTTCCGTAAGCGCCGCTGGATCGCGTGGCCACGCAGTTGATAGTGGTTGGATTGCTGGAGTCTGCCAGATCCCTCTACCATTAGGGGAAGCCACGCGGGGGGTACCACTAGGATATCTCACAGGGACGTAACCCACAGACTTTGCCGGATGTCGGGCTTCGGAGGACTGCGGTGCGGACGAGGTAACGGGAAGGGACAAACCTGAAGCAGGACGTTCCCACTCCAACAACCCGCCCAACGGGATGTGCTGTACAACCACGCGCTTCCCTAACACCTCCGCCTGGTGGACATGTTAGAATCTCCGACCATGACACAAGACCTGTAAGAACTTCACGTACTTTGTACATTTTGAAAAGACCAGAGTTTACTTTTCCCCAGTTGGGGACTCCAGTTGCTATGGAATACAATTGTGAGGAGTGTTCAAAGAATGGACCATGTTTGACATCGTGGATGCGCATTATGGCCATGAAATACAAGTTGGTAGCGGGAAGTGGAAGGTGTAAGATAGCAGATGGGGGTATGGCGGTCTGATCTACAGAGAGTGTGTGTTAGCCTCCGGATGAATCGATTACGCGAACAGCTCGACCTCGAAGTTGACCGCTACCGAAAATATACGGGAGAAAGCAATAGTCGTCTAAACCCCAAACGCCGTGGCTTCCTGCGGGCTCCAGCCTGTAGACGTCTTGTAGCTTCCAACATAGGCGGAGATAACGGACAAAGACCGTCAGGACCAAATGGCGCTCTTCTTCCGGAGTAGGTTCAAAGAAGCGTGTAAGGGTCAAGCAGAGAAGGAAGAGAGCGAAGGATGTCTCGTGGCCCGTTCCATAATCCATGCGGGTGAAGGACCCAAAGGATGTTAGGAAGTAGGGTTTAATGTATGGGACCAGAACCCTGTGGTCCGGCGGTAGGAGCTGATCGAGTAGTGCGTCGGCTCGCTGGGTCAGATCAGTGATTATCATGACGGGGATTGATAAAGCCGACGAACTTCTTCTAATCGAGCTCCCCAGGTACGAAAAGCAAGATTTCCGAATCTTTGGGGCGTTTCGAGTGGAGGGATATCATCGATCCATCTCTCCAACGTATCGAGCAATGTGAGAGTGTGTGATACTGGCTGGAGGCTTCCCGTTCAACGTGAAAGTGGGGAGAACACTGGACCCTACCTGGGAAGGCGTATCTGTATCGCTTACAGGCAGGGAAATGCCGACGACTGACTCAGAGAGACGAGAGAGAAATAAGTCATAGTCATAGTAGGAGCGAGTCGACTTCCAGTGCTCGACGTCGTCGTCGGTCCTGATCACCAGGCTCGGGAGCTGAGTCAGTTTCTGGAAGTCAGGCGGAGAGAGCGCACGCAGGGGAGGAAGACAAGAAACCATTATGTCATCACGCAGGCGCACGTGTGACCATGACATGCGCGTGACGTAGTGTGACCCGACGCGTTGGCTCCCGCTAATTATACTTTGACTCCATCTCCCAGATAGTATGCCTCCATACGACGACTGGAACAGGATTGACGACGACGACGACGACGAGCTTCAGGATACCTCTGTATGTGTATCCACCCCCTGTTGGTTCCACCTGCTTACACCCGCACCAGTTCTTTGAGGGAAAAAGAGACGTGGTACTCTTTTGTATCGACTGTTCTGAATCCATGCATGAACTTTACGACGACCCAAACTACGAAGATGTGAAGACTTCTCACTTGTTTGCTGCCCTGGAAGCTGCTATGCAAATCCAAAAGCGAAAGATCATCGTTGGGCCAAACGATTCAGTTGGAATCATACTATTTAATACAGTGAGATACCATGACAACTACTCATACCCATACTGGTCAATGACAACGGATATCTTTAAAAGACACGAAAAACGGAAAGAGGGCGGACAGAGGTCTCTGAGCTCAAGCGTAATATCCATGTCTTCCAGCCCATCTCTCCAATGAGTGCACCCAAGGTTCAAGAATTGATCCATCTACTTGACGGTCCGTGAAGGCAATATTTCTAACGAAAATTTGCTCAAAAATCTCGGAAAAAGCTGCCCGGGAGAACCCTGATGAACTTCGGACCATGTTCCCTCCACTGATCAATCAACGCATTCCCATGGGAGACGTATTCACGAGCTGCAATTGGGTCTTTCGTGATGGGTTCGGCATCTGTTCCTTTTGTTTGCTTTGTTGCAGTCATTGAGTTGCAATTCAGAGCGCCAAAGACGGCAACCAAACGTGTGTTTCTCATCACAGATGAGGACAACCCACACCCGGGATCAGGTAGCAAGCAACTGATCACTTCAGCACAAACAACTTTGGATGTCAGGAACTGTTTCATTGAGCTGAGAGACCAATACATATAACTCATCTTTTAGGATCTGATTCAAGCTGGAGCGGTTGTAGAGCCATTCTTCATCAGCACTGAGGAGAAACCGTTTGATGTATCAAATTTTTACTCAGTAAGTAACACATAGACCCTCCAAGCACCCCAACTTATCGGTTTGTAGAAAATTCTGCTTTCGGCAAACATCGAGGAAGACGAACTCCCTGAGGACTCGGCCCTCTTGCCCGAATCCATCTCAATCTCTCGGATCGACGACCTACTGAGCCAAATGCGCATTCACGAAGTCCCTAAACGAACAGCATTTAGCATCCCATTTCAACTGGCCGAAGGGTTCACGATAGGCGTCAAAGGGTGAGTTTGGTCTGGTGCCTGGAAGGACCCTCAGCAACCGTTGATCCCCGTTGACAAGGTATGGGTTGATTACCGAACAGAAAAAAGGAGCCTACAAGTATTTTGCTGACCTTGGCGATCGAATGGAGGTCGCTGTCTCACGTACCGCCTACGTGGATGAGGTATATTTTATTCTTCCCTTTCGGGTAGCCCTTTGTCATTCTGTGCCTTGGCAGGATCGTCAAGCCGACGTCGACAAGGCGAAGATCCTTTACGGAGCTAGCGGAGGGAGTGCGAACGCGGAGAATGAAGAGGAAGATGACAATGGTTTGGGTTTTGGTGTTAAGATGGCTGGCCTGGGAGAGCGGGTGAGTGCATTAAGCTTTGATGGGTACAGGAGATCGCACCTACCCTTGTGTACAAGCCATTTTATTCTGCTGAAGAGATTCGGTCTTTCCGGACGCTAGGCCTCGAGCCAGGTATGACTTTTTGGGATGACATGACGGTTTCGTTATGTTGATGGCTTCCCTCAAGGTCTCAAACTTCTGGGGTTCAAAGATAGAGACGAGTTGAGGTATGAAGATAACATCAAGCACTCTCTATTCATTTATCCGAACGAGATGGTACGAGACAACCCTGACGGTTGTTATCTCAATGCTAACAGTTAGAACCATAGGCCTATTCGGGCAGTAAACGAACATTCAGTGCATTACTAAAATCCATGGTAAAGAAGAACAAGATTGGGTTGGCCCTTGCACTTACACGGCGTAACGCGACGCCGTTATTCTGCGCACTTCTCCCTCAGGTTCACATCCCTTTTCCCTTCAAACCTTCAAACACCACTGATCCCCCCCAATTCAGGAAGAGCACACCGATGAGAACGGTTTTGTTGAGCCCCCTGGCATGCACCTGATACCTTTCCCATCTGCCGATGATATTCGAGCCGCCCCTATCGAGGAAGCCTTTCGAGGTACGTTGGTATTACGAAACCCCTGCGGCTCAGCACCCAACCCGTTCTTCTCCTTATAGCTTCCGATGACCTGAAGGACGCAGCTCGTGCTTGGATTGATAGGCTGAGTGTCAAAAACGGAACATATCCGCCTGACTCGTATCCAAATCCCGGTAATCAGCCGCATCTGTCTCTCCATCGCCCGCCCGCTGTTTGCTTATTGGATCATGACTGCTTGCCTGTTTAGCGCTTGCGTTCCACAACGCGCAGTTGCAAGCCAGCGCGTTTCGCGAAGATTTCGATCCGGATTCTTTTGAGGATTTGACAGAACCTAATATTGGGATGATTCACAAGGTGGATAGTAGATGCCGTACTGATTATCGGCCAAAATCTAACCCTCACGCTGCTCTTCTTTTAGCGTGCGGGGAGCCTGATGAAGGAGTGGAAACTTGCTTTGATCAATGATGAAACAGCAAATCTAGTTATTCCTACCACGGGCTCCAAGCGCAAAGCAGTTCGTAGAGTTAAAGTTCAGCTTCTTGAGTGACAATGACCTCGTCCCTTGTCAGGATGTGACGGTCGACGAGGCCGAAATTCGGAGTAAGTATCAAGAAGGCGTTCTAGGCAAGGTACGGTTCTCTCCCCCTCCACCAACCTTTCCCATTCTGATGGCTCGATGTCCTCCCTCGACTTCGTAGCTCCGTGTGGACCAGTTGAAGGTGAGTTACCTCTGCTAAGAAATCAGACCTTGGCCACACACATCTTGCAACGCAGGACTTTCTAAAAGCCAAGAGCCAGCCCTATTCTGGAAAGAAAGCCGAGCTGATGGAGCGAGTTGCGGCCTGGCTCGACTCCCATTAAAGTCTCGGCTGAGGGGATGCGTGGTTTTTCGGTTTTGGGGGTCCTTCCTCGCAATGCCCCCATCTCAGATGTACTTCCCCCACAGCCTTGTGTGCTGTGTACCTTTTTATGTGAATGTGACGCTGAATTGATATCATCGTCTTTCTTGATGAATCGAACTTTAATGTGTTTCGAGGCGTCGTGAAGTGATTCCTCCCCCTTCCTTCTAGCTTTCATCTCGCTAACATCCATATCCCCGGGACGAGCTGTTCTGAACCGAGACTATTTACCGGGTCGTTTAGGACCTGAAACTGGTTGATGTTACCTCAGGTTTGTGGATGAAGGGATTCTGATTTGTGCATGCGATATTCCTACTCGAGGTTTTTGTTTGCGAGGAAGCATCGATTTTCCGGGCGGAAAAGGGAGCCCGGGTCTGGTTATAGAACACTTCAAGTATACCTTGGATCGGGAGAGGAAATTTTCCTGAGTTACCGACCCCACATCAGTGCTGGTTTCCTCAACAGACAAGAGGCTTCTTCCATACGGTCCGGAGGTTAGAGAGGGGGCTTAAGGCGTGAAAGTCGTGGGCTGTGAATCACCGTAATGGGACAGTTCCGTTGAGTGAGGTGTATACCTATGTGGTTATGCAGTACACAGCATGGCGATTCCAGGCCATGCTGTCGGCGGTCGGCCGGTTCGAGTTTCCCTATAATGTTCAGGGAAAGTGAGCCAATGGGTTCGCAGGTCTGCGACAGCCTGAGTTCCCTTTTGGACCAGTTCGCTAAGCGAGAGGTTTTCCTCCCCAACACACACACACGACAAAATAACATGATCATACCCGCCCCGCCCCGTTTTGTGTTGTTGCCGATGATGTTGGATCTATTATGCGGATTGTTGGCGTCGATAGGAAGCGCCGTCCGCTGAGCATGCCAAGCCCAAGGGGGCTCCCCCGCCCGTAAAAAGCACCGCATTATTTAGGAAAGTTTTCGTGTGAACCTATGTGAACAGTTAAAGGAACAGCGGCTAAAAAAAAATTCAATGGGCTAGAATCAAATTGCATTCGACCTCAGCCCCCCATTGCATCGCAATGGGGTTAAGTAACCCCCTCACTCCGCCATCAATACAAAATACTCCGATACTTGGCATGTATTTCCCGAACGGCAATAATCGCTTGGTTTTTTTGTTTTTTTTTTGAAAGGTTTGCGTGAGCGTGTGGCTGGTAGTGCCAACGTACGCGGGTACCCCCGTTCGAGGTCTCCCAAGGTGATTGTACCCTTTTTTTACCAGGTGCGAATGACAATGACAAACGCCACCGGAAACGGGGTAGGTCCTATTGCATTAAGGATGCATTAAAAAGAATACAGCAAGGTACGACGACTACTGGCCCCGAACCAATACTAGTACAGCAATGTTACAGAGCTGCTATTCCACCCAGTAAAAAAGAGAATGACGTTGAAGCATTAAAGGATATTATTGATTTGATTGTCCCTAAAACACTGCCCCTTGCAACCGTTTTGACGCCCAAAACCTAAAAAATCCATTTGGAGGCTGGCCCGTTGGTTTCGAATTAGGAAGGGCGTTTATGGACGGCAAGCGAAGCTGCCTCGACTACGAAGACGCGAACGTGATCCTGAGTTTTCCCTCCTTGTGCCAGCGAGTAAGAGATTCCCTGACGTGCTTGACGATGGTTTCCTCTACCTCTTTGTCGGCAAGAGAGTTGTAGGCGAAAAAATGAATCATTTCCAAGTTTTGACATTGTGGCTCTTGGAGAACCTTTGCCAAGCATTCGAGGAAAGGGATGTCGAGAGAAAATTGACGTGAAGCGGAGAAGGTGATTCGAAGGCCTTTCAGGGTATTTACTTCGAGATAAGAGAGTATTCGAAGTATCCAAGGCATAACAGCCAGGACGCGGGTGGGAAAGCCAAGGTTCAAGTATTCGAGGGAAGTTGTATGACGGAGGTCGATTCCGTAGGATGTATTGTCAGGGCCTGTGCGCGTCGTGGCCGCCGAAGGATAAAATCAAACAGGGATAGAGGGTTCACATGTGATATATAACTCACATTGAGAAGTTGTCAAGACATCAAGGTAATGCAAAGAAGGCCCCAAGAGTTGGAGCAGCTCTCTGGAGTTGCTTTGATATGCGATGAAGGCATGTCCCAGCTGCCTCAGTTCCTCCGATGAAGGTGGTGTCGTTCTTTCTCCCTGAATCCACGTTAGGCTTGTGTGCTGATTTGCATCAATGCAAGCAGAGAGGTGAAGGCCATACAGCCCGGAAGGGAGTTTGGAAGGTGGTTGAAATGAGCTGGGCGACTGGCATACAATGTTCCGCATGTATACCTGCTCAATATGGGTAAAACCGGAGATAAAATCCGTAAATTGCGTCAGGGTCTCAAAACATGAGCTGCAGATTTGGAGAGACCGGATGGTTCGGAAACCCAGGGATAGTAATGTATATACCCCAGCCTCCACCGAAGGAACACGCATGTTGGCCATTCTAAGGGAAGTGACTCGCTCGGCCGTTGACAGGTGGATCAGGATGCTACATAGGGCCTCAGTCTCTGCGGGGCTCCAGGTTTTCCCACCGCTGAGGCACAGCTGGCGGACTCTCGGAAGAATAGCCGACTGCGTAAATCGATTTTCAAGTAGATGGGCGAACGGCTCGACGGAATCCGGACGTAATGTAAGTGAAGAAAATAGATGACGGTAGCTTCCTGTGCGCCATGCTCCACACACCAAGCTTGTGGCAAGGAGAGCGTGTTTGTCGTGGGACAAACATTCGATGATGAGATCGTGGACTTCCGCAGGCAAACGGTGAAAGCCTGTTCGAAGGCTCATCTGAAGAGATTCGGGTCAGAGAAAAATGGTCGTTGACGGGCCCTATTGATATATATGAACGCTGATTGAAGCGCTCGGAAGACCGAAAACTGCGGTACAGGCGAATTGTCCGGGACGGATGATCCCAAAATAGCCCACCAGGAGGGAAAATAACGCTGACTAATACACCGGCTATGACCGAGTGACGCCATATCCGATAAGTAAGCACCTTGGCTTCAGCGGCCACTGATGGACCAAAATCTCTACCAGATACAGTCAACAGAACAGTTCCAAGACCTGCTTTCTGCGGATCTAAACCGCGTATCGCTTCTCTACTTCTGGGCACCATGGGCTAATCCTTGTTCGCAAATGACCACTGTGGTTCATGAGTTGTCGGAGAAGTACCCCGCGGCTCTCTTTCTGCAGGTAGGCGAGGAAATATTTCGGCGTCATACTGTGCTTATACTTGGCAAGGTTGAAGCAGAAGAACAATCTGAAATCGCAGAAAGTTTTGATATCGAGGCAGTCCCTACGTTCGTGTTGCTACGAGTATGCATCTCCCCCTCGGTACCGTCCCACAACAATAATTGATGGTGCACCAGGGACATATTCTACTTGGTCGAGTGTCTGGCGCTGACACTAAAACTCTTACAGGGCTGCTTGCCAAACATGTAATCTCCCCTTCATACAACCCGCTTTCGCACACGGACCAGAAGCCTGCACCTCCTACAACCATGTCGAATGGTTTTACGGAACAAAGCACGGAATCACCGGAAAAGTTGGAAGAGCGCCTCCGTGTGTTGATGAAGCAGAGCCAAGTTGTCTTATTTATGAAGGGTTCTCCGGACGCACCCCGCTGTGGGTTTTCAAGAAAGATCGTTAACCTCCTTAAGGATCAGCGTGTTGACTTCACTCATTTCGATATTCTCACTGACGAAAACGTTCGCCAAGGTCCGTTCCTGCTTACTAACCTCAGAAACAGCTTATGGCGCTAATATTAACCCGCAGGATTGAAGAAGCTCAACGACTGGCCGACGTATCCGCAGCTAATTGTTAATGGGGAACTAGTCGGAGGACTGGACATCGTGCAGGAAATGGCCGATAGTGGAGAACTCCTCAAAGCCCTTGCGTGAGGTCCCCGGTTCACTATTACTCAATTGTACTTTGGTTCGTACATACATCAAGATGCAATTACAATGCAATGGGTGGAATCGTGTGTATAATTAGGCAAACCCAGGCCCTCCCTTGAATTGCCATACGTTGATAACATGACTCATTCCTGAACAAATTGGGAGGTTGTAGACGCCCAGTCTTCTTCAGAATCTCCCCGAGCCGGGTCACCTAGTCACTGATGGTCTTTCAACGAGTGCTGCTCATCCAAATCCTAATCGCAATCTTAACAGGTTCAGAATAGGCGCTTTCTATGGCTACGCTCCTCCGTAGAGCTGTGTCTTGTTCAGCGCAAACCCGAAGCCAAGCTCAATGATGGTGCTACACCAAGTAAACAGGGCCGCACAGCGAAGTTGCTTTCCCTTGGACAGGGTATAACGGCTTCTTTGTGCATCGCTTGGGGTAAAACTCCACTTCAGCTTTGTTGACATCCGAACAAAGTGGGTTTTTCGACAGAACAGGGGGTCGATCCTCCGGAACACTGTCAATACTCCATTCAACTTCCACGAACGAAGCTTTGGTTCTGAATATAATACAGGGGTGTCGACTATCCCTAATCCTCACAGAGCACGTTGCTCTTCATGAGATAGGATAGTATTTCCCTTATTTAGGGTGCGGTAGATAGGATGGGCGCCACCGCCCCACTCGCGCAGAAGGGCTTCTCGTCTCACACGTGGGTGTTAGCGTTGAGGAATTTCTACCTCATTCAAGTAGTGTGAGTGGGCGTCGAAGATTAGTTGTTGACTTCGAGTTCCCCCATGGCTATCGGAGAGCCTAACAGAGAATGTGGCTAGATGTCCCCGCTGACCCTTGGCATGCGGAAATAAAAACCAAAAAAGAGAGGAAAAAATATTTGTTGACTCCACCATCAAGCCAGACATCTTTCATGCGATCGGGAGTGATACCATGGGTTGAACTGTCCCAGTATAGGAGACGCCCAATTCTGCTCGTCTGTATTATTCACACCCATGTGATTGCTTTTACTCGACTCGTTCAGGTAGCAGACTCGGTCGAATATCGCCTACTAACTCACAATCGCCTCTAACGATCTCTCCATTCCTATCCTGCAACTAGGTCTCGATTAACACAAGTTCTATTTTAAATCTCACCGCTAGGGACGGAGCGCCGCTTGAGCCGGATGGAGAAATGGCTGCCTGCGTGGATGTATGTTGCCTACCAGGGGCTCTGGGACAAAATCTACTCGACATGGGCACAGTTTGGAGTGTTATGTCCCACCGCTTCACACCGGTACTCCGCTTAGGGCTGTTGACAAGTGCACTCTCAGGTGGACTTGTGGCGCCGCCGCCGGCAAACCTGAGATTGTGTCTCCGAGTGGGTTCTCTGGCTCCAAAGATTTAACGTAATTAACCATTGTAATGTCTTGTAAACCCTCTGCCGCACCAAACTCGTAATGGTGTTTGATAATGCCTTAGAGTTTCGATGCGCGCGGATTAGCCTCAGTCACCTTTCCTGGGCTAAACTCGAGATTGTTACCGACGGACAGTTCGCGGCTGATACAAATGTTGTGTGTGGTTAACCCCTGTCAAAGACACGCTCTGGCTCATACCCATTTGTATGGCTACACGTTGGGAGGCGATCGTGCAACACAAGTGCGGAGCTCCAAACTTTTCTTCTGTTCTTTCAGTCTGTCAAGAACGATCGAATGGGGAAGCAATATTAAGATGATGTCGAGATGAACTTTAAACCCGCGTGGGCAGCGCGTTCCTAGATGTAGACCACCGACGGCTTGCCATCTCATTCAACACCCGGTCTTCTACCGCCAGCCTAGGCACAGAGAAATCGGTTTGGGGGGGGGGGGGGGGGGGGGGGGGGGTGGTACAAGAATATCCAACGTCCATCTATCCATCAGTCCATCTGGGACCCAGTATGGGTGTTGAGTGACGATCGTTTCGTTTCGTCTTGTCCGAATCAGCATTTATCATCTGTTCAACTAGTCAGTCTGCTCGTTTAGAGGTGAACATGTTTTACTGTTGGTCAACGCCCAGAAATGATGATCGTTGGGATGATACGTGTCGGCGGTGGTGGGCCTCTTGGATTATTCCGAGTGGGATTGGGAGAATTTCTATTTCTCCCACCTGCCCACAGGAGCGAATTCCTTCCTTTCATCACAAGATATTTCCCTCGTGACGTTATGGTCTCGTATCCTAATTCCGCGATTTGAAAAGGCCGAGGCATTAGTCGAAGGCGAAGATGCCATCTTAGTCATTTTTTTCCCTCGGTTGAAAGAAAATGCACAGGGAGGGTGGTTACGGTCATTGGATAATGACACGCGAGGCATGGTCGAGGCTTTAGACTATACCGAGGCTTTGTTTAGCTGATCGTGACTCCTTGATGCTGGGAACGAGCATTTCAAAACCTGTTTTGATGTTTATTACCCTGAGGGCGTCGACATCCAGGAATATTTTATGTATATACCGTATATATATATCCGTTCAGGGTTAAAGCGTGCTGGTAAGACCGTAAGAGCCACATCTGGAACAGCAGCTGAACCACCAAGGCGTGTTTGTCCGATATGTCAGTTTCGTCTGTTGTGGAACCTTGTTGTGGGTGGGTCATGTGGACGGGCCATGAGAACCGCAAACACACATGTACGTCACCAATTGAATTGGAAGGGTGGCCTGGAGAGAGGAAGAGAAGAAAACGTGTCATGTCGGGCGTGGGCCTTTTTCAGTCATGCGTTATAGTGCAGAGAGTGAATGGGCTCCTTACAGGCACCAAGCTTCTCTCACTTTGAGGACTACTTTAAGGAATGAACCACCCGCCATCGACCACTTGCTGAAACGAGAAATATTCCATATATAGCTGATTGTCTGATATGCCTGAACGGACCGTGATCATGATGCTGGTAGGGGTATTGATGAACAATAATAAATCGCTTGGTGAACCGGTCCGAAATGGGCGGCGAGAGGTCAACGGTGATCGTTCCAAAGGAGCTCATGTTATTCAGGTGAGGTTCCGCGTTGGTGGCCCGTATGTCAAGAAAACCGAATCGCCTCGGAGAGATATAGCCATGCCCGGGCATTCTTTAACGCGCCTCTTCTCGGTAGTATGGTAACTCAAATCGGGTGGTTTCGCCCCCACAGCCCAAGCGCTTGATCTTCGACCCTTTTTTGTGAATTGGACATCCACACACCACCGAGAATGCCAAGGGGATTTTTTTGTTTTGTTTTGGGCCATGCTAACGTTCTTCTCGGCGCCTGGAACATGTGGCCCCTCCCTCTCCTCTCCCAAACTGCTGTCAATCATACGACAGGAATAGCCCATGGATGCGTTGGCAGTTTGAAACACATGGACTCATGGAGCATGAGGGTACTTTTTGGTGACTACAATCTACCGAACTAATTGACCGTTCAAGTGAGTTCCTTTCAGGTGTCGCAATAGGTTCCTGTATCATCGGTAGGGGTATTCCAAGAGGGTCTATGATGTGTGACCTTCCAGCGCGAGTTTGGGATTTCTCCGCATGGGTTTCGAGGGGCCGATTTTGTCCTGGTTCCATCTTTAGACTCGCTATAAAGTTCGTGGGGCTGCCAGTTGATCACGAAGTATAAAGAAGAAGAGAAAATGCAGAACAGAACTTCTAAGAGGGTTCACAAATACGCGTCTGTGTTGGTTTGAGTTTTCTGAAAATAGGTTTCCCCTCCCGGTGTTCCGCTTTGACGAAGTCGAGTTCGAGTCAGGAAAAGTCGTTGAGAAGAATTCCGTATGTGTGCGTGCCTTTCCTTTCCTTTCTTTTTTTTTTTCTGCGAGCGAAGTCCCCGATGCTCGTGGCGACTTACCAACCTCAGGGATCCCAGAAGTGGTACCTATCATAAATCAGGCTCTTTTTTAAACCTCGAGAGTGCAAGGTTCGTCGGACATTGACTGCAATCAATTCGATGAAATCAAGACAATTACGCCTGACGGTGATGGTGACGATGGGATGATGGATGATGGATGGAACACACGAACCAATCGAGAGAAGTGCCCCTGCATCACAAGGTCTCGGGATCGCTAGGAGGTACAATTTCTCCTCGCAACCAATTGTCATTTCTAATCTCGGGTGGTCATGCACGATTCCAACTACGGGAAGGGCTACCTTTTTTAAAAAAGGACAGTCCAACAGCACAGTAGAGACCTTCTTCTCTATGCACGGGATCAAAATAAGGGGTGCTATTTCACATAACTTAGCCGGTGTCCCTGATCGAATTTACTCTGACGACTACGATCGCTGTGGGGGTGGGAGGAGAGGTGGGCAAGGGGAGGGGAAGAGGAGTAGGGGTAGTAGTAGGCAGTAAGTAACTTTGCCCACGGGCCAACTACAAGTAACTGCATTGACACCTGACATTTGGGACCTTGATTCGGGGATTGCGAACCAGGTTGTTTCTATATATATTACATTCTGTACCTTTATGCGATTTTCAGACGTGGAGAGGGGACTTCGCTTAAGACATAAAAAGAAGGGGTGTGTGGTAGGTGGGGTGGGGGTGATGGATGATGATGTAGTGGTGTAGCCGACTGGAAGCGAAGGGGTGGGGGGAGGGTGAGGGGAGGTGGTAGGGTTCCCGCTCATCGGAACACCCCTGACCTCGAGGAAGGGAAGACCAAAACGAACCGTTTTCTGTTCAGTCCTAGTGGTAAGCCTCAAAAAGAAATTCACAGGAAGTCCCGAGTTAGATTCTGATTTCTTTTCTTTTTATTTCTTTTCGCCAAGCGCCTTGTCAACGACGAGAGTCTTGATACCGATTCCGACCGTTGGGTGGGTGAGGGGATGGGATGGGATTTATGGTTGTGTGGGATTCAAACCACGCGGGGGCGTTAGACATTTCTGGGTTAACGTTAGATCGCACTCTCTCCACTTATCATCATGAGTCCCCCACCCACCCCCTACATAATTCGAGCGCGTGTCCCTTAAATGGGCTCCTTACGTGAAATTATCCCAAGGGAAAAATCTAGAAGCCTGTCTCGGTGCTATTAGTGGTTTTTTTTTTTTTTTTGATTCCCAGTATCATGACACCCAGTGCGAAGGAAGTCCTTACTGGTTTTTGTTGACTTGCCGACACTCCCTCGCTTATTGCCTCCCCCCTTCCCTGGGAGACATGAATAGCTCGCTGGTTCGCAGGGATAGGCGGCCGGTGGGCGGAGGTGAAGGGACCTGCGCCACCGGGTTTCGTGTTTTTGGGGTAATTTACTTGCCGCGGGAGGGGTTACGCCTCGGATAGTTACTTAATTTTTCCAAGTTATCTGTTAACATGTTGGAATGTGTAAAATAATATGTTTTTTTTTATGATATTACGGAGAAAAACATATCCTAGCTAAGTCATCAAGACATTACTATTAGCGAGGTAAGGATCGCTATGCTACTTATAGACTTGCAATCATGATATGTCCTTAGAAAAAACAAAACAAAAGTCTCTTCTATCTATCTACTTCAGCCTCAGAAGAGTATCTCTTGCAAACACGCCCCACCCTTTTCCCCTTTCTTCTTTCTCATTTACATCACTGCGGAAACTGCCATCCAGGCTTGGCCCGTCTATGCTTTACCATTCGCCAGGCTACTGCGGTTCATTTTCAAATCTCCTGCGACGCGCAGTCCCCCTCAAGCCCTGGTCCTGGTCCCCAGAAAAAACCCCAACCCCACCCCCTTCACACCCGCGGACCTAGAGAGCCTCTACCGCTCATTGACATCCCCCCCAGCATAAACCGTTGTTCCTAGGGAAAATGTGCTGTTCCCTTCTGTCGTTTCGGATTCGTGGCGCAGGTCGAAACACAAGTGACTTGAAGAAGTTTTCTTTAAAGTTTAAAGCCACATAAATCAATCGTTTTGAAGAAGCTTGCGTGTTCCACGTGGATACCATGTGGTTTAGATGGGTTGTTTCCCCCTCCCCCCCTCACTTGTCCCACACAATGTTGCCCTGGGGAATGGCAGATGGGCATTTTGGATTGGAACCTCAAGTCCGGGAATGAGGCGACTTTTCGTTTTTTTTTTTTCTGCTATCTCCGAGAGTTTCCTCTCTCTTGTCTTGGCGGGATAGGCAGGTGGTGGTGGTTCTGGTTGTCTATGGGGCGGGGGAAGAGAATTGGGATGTATAGCCGCTCTGACAACGGATGATGATGATGATGATGATGATGATGATGATGATGTGTTTGTGACTGGACTTGACGAGGGCGCGCTGGGAGATCTGGCAATCCTCAAAGGGCTCTTGGGATCGATGGTCCCCATATTTGATTGATTGAGCCGACGACAGGAGGGCACGAAAGAAGTGGATCCTGTTCATTTTGTTCAGAGGTTCTTCATACGTGTTTGAGGGAAGGAGGGGACCATTGTATGCATGTCTCGAGCCGAGTCGAGGATTGTTGGCCCTGGTATCTGAAGTTTGTGGTCGGGGTAGGGTTAGGGAGCTTCTGATCTGCTGCTTCCATGGACGCGATAATTGATTCGAAGCGAGGGCTGAGGGTTTAGAAGAAAGAAGAGTAAGATCTCGAGGAGTTGGGGTGTGTTGGGGTTCCGAAGAATTTCGTGAATTTACTCGGGTTGCCTAGAGCGAAAATTTTTTGATCGGAGAGGGGGAATGAGTGGTGCGTGGGTTGGGTTCTGACTGATTTACGAATTTCTCATACCCCTGTCCCCTTTCTCGCCCCCGCAGTTGTTTTGCCACACCTACTTGCCGAGTAGCGGCACCGAAGCGCCCGTCGTGGGACCGACAGGCAAAGCCACACCCACTCCCGAGTCACGACGAGCGAGCCTTCCCACAAGCGGGTGCGTAGATTTCCATTTGAAATGATGTGCAGGATGCTCGGGCAAGTGATCCGCTTTGCACTCGAAGGGACATTGAGGGGCAAGGCAGGTTGTGACGTCAGAGGGGGGGGGGAAAGGCTAATGTAATGTGGGGTATATAAGTACAGTACACCTGGGAACAGGCTCCACTACCATCACCCCGATCACATTTCCCATTATGCCCGCTGCTCTCCTCAACCCCCCCTGCCACCACCACCACCACCACCACCACCCTCACACCCACCACCCTCACCTCCACCACCACACCCACCACCCCGCCACTGCTGACCGCGTCGATCGTGCCCTCCTCCTCCTCGACACCCAAAAATGCGTCCTCGCTGACCCCCAAAACGGCGGCATCCCAGACGCAGACCGCGCCCGCGACAACATCGGCTTCATCCTCTCCACCGCACGCTCGGCCGAAGCACCCCCGCTCATTATCCACGTCCGCAACACGGGCGACGTGGGTGAAAATGACGAGCCGGAGTCGTCGGGCTGGCAGTTGATTTTCCCACCGCTGGCGTCCGAAGTGGTTATTGACAAGCGCAAGAACAATGCGTTCGCGGGGACGGCGCTGGGGGACATTGTGCCCAAGCATGCGGAGATTATTGTGGTGGGCTTTCATACTGACTTTTCTATCCGTGCCACGTGCAGTGCTGCACTAGGCCGGGGGAATGAGGTCATTCTGGTCCGGGGTGCGCACAAGACACATCCGCGGATTGAGGTGCTTCATGGCGGAGGGGTGACGGAAGCGGAGCGGGTGGAAGCTGAGATTGAGGCTGAGCTTGAAGAGGCAGGGGTGCATGTGTTTGAGATGAAGGATGTCGCGGATATCTTTGAGCACCGGTGAACTTGGGGCGGCGGCACAAGCTATTACCTGTGTCTGTCTCTGTGTTTTGCGGTTTGAGCGGTGGGGGGCACAGCTAGAGAAGTATCGTGGGTCGGCCGCAACAGCAGTTTGATTGATCAATCGTTGATTTGGGCAGAGACAGCTGTACTTGGGTGTGTGTGTGTGTATGTGGGATCATGTGGCGCGATGGGTTGAGGCGGTTTTTTTTTTTTTTTTGCATCTAGGCATTTGTTATTCCTGTGTGGAGTGCCCCCTTAGAAGTTCTCTTCAACCATTGCTGTAGAAAGTGCTTTTTTTTTTTTGCTATGCTCTCTTTTCTTTTCGGCTCTCATTTTGTTTACGCATCCTTCATCGCCTTCATTCTTACTTTTCCAACCACAAAACGCTGTTATTCCCACTCACTTGCTTTTTTTTTTTGCAATGGCAATCGCCTGGACTCACCCTCGCCAGGAGTTTCGCATGTAACGTAATGAGATAATTCATGACGTGCTTCTCGGGGGTTCCGCGATCAGCAGCTGACCCCAGCTGTGGATCCGGGTCCTCGGCTTGAGCTATCTGATAGACGTTTGTGCCCAATGGTATGGCGTAGGATAACGAAGGTGGACACCTGCACCCCCTAACCCTCGAGGCATTGCTGCAGAGGGTATGAAGCATTTTAGTGGGGGGGAAGGTGACATTGTTTGATTGTTAGGGCGTTTTACATAAATTTTAGTCAGACTTGGTGTATGTGTTGTTGAATTGCCTTATATGTACATAGGAGCCTTTGTTGCACACTGACTATCAACTTGAGCGATGGCAGCGACGACAGCGTCGTCCTCCTCCACGTCGCCTGTCTTTCCAAGGTCCTCCTCACCCACCAAAGGCGCTCCCAGCAGCAACGCCTCTAATCCCCATCCCTACGCTATCAAAACCACTTCAACAGGTGTCCTCACCCGCTCCAATTCTTCCCACTCGACGTCGAGTGCCTCCCATCGTTTCGTTCCTTCATCTCCGACCAAGCCAAAGTCATCTGCTACTAGTCAATCACGGCAAGGCAGTGGTGGTGGCAATGGCAGCAGTCATCGTTATAGCCGTAGTTTGAATACGGATCTTTTACCCCGGCCGCTTCCTGTTCCACCCAACTTTCCTTCGCCATCGCCGACCAAGTCCGAGTTTGATCCTGTTGTTGAGGTTCAGCAGCATCGGAGAGAACGTAGGGCGGATACACTTCCGGGTTCGTCTGAGCCGCCGCAGCTGGGTGTTGTTGGTGCTACAGCAGACCAGGAGCAGCAGCAGCCTCCTCTTCCTGATGATCCCAGAACTTGGACACCATCGCAACTCTCGACGTACCTCGCGTCTTCTTTACGCGTGACGTCTGGAGACCTGCCACCTTTGGTTGCCAAAGACATGGCAGCATTCGTTCGTACGCAGAAGATCACCGGACGGCGGTTTTTGAGATTGAACGAGGGTGATCTTGACAAGTGAGTTTGTTTTTTGTTCTGTTATACTTGCCCTCTTTTAAACGTTCAAAGGTACGGATTGAACCAACGGTGGCAGGTGGCTCTGCTGAATGCGTCCCGCGCTTTGCGACAGGATTCGCTCCGCGGACGTATTTGGAATCCAAATGCCTTGCCAGACGATGAACGTCATTCGCCCAATTCCTCCTCCTCCTCCTCCGGCTCAGCAAATGGTAATGCATTCCCATTCCACTCTACTTCCTCCTCGAATCTAAAATTCGCGCAATTAATAGATTCGCCGCTTGAGACTGGGAACGGGCGCGTTAGGGGGATGGTTGCTACTCTAGAACGGGAACGTAGCTACAGTGTTGACGACGCCACACGCGGACCGACCCGATCCGCTTCGCCGGGCAAAAAACGCAGTTTATCGCCCGTCAAGAGGACATTGGAGAATCCTGATGATGAAACAGAAGATGCGACGCCATATCGTCGTTCTCGGCCCCGCCCGCAGAGTGCTATTTTCCCCTCCCATTCGTCTTATACGATGGAGCCGAGTAGTATGGGTTCTGTCTCTGTTTCTGCTGCTGGACAAGAACAACAACAACAGCAGCAGCAGCAGCAACAGCAGGCGAAAGAACCGCGTTTGTTGCCACTTCCGCCTTCATCGCCATCGCAGGTCCTCCCTGATTTCGTTAGCGCATTTGGCGCCACTACTTCCCCACTACAGCAATTTCACTCTGGTATGCCGCCGCAGCTCATATACGGCCCGCCACCACAACCCACATTCTCACCACCTCTCATGATGATGGACTCTTCTGCGGCCTTTCCATCTGGTGTCCTCCCTTTTTCTCCAGAACCTACCGGCGGCGGAGCAGGAGGAGACCCGCCGCCCGTAAACCCCGCTTTGTACGTCAACGCGGTGGTGGTGGGCGATAATGGTACTGGCAACAGCGTTCGCCCGCTTCCGCTTCCACCGCATCCAGGCCAAATTTATCATACGTCTATGCAGGGCTACGGGGGCGTGGTGATGACGCACACTGGCGCTAGTGACTCTTTGAATTACTCGGGAGTGGGGGAGGATGATTCGGCGCTTCATCGTGAAAATGAGGGGATCCACGTGCAAGTTGAGCATGTGTCACCGCTATTAAGTCATGGCCGCGGTCTAGTTTCACTTGACCCACAACCACCACCATACGCGCCACAGCAGCCCATGGTTTTACCTGGACCTCATTATCAGCCTGGAGAACAACAACAACAGCCTGGGCAAGAGCAAATGGCTATGCCGATACCGATCCCGATACATGCTCCTCAACCGAGAGATGGTCGTGCGGAGCAAAAGTCGCCTACGAAGGTGCTTGAAGAAAAGTTGGAAGAGTTGTTGGAGCCTAGATTGCGGTATACTGGGATTGCGCCGACGACGGCTGGACAGCATTCGAGGACGCCGAGTCGGCCGAGGTCGAGGGTGACGAGTTTGGCTGTGGAAGATCAACAACATCATGTGCCTGTGCCTGGTACGGGTGCGGATTCGGGTGCGGCTGACTCTCCGATACCATCACAATTGCAAGCGCAGAGTCAGCATCTTGGTGTGAATGGGAATTCGAATCTGAGGAAACGCGTGATATCGTTATCGCGCGCGCATACGCATCGGTTGTCGGGTGTAGAAGCGTGGGGGGAGAGTCATCGGCATATCGTCGTTCCTCCTGATGAAGATGCGCATATGCATGGACATGCAGGAGTAGAAGGGGGAGCGGAAGGGGGGGATGGGATGGTGAAAGAGATGGAGGCGGAGGAGGAGATGGGGATTGAGGCGGTGTTGGAGAAGGAGGTACCTGTTGGGCTTGGTTTGCCCTTGTCTTTCTCTGCTGCTGAAGAGAGTGGTAGTCAACAACAACATTCGAGAGAGGGGAGTGGGAGTGGTGGGAGTGCAGGGGCATTCGAGAGCGGGGAGCTTAAGGGAGCCGAAGAGTGCGGTCATTACGGTTGTTGAACGCAAGCCTTCGTCGTCGAGGAGACTCAAGAAGGGCGAGGAGCGCATTGGACGGGAAAGGGAAGAAGAGGGTGGTGAGTGGTGCGGAGGCATGGGAGATGGTGAATGTGGATACGGTGAAGCATCTGGAGGATAGCGGATTCCTGTTGTCCTCTTCGGTCACCAGTAGTAACAGCCGGAGGAGTATTGAGGATATATTCTCTCCTCATACTCAGCCCCGGCCTCGACCGAAACATGCGGAGGATGGAGAACGCGAGGAAGCGCTGAAGAAGCGAGAGTCTGAGGTGGAGAGGCGGGAGAGAGATGTCACCCGAGCGGGCGAGAAAGGTGGAAGAGTTGGAGGGGCGGGAGAGGGCGTTGGAGACGAGTGTGGGAGAGACGAGGAAGGCTGTGGAGGTGCTTAGAGAAAGGCTTGAGGGTGTAGAACGATGGATGGAGGAGAGGGAGAGGGAGGAAGTAGTGGACAGGAAGGCGGCGGCGGGGTGGACATTGGGATTGATGAGAAGAGTGTTGGGTGCTGGTCGGCTACCTGGGATGTTGGGGCTTTCGGCGTGGCTTGGTTCTCGTCCTAGTTTCCAAGTCGGCCCCCTCGACCACCTCTACTACTGCTGCCCCTCCGCAGGAGGAAAAGAACAGCACGAAGGCCAGGATGACGCTCATATGCCGATTCGCAAAGATCGGTGTAAATTTCTCGACGTACGCGGTGTTGTTGGGCATTGGTGTGTGTGTTTTGATGTTGAAGGCATTGGGGAAACGACCGGTTGTGAAAGTTGGTGGAACTGGTGTTGGTGTGAGGCTCGGTGTTGATGTTGTGGGGAAGGGATTCAGGAGGTGAGAAGGGCAGCGCTGGAGTTTTTGCTCGCTGACCCCTTTGAACGCTGGAGTTTTATGTTCCCCCGCTCCTTTGTTTTTCCTTTCCTTTTCTGCTTTTTGTCCGCTCTGCTCTGCTCTACTAGCTTGTCGTTTCGAGAAGAAAAGCGATCTGACTGTGTTGTAATCTATTCACTAACAATCTCCTTTTGACTTTTTATTTATTTATCTTTCCGCTTACGACCTGTAACGTGTTTTAACGATGTATATTTAAAATACCATTATCTTTCGAAAGTGTGAAGAGAGCTTTTAACTATCTATCAAGAAGATAACCACTGGACATATCCTTGAGACTGAATTTGTTCGAGACGTGACCCCAAGGGCAGTCCCAGTAGGGAGTGCAAATCTTCTGATTGGAACTGTTCTTGATGTCGATCTGCCCCTCGGTGCCAGACATGGAACCCGAGCGGCCACAGGACAAGACATCGTATTGGCCATCCGCTTCGATGCTTAATGCATCCTCGTAGTGCGACGAGCCGCACTCAGTGCCTTTGCCGCCTGTGTTTTATAGATTGGAAGGATAAGTCGGTGCAGCATTGCAAGAATGGTACATGGTTCGGAGCGTCCTTATGGAACTTTCCCCACCAAAGTGTGGCGTTGCTGAGATGGATGGTGTCATGGGTGTTGTTATAGATTTGGAGGCGAATATACAAGTTTTCGGCCAACATTGTATTTGGTGGCAGATTAGAGAGGATATTCGACGGAGAGTGCAATGGGAGGGCTTGCAGCTTGCAACAGAGGGGAGAGTAGGTTTATATACCTGGTGGATCGCCTACCTAGACCTGTTACTTCCACTTCGTTCCATCCATCTATATTAGTTTAATCAAAAGGTGGCTCCCTATTCACTTCGTGACAGGACAAACTTTGTTTCCTAAATAATTGGAAAGGAGGCGTCGATATTGAACACTTACGTCGTGTCTTGAATGGAGGCACAGCGGGGCGTGGCTAAGTGAACGTTGGCTGATCACGTCAATCATCCTGTTAATGTAAAGCCGAAATCCAATCCTGACAAACATCGTGCACAGTAGACAGTCAAAGATAACCTCGGAACCGAAGTTTTCGCTTCTCGTGTACACTCAGCGGTATTGGACCATTGAGGAGTGGTTGATTCAACATTAGAACAACCCCATAAGCCACATGTCATGGAACTGGAGGATTCACCTTATGCACAGACACCACTAGGGCTGGTGGTGTTCTAGGGTTTTTACGCTGCCCACAGTAGAACGTTTTCCCTACCACGAAGCGAGTAGGGTGTCATCGAATGACCAAACCAACACAAATGGACAGACTACACTTATGATATGCGCACATCTACCCAGATGGGAAGCCGACTTACCACTCCACTTTCTATTTACGCAGCATACCATTGTCGTTGAAAGTAATTAACAAGGCATTGTGTGATGCACTGAGGGTATGTCAAACTCATCTACCTTTCCTCAGAATACGTCCCAGATATTTTCCAGGACATCCCGGAGACTTCAAGCACTTCCTCGCAGATAGAACGGGGAATGTTTGATGGGTTGAAACTGTCTTAGCCCTACACTACCAAACCCTATGCAAATGCCTCACTCGATCATCTATATGTCCCCAACTTTGACAAGCTGGATGAGTTGACTATTAGAACCACCATAGTGGGCCGTTTCCAAAGCGAACTGGCACGACATGTCAAGTACGAAAACGAAAATAAAGCAAAAAAAAAAACCTACATGGCGCTCGTGCTGTTCATGATCGACGACACTTTGCCATAAGGAACCACTTCCCGGAAACGAAATCTAGAGAAAACGAGAATGGGGTGCACGGAGCTGTTTGGGGGGAGAAAATAGGTACCTGATAGTGATTGTCATTCATTTTAAGGACGCTCCAAACTGTAGCCTGGCCATCGAGATGGAGGGCTTCTCCGGGAGTCTGGAATTTTATGCAGGTAAGCGTCATTGAGCCGAGATCGCACAAGAGTTTTTAGAGTGAACTTACAGATTTATCTACGTGGGCATATAAGCCAGTAGCGACGTTTTGGATTGTAAACCCGCCTTGAACGTCATCGATTCTCCACTGAATCGTCGGGGTTGATAAGGTGACTTGTGTTTGTCATCGAAAGAAGTTCTAACCTGTTCAAAAGCGGGGAGAGGTGCCTTTTTGCTACTCAGGACGATGTAAGGCTCTCCAGGAGAGTTGCGGGCTGATTTTCCGTTACAAATAATCTTGTAGATGCCATCGGGTTTATAGTACTATGAATGAGACATGCGTAAGCGGAGTGCTGAGAGTAAAGTAGAGGTGCGTTACTTGGGATGTCATTGCTTGAGGGAGGGTTGGGAAATCTGTCACTAGAGAACGTTGAACCGTCTGATCAAGAAGGTTTATATATGCGGATCCGGCTCCCGGGAGCGAGGGTGAGTCTAAGGGCGGATTTTGAGCGCGTCCGAGACTTGCGACAGTGTAATTGGAAGGGAACACTGGAGTGATTAAAAGTGGGAAGCGAGTCGCTATTACGCTACTAATTAATCAGACGGGCTGAGCGTGTGCTTGGGCCTTGAACGATCTCAACTACGTTGTTATGGGAGGGTAAATTACTGGTCGAAGTAATCGTAAGCGGCGGGGGCGCGAGTATAGTCGATGGAAGCCGTATATTTGGAAGTCTGGGCACAGCAGCGGACGTGGAGAGTCGTACACCGGCTCCGGAAGACGTTGAAGGACCTAGAGAGGAGGCACGTTCCAAAAGATACTGTGCAGCTCGGGGCTCGTTGATGTCAGACTCATCGAGCTGATTAACCCTTCCTCGTCATCATACCCATCCATGTTGCACCAATCCGATCTTGGGAGTCGTATCGAGGTATGAGTTACCGGCTGTCGTGTGTTTGACCTCGTCTGCTTCTAAAGCCAACCTCTGTCTCTTGGATGGGCAAAGCAAGGGAATTCATCACCTAATAAGAACGAACGAACGCATTTTTGGAATGCAGATCATATTAGGAAAAAAATATAGCCAACCCACCTGTTGTATATTTGCGGCGGAGTGGGAGCGGCCCTGGGCCCGGTGACGTATGCTCGAGGACAAAGGTTTCTGGTTGAGAGGGGTGGTAGAAGTGGTCGTGAGGATGCATATGTGGACGGTGTGGATGGAGTGGATGAGTCCTCTCGCTACTCTTGTCTTGTCCTGGGCATGGATAGAGTGGGCAGCATGGGAACGTATATTACGCTACTACGTATCACAAGTCCTATCAGACGTCTTTTACGAGATCCCCTCCGAAGCAAGTTCTGCATCGTCAGTAGTACCACTCATCTCGTTACCAACGGGGTGATTGAATTTCAAGGTCGAAATTTCCCGTGAAACCAGGGACTCCGTTAACTTGCAATTTGCCTCGCGGATATTGATAACCAATCGTGTCCCCTTACCCAAAATGCGTTAATCAGTCTAAAATACTCGCCCGAAGGAAGAGGGACCGACATAAAGGCAATATACTACTGCATACCACCTAATAGAGGATGAGATACCATCGGGTCGTCGAGATTGAATGACCTACGGCGACCAGTCTAATTGAATGAAGCTAGGGGCACTGCTGACGGGAGCTATAGAGGAGCTGAACAATTGAAACAAGGCAATGACTGTACAGCCATATTAGCCTTACAGGCAAGAGATATTAGACTCGTCTTACCAGAGAGTCTAATGTTCGGCCACAATGATCATCAACCTGTCCTGATTCGCCAGCAGCAGAGAAGTGAACTCACGGAATAATAAGGAGCGTTCCATCACGATGAAACAGATAGAAAATTGGCATATATTTTTTCATGTGAAGTATTTTTTCATGCAACGACACATTCCCCAGGATTCCTGCTCCCTCTAATAAACTTGTAGAGTTTGATGATGGTCAGCAACACCATGATCACTAAATAGGTCAGATGGACTGCAGGTAATGTGGAAAACAGGGTATAAGCATCACACCTGAGTCTACCAACCGGTAAATCCTTTTCGGTGTTAGCATCTCTACTTTGTGTCTCCATAAAAATGAGGCACTAACACACCCGCATGCGTCACTTTCTTAAATCGTAAATCTAGGGGAAGGGAGAAGAGACATCCATGCAGCGGTATTCCACCGATCATGTGCTTATGAATCGCAATCCACTCCATGAGCACTTCTATGATGCCAAGCTGATAGTAACCTCACACAGTTAATGGTGTAACAAACTCATAATTAGCTGGACATACAAGTATTCTCCCTGTGACCGACATAAGAATAAAGTAAGCCACTAAACAGAGCTCAATCCATAACTCACCAGCCGTTACAAACACCAAGATGAATGTAACTAGTCTAGTTCAGGATCGACACTGTATTCATTTTCACAGTTGCCTACCTTTGCGATCTTTGGCCCACAGTGCTCGCAACCGCACAGCGAGAAATATATTGAGGATTGCAGGTAGGATAATGGTAATGATCCTGGAATGTAATTAGTCAGTTCTCTTCCAATGTATTGCATACTCACAATCCTGTAACCCAGAAATCAAATGTACAACTACATCATGACATTATTAAAAAAATTTCAGAACAAAGGAATGCCGTCCCACAGCTATCGAGCAAATTATCAGGAGTAATAGGATGAATACACACTGTACTCACCTTGACTGAATTGTATGCTCTGTGGTCCCCTATTGTATTATAGCACTCGAGATTGAGTAAGACTGCCAGGAGGATTAATGCTCACTGAGGATAATAGCGCTGTTTCGCGTGAATTAATTTGTTGGAAAGAGGCCTTATTGAGACACTTACATCAAGTATAACATCGTCAATGGTCGAAGCAAGGTAAAGATAATCCGGGTTAATGTCCATGACATGCTGTTTGAATGTTAAGTGATCAGATTGGCTTGCATTGTCTGCATATTTTTTTGAATGATTACCGGTGGATATGGGCGACCTGTAATTACACACCTCAGTGGCTGAGATGGGGAGCAGAAGTCTAAAATCTACCTCTCGAGGAAGCATTTGCATTGAGTCATAGACAAACAAAGCCGTTGCTGCATCTGGCAGGGCGTTGTGTTAGCTGTGGCCAATGATAGCAATGGTGAAAATCCCATGTACAAACGACGTAACCGTTGTGGTGTGTGTATTGTAAATCAGCCACGAAATCATCAACTGTGAATTCGAATTCATTGTCAGACATGTTTGTGGGGAAGTAGGAGGTTAATGTTATAGCGATTCTCCGAACCTGACTATCCTCGATTGTTAAATAGCCCACTAGAGGTAATATATATATCTGATAATGTGAGATACTATCTGGCCCCTCCGGTGTTTCCAGGGGCTCAAATGATCACAACAACGGATAGAAGTAATTGTAGACCGTAGCATCAGGCAACACGAAAATAACTACCTTGTATATCCCATCCGGTGGTATAGGATCATATCTAGTGCTATATGTCCATGTATCCCAGCACCACCCCCTGCATTCCCGATTATAAATGATCAGCCCTGTGCGAGTGGAGGAGTATGTTGGAGTGGCGTGGAGTGCCAAAATGATGGCTAAAATTTACCTCAATAGCTCAATCCCATTACTTCTACGATAAAGGCGTCCAACAGTGATGATATGATGCAGGAGTGTTTTGATTCTACTATCGCGATAAATATCCTATCCAGTTGGTCACTGCCTCTGTATCATCTCATTCCTGTTGTAAGGACCAAGTCTCGGTAATATAGTCATGAGGCTGTAGCCGGGTGATGCGCTCATCAGCGCATGGACCAGGCTCAGCTTTTGGCTATTCTTCACAGATCCACGTTGACTCTCATTTATTCAGTTCATTGAATATTCAACTCATTCCGCCGCCAATGTTGCCTCATTGAATTGGCTACACTCCTCGTCTTCCGCACCGCCCGGGAACTCGGGCTCTCCTCAATGCTATTCACTCCTATCAAAATCCGCAATACTGTGCTACTCCCTTAAATATCCCTGATTCTCCCACCTGGGCTTCAATAATGATGCAACGGCGCCATCTTACTCTCTCTCGTGTTCCAGAACCTACAGTCCAGAGATATTTAGGAGCCCCTAACACCGTCTGCGGAATTGAGATGGGTAGTATGATGGTCGCATGTTGGGAGAAGCTGTAGCTCGGACATTATCTCTGTTATGATATGGTTTATGAGTCTCAGGTTTCACGATATCGCCCTTTGATGAGGTGACAGTGTATACGGGACTTGCTAATGCAGCTTGAATAATTCAAAGTACGCGGGTCTTAGTCATGATTCTGCTCAGCTACCGGTCCAGGGACCGTCAGAAGATCGGTGTATAAGATATTTCAAGCGTGGAAATGACTGACATGGGAAAGAGAGGAAAGAACGACTGAGAGAGTGTGGTAAAAGTGTTCGTAGTGCACTGATAGTAAATGATGGTTTGTAAGCCTAGGTCTACTACATAGAGTCCCTCTACTGTGCATATATGCAGACCGGTGGCTGAACACATAAACTGTTCAGATATATCTCTTTTGGTGTAGCGGTAATAACCGGCGGTCTGTGTGGCCATGCTTACATGGTTCCGCCCATTTAGGAGTTTAGATACTGAAGAAAAGAGACGAAAAAAGAGGAGGAGCAACAATCTCGGGGGAGATTGAAAGTGACGAGAGCATAGTTGAAGCCACCTGAAAAATGGGTGTAAATATGCTCCGATATATTTCTTTACTGAAAAAAAAAAGACCAGCCCTGTTGTATTTGCAGCGGAGTGAGAGCCGTTGATGGAAGAAACCCAGGGTCGGGTAAGGTATGCGCATTGAAGGAAGGAGATTTTCTGGTTGCTTGATATTCGTCCCGTTTATCATTTTCATAAGACTTGGGCTGTTGACTTGGACTAGTAGTCTCGCGAGGACCTTGAGTCCAGTGTCTTGGACCTGATCGGTGCTTCGAGGAACCACTGCTTAAACTAGTCGTGATGATGGACGGCCACCTGTGAAAATGCTTAGCCAATCCTAATTGTGCCGTACTGCCGTTGGTCCGTATGATGAGGGTACCGGGGAGTTGTGGTGAAGGTCTTGTTGTATGTAGCAAGGAAGGGTGAACATCAAAGGGAGATGCTGTGAAACCTTTTCTCGAGGCCTATTCATCATCTTAGAACCTCGACTTCGAATATCATGGTGGTGGATCTAGTTCCTTCACTATAATAATTGTTGGAAAAATAAAACTGGACCAATTCAAAAGATCGAAAATCTACGATTGGAGGAACTGACAACTGCATCACTGGAGTGATGACTGACCCTGGCAGTCGACACTAGTCGACCCCCTAAGACAGTCACGTGCGTCGTCCACACGGAGCAGTCCGAAAGTACGTACTACCCTCTGCTGCAACTCTACAGTATGCCATTCTTCCAGGGTGCCTACAATTTCGAGGTACATGGAGGAAGCTTCCGCGATTTCAGGCACCTTCGCCGTCGCCACCAATCTGCGTCGGCGCGGCGTAACTCGCATCGGTCAACAAGCCTACCCACTCCTCTTCCCCCTGCACTCGAACATGCAAACTCAGACGCCTCTGAGAAAACTATCGATGAAGAAGCCCAGACTCTTGCTGACTCACCAAGTCGTTGGGAATCTATATGGACTTCGTTGACTGACGCCTTACCCAGTCAGATCTATATGCAACTTCTTCTGCATCTACCCTCTCACTACTTCAATAGAGTTGATCGGTTGTCCAGAGATGCCGACATGGCTCTCAAGGAGATTCTGGACCTGGCTGTTCAATCAAGCGTGAAATGCGGGAACGACTTCCAGACCAAAATACTCGATCTCGGACAAGATTCTCCTCCGACTACTCTAGACCCGGAATCTCTCCCACCAGCTTATCGATGTCTGACCGTTCGATGGAAATGCTTCATAGAAACCCTACTAGAAGAGTGGAGAACATTAAATCTCGTCTCGGCTCTATTAATACCGTGAATATAGCCTATCTTGCATCAATAGAGAAGGGAACTGAACTGAATTTTTCGACAGGGGTATATTGACCATGTTCCAGGTAATAGGAGCAAGTAACGATCCTGTGACGCGATACCTGGCATTTTGGTCCCTTATTTCTGCTCTTATCAGCCTGTTATACGGCTGCGCCTTTATTATCCAGTTTTCGCGGATGCGAAAACCTTCTATCGCGATTGAATGGGCTTTCGTGAGTTCTCTTATCTTATTGATAAGATCCAACTGCTTAAGCTTTAATCAATTACAGGAGGCCCAGAATCCTCGTTCGGCCCTTTGGAGTGTCGGAGTTATGCTATCCTTACCCGTTGTTTGGTTAGCCTGGTAGGCTTTTCGATCCATATCTCACCACATCTCCTGATTCGTCTTAGGTCTATCGTTGCCTTCATAGTTTGTATCATGGCGTTCATGTGGCGCTGTGGTGCAAATCCTCCCGATCAATTCCCCGTTCCACCTAACACTGAGCTCGCCTTTCGTATTTTTGTATCCGCTGTCCTAGGGATAGGGGTCCACTACGGAGTGCTCATATCTGTTTCTTTCCAACGCTATGGCCCAAAGATGGACGAAGCCCTGAGCCGACGCATAGATGCCTATATTGCATCCTGCCGCGTCGTCTTCCTCTGTTTCCACGCAGCTATCTCCGTCAGAATTGGCCCCATCACAAACTGCTGCCTCCTTCAGAAAATCCCCTGAAACAGAAATCGAAACGCAGGAGACCTCGTTCAAGGTCAGTCCTCTCTTTTCTCGGCTTCTGCGTCACCATTAGCGAGCCGATCGGTCAGTCTCGGGCAGAGTTCGTCTACCTCTTCCTATCAGCCATCTCCACTCTCCACTTCGACTTCCGCTGATAATCCTTCGGATACCGTTACTGCATGATATAATAGACTCCAATAATCATGGAGGGGTCCAAGAACATTCGAGATCAGTTACCATTGAACAAAATGCCGAGCGGCGTAATTGGACTTCAGGGGACGGAATCCTTCGCGTCAGGACGAATGACTGCTATTCCTCTAGCAGGGATTATGGAAGAAAATAAGCAAGCTCAGCTGCTTGATGATACTCATGGTAAATATAACCCCACGAGACTTATTACCGTCCAGGATAATAACTAGTCAGAAAACCATACCCTAAGCAAAAACGACTGAGATAGTTGTACAGTACTTTTGTACTTTGTTTGGATTTCGATGACGATAATGCTTATTTTTATCTGTGCCTCTTCAGTCTTCCCTGAATCTCAGTGATGCTCGTCACCTTCTACGATCTCACTCTACTTCAATATTGCATCCTGCGTGTTAGCGGCGCTATGTAGTCTGTCCACGCTGATAAGCGCCAATTGCTGATCCTTCTCAGCGTCTATTATAGTCGCCCGTCGGCGACAAATCTTCTTAGTGACCGTCACACTTCCTTCCCTTGCTCTTTTATTCGAGCCAGTCGACCGGTATCAGCATATTTGAAGGTACTTCGCTTGTTACCTCATGTCGCACCACCGTAGGCGAACAACATCCCGTCATACCGCTGACTTGGGCGAACCAATCAACTTCCTACGCCCAGCGGCTACTCACCCCTCCAATAACTTTAGCTCATCGGTCGGACACGGTCATACACCCTCTCAGGCAGGATATCATGGAAGTCATCCTGCTTCTGGAAGCGCATTTTATTCCACACGAACCCCGATCCCACAGCTCCAGCTACCCAATTTCCCGACGAATGTACCCACTACTACAAGTGCGGCTCAGGTTCGACATGACCCACCTCCATCCCAAATACACGCTCAGCCTGATCACCATTGGGCCAGTGCTCCACAGCCCACAATACCTGTCATAGATCCTATGTCCTGGAATACCATGCATAGTCATCCAGCAGAAGAATCTCAACATGACACGCCCTATAATCATGTACATAATTATTTTGGAGGTGAAGGAGCTGGCCCAATTGGGTTCGAGTTCAATCCTTGGATAGAAAATACGGTTCCTCATGCAACCATCGAACACAACAATTATGTTTCTCAGTACTCCTTCGTTGTGGCTACGGGAGTATACAATGTGATTTGTGAAGGATATCTCGCTGGACACCTGTTGATTCCGTCACTCTATTTCTTCCGAGCCAATCAAATTTTCAGGGACGCCGGCTTATCGCCGTACCAGATTGCGTATCATACTGTTCAGTCTCGGGATCAGTCGACCGAGACGGTCAATCGAGGCAGAACTCGTGTCAAACGGAACAACAGAGACCGTCGCGAGGAGAGTCAAGAAGAAGATGAAAAAGAGCCCGGCCACTCCACGATAAAATCTCAATCGTACGACAAACTGAAGAACGATTGGGAAACCCTAATTGACGATCTTGTCGAGGAGTGGAGAACTCTCAACATAGTTTCTGCTATGCTAGTACCGTGCGTGCGGATTTATCCTTATTTGACGAAGGCATATGATAATCTGATATCTGGTTTCGAACCAGTGGCATTTTGACATTATTTCAAGTAGACGGAGCTGCAAACGATCCCGTCACCCGGAGTCTCACACACTGGGCTCTAATTCTGGCACTCTGGAGTTTGGTGTATGGATGCTTGTATGTGATCCAGTTCAGGCGAATGCGCAATGACTACACGATCGTTGGCTGGGCTATGGTAAGTATTTTGTGGCGCCCTGAGACTCTGAGCCGAGGTGGATAGCTGAATACCATAACTAATATTAGGAAGCAAAGAAACCAAGTGCGGTTTTTTGGAACACATGGATAATGCTGGCTCTGCCAGTTGTCTCGCTGGCTTGGTAAGTAGATGCTCTTTTATCATCTCAGATAATCTCGCCAGTTAATGACAATTGAATTCTTCCTCCTCATCAAGGTCCGTCCTCGTCTTCATCACAGCAATCATCTGGTTCATGTGGAGAACTCGTGCAACCCCCCCGACCGATTTCTCCCTCTCGGCGCCACCCTTGACCGAATTCGTATTCCGAATTATAACTTCCACGTTCCTAACTATCGCGATCATTTACTTCGTTCTTGCTCTCTCAAGGTTCTTTCAATACGGCGCACCGATGACTGGACACTGGAAACGTGAGGTTCAAGAGCTCGTTGAAGTGGTGCAGGCGCAGTTGAGGTTCGAGCGGCTGAAGCGTTTACAAGCCAAAAGAGCTGAACAACGGAAGAAGACTGATACCAGAAGGAAACAATAACTCGACGAACAATAAGACCGCGGCAGCTGGGTATACGAAGAGTGTTTCTTAGTTCACGTTGTATGTACTATAGTAAGTTGGTGCTAGTCAACTGAAATCTCAATAAAATGACTGGGGATGATTATGATCCTAGAATATGGAGAGGATTGGGAGCATTTAAAAGGTCAGTACACAGCAATGGTTGGAACTAGCAAGGAAGAGGTGACCGGTGAGGAGTGACCGGTGGAAGACCATGAGATTTAACTCAAATAGAAATAAACCTGGTCGAAATTGCGATTCGGGGTGGAAAATAATGTCGACATCGTACAGGCAAGTGATCTACTAAAAATAAACCGGCTTGCAACTGAAGATTGGTAGAAGTGAAAGGCGTACAGAGACGTGTGAGGACACATCTGATGGAGGGCCCGAGCGGAAGGCTGGGTCTCCGCAGTAGTGACCCATGCTCGATGCGTTGACGTATCGTGCCCCCAGCTTGATAATTCATCTTTGATTGGTCTTATCAGTCATTAACAGTCCCTCTCGCACATCCTACCCAGCTCATTTTGTGGAGGTTGCCAGACACGGAACAAATACATCCATTCAACATAACATCGCAGATAAACAACATGGATTTATATATTTACTGAGTCAAACTGATTTAGAATTCAACGAGAAAGAATGTGATAGTCTGACAAAAAGTAGAAGCCAAGTCAGCATTTCCCGCATAATTGCAGCGCGACGCAGTGTCTGACCTTCGATCCAGGCTTAAAGCTCCAAGCCCGATACCGTCGACAAGCCACATCCTGCCCACGTCCACCACTATGCATTTGTTAGTACTGGGGTCGAACAGAAGAGCAAGATGATGGACGACCTTCGGGCCATGGCGGACTTAGGGGCAGGATATTTAGGAAAGGCTGATGGGGAACAATAAGTGCGTCGGATCTGGGCTTCAGCAAATGTTGAGCTCACTCCTTAGTCAGAGTGTCGTTGACACTCTCGGGAGTCCATGGGTTGCAACCAATACCCCAGATTGGGAGACGGGTGGCGTTGGCGTCCATTGTAATCAAAGAGTAAGAGTGATGGGTTCGAGTGTAGGTAATGTGAATGAGGCCTGGAGATTCCCCCTGAACAGCAGTCGATTTATATACCACTACGAACAGCTATTTATTAATATGTTTGGAAAGCGAAGGCCATTTTTACTTTGTTGTCCTAGGAGCTGGGGAAGATGTTGGACATTCCATTGGAAAGTACGGTCCTGACAAAGAGCGGGCTAAGCGAGGCACATTGTCACAACCCCTGGTGGGAGATGGAAGCGTCATTCGTGGGTCCAGCAATCCCATTGACGGAACGAAGTGGCTTCAATAGGTAAAAAATGATTACTGATTATCGCGGCAGGTGGAATGGAGGTCTGGTGAGATGGTTTAATTGACACGCCGCAGTTTGAAGCGAAACCAATCCCGGTAAGAAGCATGAGTTTAATCTTTCGGGGTCGGTCACACGAAGATCCCCGCTGTGGTTATAGAATAGGAGACACCCTAAAATTTCACCCTTCTGAATGTTTTCCTCTCTCAATGCACCATTGGATGGCCTCACGCCACACGGCAGCCTGTGTCAGCAGTGGCAGGGAAGGCCATCCCGCTCCCTTTCCATGCGATGGCTTATCTCACCTTATTTAGTATATGGCTCAGTTACTTTGTGTGGCCTTGTTCAATCCATGATCTGCCCGCATGTGGCCGAGGACTGTAAAAAAAAAATGGTCGCGACGAACACTGGTAGGAAAGGGGTGATAGATCCTAAGGGTTGCGTACTAACGGTAGATCATATGCTATTCTCATATATGGGTGGTATGGCACATTGCTGAATTTAGGTGTGCGGTGCTAGTGGGAAGCATACCCACGGCGATCGACCTCAAGTGGCTTATCAAGAGATCTCGAAGTAACGCCGAATTACCCTTCTGGGCTATGAGTCGAAAGAAACTACGACTTGCTCATATCAGGAGGCAAAGGACCGGGTAAGGGCAGTGTACGATGATAGAAAGGTGTACATGCCGGGGCAGGTATTAAATCGTTTTAGTATGGAACATAAGTGATACTGCAATAGAGGGCAAAAAATTATATTGCGCGACGCGCATGTAGAGGCTCGGTATCGCTCTTCCGGACTGATTTTCCATCGATCGACTTTGGGTGTGAGATGGTCAATGGTCCCTCGTGTATATTCCTTCTTATCTGTCAAGTCCCAAGATGATTCTTGGTGGTTGGTCGTCTGGTTAATGCACATTCGTCACTGACAGGAACACAGGTGCTTTTGACATTCTCCAATCAAACTTCGTTCGTTTGAACTGCCCTCCATAAACATTTGGTGCAGTGTTGGCAAAGCCGGTTATGTTATGCTATTCGGTGGCGACAAAAAAAATATAGCTCCGCTTTTACCCACCACGCGGGAACCGGTATCTATAACGGTATAACAATCTTCTTTGTGCGGAAGTGTTTCTCTAGCCTTGCCAACGGCCCGTTGAGGAGTTCGATCCACATAGTAGCACTCATTCCAGAAAGGGAAAAGACGGCCTACAGCTGAGAGGAGGCTGAAAGGGGGTAATGTACTAGCATATTTCATACCTTTATATCCACTTTAAACGTCAACTTCGCACTGGACCCACATCTTCGAGACCTTCATCATTCAGGAGCCGCTATCGGCCCGGATAGATTCCAGCTCTCACAAGGCTTCCGGCACATTCACATTCACGCGTTCTAACTTCTGCGAAACAGGGGCTTCTGGTTCTATCGACGGCAAATGTGCACTTGAAATCGTTACAATTACAGCACCCTCACACAGTCAGCATTGAATTATTTATGCCATATATTAATGGTTTGTGGAATTAACCTGGAGTATAGATATTAATATCTGTCTGTACGCTTGTCTACTAAGTCCGCAGTTCCGGCTCTTTAAAGCCTGGGTATATCTATAACATAACTGTCAGGAACGGCTCAAGACTTCCATGGAGTAGGAGACATACAACCAGTCTGGAAAACCCTTATCCGCTCAATGCCTTCAGGAGCACCGAGCACAGGGCAAGAACCTCGCAAGGAACAGTCGCATGTAAATATTCTCGCCCCTACACATCCTCTCATTTCCATCTCTATTCTCCTTCTCCGCAGCGAAATCTGAATCTACGCTGTCTTTTAGATAGGGACTCTGAGGACCGGGGTACATAGTGTAGGAGTCAAAATCGGTAAAGATGAATATGTTGATTTCCAGCCGATTTTTCGCACTTGTGTCGAAGGGTTTAATATTGAGGAGGCGGGTGAGTTGGCCGTTGAGGGTTGTCCACTCGATTGTGTGGATTCGCTCAAAGAGGCTCACGCGGTCGACGTCGAATATGAGGTGGAGGGTGTGGAGGGACGTGTTGGTTGTCGTGCTTTGGTTACGGTGGGACGATGTGCAGAGGGTGGAAAGGAGGTGATTGAGCCAGGGAAAAGGATTTGGGGTGACGTGGTCCCAGTCGATTACGGGTACAAGGAGAGATAACGAATGTAATGACGTGAGGGAGGAGAGGTTGATGTGTTTGGGTGGGGAGGGGATTGGATATTCGTTATCTGTAAATTAGGTTAGGTGTGAACTGTTTGAAACAGCGAGGTTTGAGGCACGTACTGCGGATTTCTAGCACCTGGAGTTCATCTTGGCAGTGGGAAAGTAATTGTTGAATGTTGTGATGCTGTTCGCCGTTGATGACAAGGTGTTCGAGCTGGGAACTGTTGATTGGGCAAGTGGATTGGGTAAGGGCGTCAATGAGTGTGGTGCCTTGGCCTGTTTGGTGTTCGAACGAGAGGTCGAGATATTTTAATTTTGGCTGGGGAAGGCTGCTATTGCTAGCGACAATGGCGGAGAAATCCGATCCGGTGTGGGAGTCAGGTGTTCGAGTAGCGATGTCCATCCAGCCGAAAGACATATTCGTCAACGATTGGTTGACCTTGAGTAAATGGATGGGAAAGTTATTGACTCCGACCAACCGGAGGTCTTCTAGCCTTCCATGTTCGAACACGTCGACGAGGGCCCTGCGGAGTTCGGGACTGAAGGTCTCCCAGTTCATGATAGCTTTCCCGAATCCGAGGATCTCCAGACCTTCGCAGTCCAATGCCGCTCCAGGTGGGGTTTGCGGGAGAGGAGATATCCTTCCCGCCGTATGCGACCATTCTTAGTATGAAGGGGAGCTCTTCGTCCTCAGAGTTGACCCAGAAGCGCGTGCTCCCGTACCAGCTGTTTCTGATTGTCCCCTCTATAATGATGAGTTTTCGAACGAAGCGAGCAATATATGGGGACCTATGGAGAAGTGTGGCGAATGCATGGCAAAGGTGCGGGTGGACACCATCGTCGAGGTGGTGTCGGGTTAGGCGAATGGTGTAGAAGAGGGCATGCTCTGGTGGCAGGGAGAAGGAAAGAGTGGGTAAGGGAGAGGGCATGGAGGGTGGGGGTGTCTGTTGATGGGTTTAGATACGAAGTAATGATTGTGTGCAATATTTCCGGTGGAAGGGAGGACATTTGCGGAGACTCGGGTAGGGCGCGCCCCTTTATATGTATTATTGAAACAGACGCGTCGGAATTCTGGCCACGTGACTGAGAGAACCGAAAAAAATGCAGCCCCCCCCCGCTCGCATTCCACGTCTCTTAGCACACAACCACCACCACCACCACCACCGTTTACCATGGTATGTCCGCCTCGCACTTGAGCTCATTCATAGCTCACTCTCTTCAGGCTGCCCAGGCAACATTCAAGTCCATCAGGTCCGTCATCCCCCTCCTCGACCGCGTCCTTGTTCAGCGCTTCAAGCCCGACACCGTCCGTCCCATCTTCTCTCTTCGCCTAGTCGGGCTGCTGACTTGGTTCATTGTAGAAAACTGCTTCGGGTATCTTCCTCCCCAGCTCCGCCACCAACAGTCCCCTCCCAGAGGCCACTGTTATCGCCGTGGGCCCTGGTGGCCGCGACAAGAACGGCAACGTTATTCCTGTAGATGTCAAGGCTGGCGACCGTGTTCTCCTTCCTGGGTGGGGTGGCAACCCTATCAAGGTCGGTGAGGAGGTAAATAGAATGCCCTGTCGTCACTGGCGTTGGCTGACATTTCTGTGCTTTGCAGGAGTACTACCTTTTCAAAGACTCGGAAATCCTCGCTAAGATTCAGGAGTGAGGAGTTTTACATGAGGGGCTACGTGAGGCTGTGATGAAGTCACGGACAGAGGCCTGGACCATACCACCAAAAGTTTGCTACTAGAGGCCTCTTAATGCGTCTGCCATGCTAATTTGTTTTGTCATTACTTATTCATCTCGCATTTACATCTGCTACCACCACTCAGCACAATTACTAATCTTATACATTTACATTTGTCAGAGGTGTGGGAGTAGCGGAATGCTTCTTTTCCGATGATGTCAAAAGCATTTGAAGAGGAAGAATTTTTCCGGGTCACTTCAGTCCCGTCTTACGATTCACGCGCCTATTCCTCTTTGTGCTTGACAGGCCTGACCTTTGAAAACCGGGTCCTACTGCCATTGAAGCTCGACACGGCCCTCATGAACGCCATGGACGAAAAGTCTCCAAAAGCCTTCATTGTACTCGACAAGGGCCAACAACCCCACTCCCGATCGAGTTCCGGAGATCCACTCGGAGCCGAACAATCTAACGAGCAGCCTAGCCTTCACAATGAGGGACACCACCAAAGTCTTCTCAGATCGGTGATCATTGTCCTCGTTGTTACATTTAGCATGGTTGTCAATGTAAGCACAATGAAAACAATGTAAGCCGACTGTCGAAGCTAATCAATAGTCACTATAGGTTGGCAATACCACCGCCGTGTCAATATCGCTACCAACGATAGGAAGGGACTTTGGGGCGGACCCTTCGCTACTTCAATGGATCGTATCTGTGTACCCATTAAGTTCTGTAAGTTCTTACTTGACCGCTCTAATCTATATCAGTGACTGATTGAGCTATCAAGGGGTGCCTGCTTCTGGTCTGTGGGAGACTAGCAGATCTGTACGGACGCAAGAAAGTCTATCTCATCGGCACATTCTTCCTGGCCGCTATCACACTTGGGTGTGGTTTCGCAAATGGTGGGTTTCATCGCTGCTCGATCGGGATGTGCCGGTGAATGAATAATAACGTTGTAGATATCATTACCTTGATCGTCTTACGGGGGGTGCAAGGAATAGGAGCAGCGGCTATCTTACCTGCGGCAGTACGTCGCTCCCCTTTTTCCTATTCTCGACCAGTACCAAATTAGGCCGCATTGGTTTTGAACAGATAGGCATCCTCGCACACGCATTTCCACCATCAAAAGCGCGGGCGTTTGCATTTGCGACATTCGCTGCTGGCGCACCCGTCGGGGCCGCGTTTGGCTCAGCAGTGGGTGGGGTATTGACAGAGAAGACTGCGTATGTCCTTTCCCCTCATTCACTATGTCACATCTCTCTAATCCCTGTGCTGGTGAAAAATGTCAGGTCAACGTGGCGCTCATCATTTTATTTGTTCACGGTCGTGAATGTGCTCTGCTACATCGGTGGTTTACTATGTATCAACAAGGACACTCCGCATCCGAATGAAGATAGAAAGGTAGACTGGATTAGGCGCATTGTTAGTTACCGCGGGCTTGGTTTTAATTTTGTTCGTACTTGGGGAGGGTGAAATTGCGCCGAATGGATGGACGACTGGATGTACGCCTTTTCTACTTTTCTGCTCGTATGATTGCTCAAAAGAAACGTAGACATCATTGCGTTGTTGGTCATTGGCGTGTTTCTGGTGCTTGTGTTCTTCTATTGGCAGTGGTTCCTTGAGAAAATCCAGGATGAACGGGACGAACAGGAGAGCGTCAGGAGTCAGGTACCGAAAGAAGGGGAGGCAGAGGGCCAAGCTCAAGAGCCACCGTCGTGTGGACGGCTCGAGAAACTCAAACGAGGATCTCCCGCCACCTGTAATGAAACTCTCACTATGGGGCCGCGCGAATGCGCGGTTCGCAGTAACGATGGCCATAGCATTTTTAACTTGGAGCTCATTCACTGCTTGGACGTTTTGGGTGCAGGTTTGTGTCGCCTGTCCCTTTTCTTCTCTCTTAGAGGTTGATAACCAATGGGTTATACGCTCGTAGCTTTATTACCAGAATTACATCGGTATTTCGCCCCTCCAAACGGTTGTCCGCCTATTGCCCATGTTCGTCACTGGGATGCTGTGCAACGCGTTCGTAGGCGTAATGGCAAGTCGTATGTCCATGGTCGCTATCTTGAGTACATTTGCCTCCTCCCTCTCTTCAGGTGTCACAACAACGTCTCAACGGTTTATTAGCTCTAGGAACACTTGGCACCTCGCTCGCTTGTGTCCTCTTCGCAATTATTGACACGAAAGCGATTTACTGGGCATACGGCTTCCCCGCAACGATTATTTCGGTTCTGGGTGTGGACTTCGTCTATTCAGCCGGGACGCTTTACATCGCCAAGATCTCACTGCCGCACGAACTAAAGTCTAGCTGCAGCATTGTTTTCAACTATGGTTCAGGTGGGACATCCTACTGCTACTGAGCGCACTATTCGCGAAAGCTAATTTTCCTCGCATGTAGCTCGGGACGTCAGCAGGAGTGACGATAACGACTGTCGTCTTCAACCGCGTTACTGCAGGCTTGGACTTACAATCCTCGGGATCGGCCTTGGAGGGGGGTAGAGGCGGGGATGTGATTGAGAGTTATCGAGCGGCGCAGTGGACAGCATGTGGGTTTGGGATTGTTGGTGCGCTGCTTTCTATTGCGTTCTTCCGAGGTGTAGGTGTGCCGGGACATACGAGAGCAAGGGAAAAGGGTGCCAATCATAATACCTTGCGGCTAGAAGGAGGAGAGATAGGACCAGAGAGGAGTGCAAAAGAAAAGGAAACTGCGTGAGTACGTGAGTTGAGGCCTCAAAGCCTCAAATTCCATTCTTACATTATCCCTCAAGGCCGAGGGGTAATTATACAAGGTCGTTTGTTCAGTGGTGTTGGAAAATATTATCCCTAATAATTGGATTGCATTAGAATGGTAACAGGTTGTAATCATCCCCACCATATTCACTATCACCACCCGTACGCCACCATATCGACACCGATTAACAGCATCATGTATTCATTACTGTATTAAATATTAGGCGACTCGACTTTAGTCTCACTATGGCGAGCTGCAGGTTTCCTCAGGCCTCTCCTCTCACTTCGAATCCTACAAGTTCCCACTTGAATATTGTTCGTTCTCTCTGTATTGAGAATTCATACAGTACCATCTTGATGGTGTCCCCCACTATAGCCAATGCACAAGGATGCCAACAAGATCAATCTCATACACAAGGACGGACACCTCCTTCTCAGTCACTCCCCTCCTCGCTAACGTGATCGCCAGTGAGACCCCGTCTGTCATTACAGAACCCTTGGCGGTGTTTACACACATTATGTGCTACAGTCGACTCTGTCATAACCCATAGAAGTTTGTGGAAGGTTTTTGCTATGGGTTATAACAGAGTATGGGTTTCAAGAAAGATATAAAAAAATCGATTAAAAATCAATTAAAAATAATACCACGACCACTGAAACAACATCATGGGTCTCCACCTCTGCTGGCGCTACACAAATTAAGGTCAATAACGAGTTGATACCAGTGAGTGTCACAACATTACTTACCCCGCTTGTGCTTCAAGCTTTTGTTTGTTTCCCTCTGGCTTAGGGAGATCTCCAGCTGCCTTCCTGAGTCTAATCACTGCAGTTGTCCTCCGTAAATCAAGCTCATCCAGATTTACCATAGGGTGTCCCTCGAAGAGAGTAATCACCTCTGCTTTGTTGACAAAATTTGCGTTACTGTCAAGTCATTTGGAATCTTCCTTGGCAATCATCTGGCCTTCAACAAGCTTTTTTTTGGAGGGTGGTCTTCTGTATGCTGGCTTGATTTTTGAGTTTGGCAAGCACTTTTTCAAGGATCTAAAGTAGTTTTAGAGACATATAAACATGGAGAATGTTTGTAGAAATTCCAGGAAGCTCAATATTTCAACTTTTCCAAAGTCAGCTATTGTATAAGTGCCCAGATGTTATGCTCCATAATAATATATTTACCATATATAGACACTGGTGTTGGTTTTTTGCAAACACACACCTAAGACCTCGGGATGCACACAATAGCTCGAGTGATGAAAACATCAATATAACACTTACAGTACTCACCATTTTCACTAAGACAGTTAGTTACTGTTCCTCCATACCATGCAGACCATGCTCCACAGTATATAGACCTTTCTTCTTGTTGCCTACTGCTCCCTCAGTCCTTGTTTGTACATGAGTGCTGAGGTGAGCCAACTCAATACATATGATTATTGTACATATAACTGACTGTACCATAGCTTTACACATTTCTACAACTGGTGCTATGGGATTTTCTTCTCAAAGAGCTATGGGTTATGGGTTAAGTGGGTGCTATGGGTTCTGCCATCAAAACCCCTGCAAACCAACTTCAGAGAGCCAAAACACTATGGGGTATTGCAGAATATGGGTTATTACAGGAATGGGTTATGACAGAGTTGACTGTAGGTAGATACAGGTGACTCTGTCCTAACCCATGCTGTGATAACCCATACTCTATGATACCCATAAGATTTAGCTTCCACAAAGTTTGTTTGTAGGGGAAACCCCATAACTCTCTCATCTGCTGTAACCATAGGCCCCAGAGGTGGAAAACCCATAGCGCCCATGCCATATTCAGAGCAGTATATTTGGGCGTCTAAGCTTCGAACTTTCAGGAAAGCTGAGTTGAGTTTGGAATTCAAACACTCTCTGAGAGTGGAAACTGAAGAGATCCTCTACTATGGCTCCTTTTTGTGAGTGGTCTCCTTTACTCCATAGGGTATTTCGGATATTTTAATATCAAAATAAAAATTATTGATCTCTGGTACAACCCATACTCTATGAAAACCCATAGCTTGGGACTTCCACAAACTGTTATGGGTTAAGACAGAGTCTACTGTATGTGTGGTGAGCCCAGAAAACTAGCACTCCCAATGATAGAAAAATGTCTTGTAGGCCCATCCATTGGGTCATCTCTCAGGTGTAACTGATATTCATTGAAATCAGTTAGTGGCATGGGGTGGCCTTTAAAATAGGCACTCTGTACTATACAAGCATGAGCTTGTGGTAGAAAGAGAGGATAGGGAAAGATAGCATTGCCATTCCAAAGCACACAGCCAGCACAGCATACCATCTAAGCCCCTAATACCCTGAGTTCCTCCACCCAAAATATGAAGGAAAAGAAAAGGGGTATTTCTCTGACTCCTAGCTAGGCAGCTTAGCAGGAGCAACAATACTATCCCCCCCCAACCCTTTGGTCAGCACCAGGGTTCGGTCATTCATGAATATCTTTGCCCCTGTTCACTCTCATCCCCTCATTTTTTGTATACTCTTTACCGCTTGATATACACATCATTTGGTGGTAGTTTGAGACAGCTAGCTACAGTACATCATAAGATATGAATTTCTGCTCATGTCATGCTCACCAGAAGAGTGCCATGTCGGTGTAGGAAATTGGATCAAAGCTTTAACCACTTCTGTCCAAGTTACATCATGGATACATGAACTTTAGCAATCCGACAAACTTTGGTCCTCCATTGCCTCACATCAGCATAGTGTGACAAAGGCGTGACGACCGAACCCCCGGTGCTGACCGAAGGGTTGGGGGGGGGATAGTATTGCCGAGTCTGACCATCCCACGGTCCTGAATTCCCACCACATCACAAACCTACGGTCCCTGGGCTTAAGAGCTCAAGCGCTCAAGGCCCCACAGAGGGGGTGTAATTGAGAGTTATCGAGTGACACAGCCATCGAATGGGCCTGGAATTATTCCTGCGTTACTTTGGATCGATTTTCTCCGAAAAGTTGACTACAAGCAGTAATGGACAACGGGCTCACTTCTGTGTGCTTGAGTATGTAGCACCGACTCATCATGTGTACATAGTCGTGTGAATGTGTGCTGCCTTAAAAGGGACACTTTGGCTTGCTGACACACCAAGTCATCCTCCTTTCGCCCACCATGACCTATGGGTGCCTTGACTGCAGCCGCACGTTTGCCTCTAATGCAGCCGTGCAGTCGCACTCCAGGGCTAAAGGCCATAGGATTGGGATAGAGTGTCGAAGGTGTGACAGGATTTTTGTAAACATCAACGCCTTGAATAATGTAGGCTCCGGTCAGTCACCTGGCTTATCATCATCCCTCACTATGTATGTTAGCACCTTAAGGATGCCCCTATTCACAAGGGCCGTGATAGGCGCGCCCAGAAGGTATGATCTATCTACACACAATCGTCCACTGAGCATAAGTTAACTCCCTTGGTTGATCTTAGCGTACGGCTTCGGGTCGTAATTGGTGCTCTGCTTGTTCGCGCAATTTCTCCAGCCCACAGGCACTTGCCCAAGTAAATGCTTTACATTTTCCTGCAGGAGTTGTCCAGCGTATTCACCCGAACCTCAGCATAACGCTTCTCCCATACACTACGGTAGAATGTTTAAGTGCTTGTTCTGCGCAAGCCTATTCAAGAGTCCTTCAGCAATGGCCATGCACATTGAGTCTGGATGTCACGGTGTCAATCGCCACCAGGTTACAAGCGCCATCCACAAGCTCAAGATCATACCTCAAATATCCGTTGCCCGGAGAATCGAAGGCCCAATTAGGCCGCCGACCCGTTTCATTACGTACTCTGCAAACGAACGTGCGTTCAATGGGAGAGCATATGAGTGCTACATTTGCCACGCTACCTTCGCAAGTCTCAATAGGCTCAATCAACACCTCAATTCTCCTACCCATGATAAGACGGAGTTCCAATGCCCAAAGTGCAAATCTGAGTTCCAATTAATCTCCGGCTTGACGCAGCATATCGAGAGTGGAGTATGTGGGATTGCGAGATTCAAGGAGATCGCGAGCCACTTCAAGAGACTTGCTTATCGTTTCCCGAAGATGCTTACACTCTAGGACTGATCTCACGACCCCACATAGTCCTCAAACTCGATACTGATATGACCATAAGCCATTCGGGCTTCGCGGTCTGATTTATGTGACCTTGTTGAGCGCGAGTTGAACAGAAAGTTTTCCTGCTATGTAACCTAACTTTGATTGATGCTGTGTACAGTATTTGACTCCTCTCAGGCTGCCTTTTCAAATAACATTTCTTGAAATTCTGATGGTGCCAGTCATTGCACATCGATACTCTTCCTGACACGATGTAATCCGATAACCCGACGACGTAAATGTAGTGTCGAGGTATAATAGCTCTAGTAGCTTCGGGCCTCATACTGCTAGGACCGAACGGCCGACTGACGGACGACCATCACTGCAAGAATAGACATTAGCCTTGAGTCATGCGTCTCATATGAGTTAGCTCTGGACCCTGTTGAATGTCAAGGAGCGACGCGAGAAAAGAATAACAATTGTTTAACGCGGCATCGAGATTCAGGGACCCCGAGTTAACGAAGGGGGCACACGGGGTGCAGAGTGGATGAGATAACTTACACATTAGCATAAGAAGTATAGCTCATGCCAGTTGAGTTCCCTGCAGCCGAATTGTAAATTGCAGAGAATGCTGTTCGTTATCAAAGCGAGCAAAACATATCAGTGAGAAAGGTACAGAGTCCTAGTATAAACGGTATCTTCCCTCCCCCGACTTCATAGTCACAGAGTCACCTGCTTCCAAGCAAACTCAAATGAGCCGCCTGCCTTGGAGATTCCAGTTAGCGCGCTGGAAGCCGACCGCCCCTAAGTTCTGTCATAGTGTGAGTGGCCTGTTAGGTCTGTCTGATTATTTGTCTCATTTGCAAGGGGAGCTATATATCTAAATCAAGTCCGCAGGTGTAGGTATACTTTACACATCGACGAGATACAGTATAAAAAATGGCTAAAGTCGGCCGGAGTGGAACTCAGGAAGACACCAAGTTTCGATGTGTTCGGACTCAATCATTAATCAAATTATACCGGCCGCGGAAATTTGATTTGATTGATATATCCATTCATCTTATTCTCATAGAGCTGTTCATGTGAGGACCTTGGCGTCCGCACAATACTCCACTACTAGATTTCAGTAGTCGATTAACGGACACATCCTCTTTCGTCCATGATATACATGATGGTCTAAATGGTGTATTAAACGAGCTTCGCTCCACGAGATCATAGGAATACTATTTTCTCCATAGCAGGTCCTTGGACGGGGGCAGGTTAGCCGGCGGGGTACGACTTGAGGGTGATCCTGCTTCGGCCAGTCAGGGCAATGCCAATAAGTGTCGTGCCAGAACACTGAATACCGAGCCTTCAAAAACAATAACATACCAAAAATGATGTTGGTTATTGGGACAAAAGTCTGGAGATAAAGAGATCTCCGACATTGCGTCAACCCATGAGAGGTGAGAGTGGATAGGAATTTTTAAACCTTCACAACGAAGAACCGCAGGGTCGGTGAGAATACGCATGCGGCAGGATATTCAGCCGTTAAATTCAGGGAGGGATTCAGGGATCCGGCCAAGTTCCTCTGGCTTTGATCTAGACGGTTTATTGTATAGCCAAATTGTAACAGGATAAACGGCACAATAGGATGGTATTGGACGGCAACAGCTCACATGTCATTGGATAATTTTTGTTCCTCGTGGTGGCTCAAATTTGTGATGCTTCTCTTGGGCAGGCAATCTTGGCGTTGCAACCTAAAGAAACATTGTATTGCTTCGAGTGTTCGTTATACAGAATCGACTCACACAAAGCACGCGGTTAATTGTCCGCTCCCGCTCAATGGGTACACGCTAATGGCCCATAATACCTACGGACACACGTACTCAGTGGTACAGTGATACCCTACGCCACTAAGGCTGAGAGCCTGCCGAAGCATGGGGAGATGATGGGTGACATTCGTCCGATTGCTATTAGGGTTTGATCCACTTTGATGGACTATATACAAACGATTCTGCCTCTTGTCACCTTCGGTGAGAGGAGTGATAGCAGGGGATCCCTCACGTTTCAATTGTTGCAGTTTCCCCAGCCTTCCCCATTACCCAACTGGATTATCCTCTACTATTTGGGCTTATTTCAGCCTTATCGCCTCCCGGCGTTTGGCGATGACTGCGGACTTAGCGGTGGGCGAGTCCTGCTTAAGTGTTTATGCATATGTCTTGGAGTACCCATAGAGGCTCAGCCGACCACTGAAATCCGGCTGCTCTGGCCAATAGGATAGGACAAAAAGTCTCCAGGCAAAGGAAGACAAACCTCGTTCGATCCAGCTCCGGCCCAAAAGAAAGATAATTAGACGATGTAACACGGAGGATGACTCAAGGCCACACAACGAACTCTCGCGATGTCCGCTACGATAATGCCGAAGGGAGCAAGAGAAAAATGAATTTACAGGAAATGCACCCTGAAATCAACATCACGAAGCATCGCCCTGTTGTCTTCGTTTGGATGTTTGAATGAACTTTGTATGTCGAGCAGTAGAACCACACACTACTAAATATGGCAGAGACCCCCTCCCGGAAGAGTAACCGGTGATCGTATGTTCTTCGAGGGTGTTTTATTGTTATTTTCGGGGGTTGTGTAGGAAGTTTTACCAACCAGCCAATCATACTTTAAATCGCATCGCTTGAAATAGTGTTTGGCTGCGGTCTGCTCCACAGTTCCGCTCTATTTTTGGACACTGACTCATTGGTCGGTCAAAAACACTCATTTTCTACGTAGAAACTTTGAAGGCCCCTACCAAATGGGTATGTGCATAAGCCGAGTTATCGACATTGTTGTCCCCGTTCATTAGTGTCCCGCATCTCGTTACATTGTCCACTTCTCCATACAGCATCACCTCCGCCCTTGTCATTCGTTGCAATCAATAAATGTCTTGACGCGCGGATGGCTTCTTCTTCCGGCGGCAATTCCTAACATACTCAGCCAACAGTCATTTGACCCTCAAATGTTCGATAAAAACCTTCGGCAGCGCTCGCAGTTTTCCCATCAGCAAACGCTCTTCTGGTCCAGAGCAGGGCATGGCTTCCCCGCGGACTGTTCTAACTAGCATTAATTTACTAAACTCGGTACGAGGCACCGGGGTCGGGGTAGCTTAACCTACCACACCATCCCCTAGTAAAAAGGACCAGCCTTTTGTAGGCCTTTTAGCTTTGTTTTACCTAAATGTAACCGTCCAGCACTACGCCTCTAATCTGCAAAGAGGAGCAAGCCACATGTAACAAATGATAAAAATCAACTTCTAATATTTCGAACATCAAGCCACTGGGCATCGAATGAGAGTAGAGGTAGTGATCAAAGGTGACGAGTTTGAGAGGTTTAAAGCATACGAGATCCCCTGCGATGAGACGCGAGGGAACAACTGAAGGAACGGTGATCATCAGTGGCGACTGTAACGAGGTGAAAAAGGAAAGATCACTTACTATCGTGATAACCCTTATAGCCTGGGGTATTTATATCGACGGGAGAAGAGTATCAGCCACATGTATTTCTAGAACTATACTCTCAGACCAATTGTTTACGGAGGGGTAAAGTAAATTATGATCACCAGAGATCATCCAGACACGGCTACTTGTTACTTTAGTCCTTAAAGTACCTAGTAAACTATTAGTTTCTAGCCAGGCCATCATGGGACCCGCATAAGTACCACAAGGCAGATGAAAACCGTTCAGAGGCGGTGAGCGTGGTCCAGGCTCATTGAGTAATTTATTACATCAATTATTCCTAGCCTCTGCTCGATATTGAGCCACATGTACGTCAAGTCTGCGTGACCAAAATTCTTTCCATCAGCGGTCAGATTTATGGCGACAGGATATGTTACGTATGTACCCTAGTTCACAGAAATGCGTCGTATACATTATTTTGCATGTGAATGTATGTAACGCATCGCGAGTGGATACTCCAAAAACATTTGATGAGATTACTGACCCTGATGAAATAAAAGTCGCATCAATCCCTGCCACGTCGCTTGGGCAGATATTCGACACATGTCAATATCGCAAGTTCCGGAAGCGCGAAAGGGAAGAGTACCCTCTTGTCTTTGATCTTTCCTTTCGCCGGTAGGCTTCTCGCCTTACCTGAAGAAAAGAACTTTGATCTCCTGAAGGCCTGGGAAAATTGAACTCCGGATGTCCCCCAACACCTCTTGGAGATCTGCCAAGTTCACTGTCATGTTGATTTGTATCCATCTCACAACGTCCGAGAGCGACTGAGATCATCTACTCGTGTAGGCTTGGGTCATGGGAGATTGATCATTTTCACAAGAGCTATGGGCGTGGATGAGATATCTTCTCCCACCTTCAACACCTTCTTAATTCCCAACATTTTAAGCTTCTCAGTGACCCTTGTAAATCACGATCAAAAAAGAAGAAAACCGAAAGGAGCCCTTTGCCCGCCATCCCGTATAACTCCCGCCCGCCATCCCTGAATCCACAACCCTTAGGACAAGCGGGATATTCCTCGGGAACCCCTCCCAACCAACATCTCTTCTCAATTCACACATACACCGAGGCCTGGGTAAGAATTCGGAGTGAGCACACACGTCTCCGACTCGCACCGAAGCTCGCAACAAAAACACAAAAAAGAGTACAAAAATATACGCGGCAATTCAATTTTTTTTTTTTACCCACCGTTTTCCATCCAATCCCACTGTGTTCCAGGGCCGGTAGATTCACCGGTTAATTCAAGCTGTCGGATTATAATACTTCCGAAATTGCTGTATGATATTGTCTATGACTTTGAGAGGTATTGAAAACTTGCTAGGTCCCTTATCTTGCGTATAAAAGGACCGCCAACAGGCTGGCTTTAAAATTAGGCGCGCTGAATACAATCTTTTCTGGCATCAAAGCCCGTCTCCTGCAAGCCAACCAGATTTATTTGTGTTCCTGTCATTGCTCATCTTCCGTCTTGGCGGTCGAAATTCGACACACATGGAGACCCGTTCATTGGAGGCGCGTCCAATGAATTCAGTGTGGTAATAACCTCAGCCTCTGCGCCTCATGGCTCAAACCCGTAAATGGAACGTGGTCTGGACCTAGACCCAGGTCCTCCAAGAACACTTCAAATTACCTAGGGAGAAGGGTTACTCACTCCACTTCTTCCCTGACAGCTATATTCTATGGCCTTCGATAGATGCATATACGTTTATAGAAGACGCCCTTTGCTTTGGGCGGTGCTCATTGATTGGTGTTGCACTCTGGCTGCCAAAACCAGCCCGAATCATCACATCAAACGACATGAGGGCGAAAAAAAAAAAACAAAGGGATCAAAATTTGCTACACAAATGACAAGCCACATACAGGTACAGGGGTAGTTAAAATTCATTCTACTTGTGATTCGACGAGGAGGGTTGGAAGGAGCTACAAGAAAAAGGTACTGTGTTGTAGAGGTCCTGCGGGTAAACTCAACCACTGTCCGCCATGAAAAAGCGCATTATACGAATGAATCTAAGGGAGAAGAGACAAATCGAAAAAAAAATCAAACAAGGGTTAAAAACCCCCGACAAAATTACGCCAGAAAGGACATCCCTGCACAGACAAAAAGAGTATCCACGCTAGAAGCCCACACCATGAGGGAGTAATACCGAGTATAGTTGGCAACAGCCGCAAATATCCGCATCGACAAAAATTGTTGCATCGTTCAAAAATACAACCAGCTCATATCACCACGAGCCATAAACCTCGGGTCACTAGCCCGTAAGCCATGGCCCTTCCCCAAACTCACTCCTAAGACCCTTCTCCCTCCCCCAGCATCGGTTAATATGAATGTTTAATGCATCCCAAGTGTGCCAGGTGCATACCCCTGCCCGTATTCATCGCCACCCATATCTACGCCTACACTTGATTCATGTAGCGGCAAATCAGGCTGCTCCTTGACATCTCCGCCCATCGTGGCAGATGGAACCAAGAACGCACGCTTCGCGTTGGGAGGTCCCAGTGTTTGCGAAGCCAACCGCTTAAATGCAGGTCGCAACCTTCCCACACGTCCAGATTCCCCAGAAGCAGCGTCGTCGTCAGTATCACCTTCCCGATCCACAGACACAGACGATGCGCGGGAAGACGAATCACCGGTACTCGATGCCGGACTCCCGCGGCGCTGAGCGAACTGACGATAGATGTGGGCTCCCTTGGAGATATTGTCGCTGTTGATGCGCACCGAATGCACCCGCCAGAGAAGAATCGCCAGGCGAGCCACTGTGGGTCGTAGAGGTGCTACTGGGCCTCGAGTCGGTGGCAGCGCTCTGCCTGAGCAGGTCAAACTTGACCGAAGGAACTACTCCAATTCCCTTGCCCGCGACGACCGGGCTTCCACCCTGGATGATATTATGGGGGCCAGAATAAGCAGTAGGGCCTATCGCCGGTATCGTGCCTCTCCTCATCTTCGGTGCCAGACTGAGATTAGTCGGGCGCCTTTCTTGCCAACACGGCGGCTTCATAACTTCTCAAATCTTCCTGCAATGTCGTTCGTACTCCAGACTCGCCGTCGTTATTTGCATCCGGTTGGGAGTGATCGTGACTGTTTTGGAATGACACGGCAACGGTGGGCGTCTTGGAGCTGGGCATAGAAGCCACCCGGGGACGCCTGGACCCAGGAGGAGACATCAGCTGATGCTGCTGTTGCTGATGTTGTTGCGATGCATTGGTGCTGGGTGACTCAGTGGCAGGACCCGGCCCACTGAGGGGTGTGCGCATATATTGCTTCCAAAAGTCTCTCATTTCTTTCACATCGACTTCTCTAGGGGTGGTGCCACTACCTAGGCCGTTCGTATTGAGCGCGCTCGTGCTGGCGCTCCTCATGGGAAGGGTCATCGAAACTTGCGACGCGGATGTTTCCTTCAAGGGCATGGGTGTCGCGTCCGGGTCTTCGGCGTGCAATCCAGATAACGAGGGCAATCCACCCATATCCATATTCATATTAGGGAAGAAGGAAGTGCCATCGGCGGCCAGGCCTGCGAGCACATTAGGATCATCCAACGACATTAAACCAAAGGCAGACGAGAAGCCGGGCTCGCCTCCATTCAACCCACTCTGGTTGGTGACGCCTGTAGGAATTTTGCCGCCCGTTGCTAGGTCCTGGCCTGCATAGTCGCCTGCGGGATTCGAAAGATCTCCGAGGGTCTATATCAGGCGTAAAACAAGAGGGAGAGAGTGGCCGAAATGGCGTTGCCAAAAGTAGGACATAAGTAACACAGCAAACACGAATACAAGGTAGGTTGATGAGCGTCTGATATCAAAAAAAATCATAGGATGGGAAGCGGATATCCACACTTACGTTATAAGACAACATATGGGCGTGTTGGCCTTGGGCCTGCTGTAAAGTGAGATTGCCCAAGGGGAGGTGGACAGAGGAGGAATTGGCGGAAGAAGGCACACTGGAATGCTCGGCCGCGCTGGAACTTCCATCGCTATCTCCAAACTCGACGGATCCGCGACGTAGATAGGTAGCAGAAGTTGGGGCCTGATGTGGATACGTCCCGGCGCCAGAAGGGAGGTGTTGTAACCCGTGGGGGATCCCGTGGCTGTTCACATACTGGTGATGTCGCTGCTGGGGGTGTGAGTGGTGTGACAGGGAATTATGGCCACGGTGCATATCCTTATCTGTATGGGTAAAAATGAAACAAAAACAATGATATCCTTGCTTAGCACTACAATTAATTCTAGTAACGATAATTAAGAGTATTACCGTGGAGGCTTTCCTGTTGGACAGTATGGTAGGAGTCGGAAGGTTCCTGGCCATGGCTCCACGACACCCACGATGAGCTACCGGAGGCCGAGCGAGGATCGGAATAGATACCAGGCGGTGAGAGGGTAGACGAGCCCGGTATACCAGGACCCGTCCCGCCGGCGGGGGTAAAGTGCGCATTACTTGGTGCTGCACTGTTCCTGAAGAGTTCTGCCTGAGCCCTATATTTCGAGGTAAAATCGGTGCTTGGGGCGGCGGAGGAGGGATCGGGGTAGAGTGGCGGGAAGGCGAAGGTCTGGGAGCTGTAGAGGCTCTCAGCCATGGTAGTAGGTACGGATGAAGGGGGTGGGGGTCCGAGGAAAAAGTCGTCGGGGTAGGAGACGGGGATGCGGGAGGAGAGAGAGGTGGAGGGTGGGTTGGAGATGCCATTGGAGGGTATGGTAGGGCGAGGATTGTGTCCTGGGCCGACGGGAGCTGTCTGTCTGTGGAACTTGACAAAGGTGCAGCGACATTTCCGCTGAACACATTTTGCTAAGATGAGAAAGGAGAGTTGGTCAATAAAATAGAATATGAGTGGGGAGAAAGGGGCATACCACAGGGATTGCTGCCATCACAGGGGAGAGAGGATTGGACACACTGGTCACATGCCTGTTTGGAGGTAGTGGCGCGTGAGGCTGAAGCGGAGCCCTTCCGTCGGGAGCCTTGGGTGGTGGGTGGTTTTTCATTTGCATGGCATTTGTTAACATGTCTCGAAAGGAGATCACTGACGCGAGGTGTAAGGCGCGGAGCTGGGGCTGGGGAGGAGAAAAAAATAGGGCACCTTCTAGCGAATTGGTCGCCACAGTGCTGACACTTGTAGGGTCTATCACCGGTGTCTGTGGAGAATGGGAGCGGTTGAGGATCGGAGGTGGGGTTGATGAAAGCAGAAAAGGAACTCACGAGAACGCATGTGGCGGGCGACATGCTGAGGGCGAGTAAAGGTGGCCTGGCAGACGGGGCACTTGTGGTCTCCTCCCATCGTGTCGAGGTGGTCGCTGGTCAATGACGGCGTAGTTATTTAAGATCAGTTTAATTCCTACTTAGTTACTCTCCCCAGACGTCATCTTCACACGGCCCTTGGCAACGCACGACCCCCCCCCCCTTCCCTTCCCTCGGCCCCCCCCCCACCCTCTTCCCTGTCCTCCCCCGCTGCGCCTATCTCCTCCGCCCTGACCCCCCTCCCGTGGGCGGAGGCACTTGCTCCCAGAATGCCTTCGTCATCGTCTCTCCGTCCCGAACGCACAGACCACCAGCCCAGCCACCGACTCAGCCACTTCACATATGACGTCTTCTATTTGCGCAAGATCGTAGCGGAGATCAATCCACTGCCAAAGCGAACATCGGGTAAGTGACGTCAGCACACCGTCACACGCTCATAACACCTTTAGCAGCTGTTCAACGGACCTCGGCGCAGCCATCGGACAAAATACCTCCGCAAGAGCCCTGCAGGAAATATCACGGTCGATCAGCAGTGTGTCCATTATCCCAGGAGGAGCCCAACCGCCAGCCAGAATAAAAATGATAAAATTTTCAGAAAGTCCCGGAAGAGGCGCAACGCCCAGAATGGTTTAGCGTGTCGATATCCGCTGTCGCCGTGTTGTCTCGTGCAAAAAGGAAGCCATGCCCAAACAACCTCCCTGCATGTCTAAATTCACATATTCGTGCCGACGACCGGCTTCCCCATTTTATCCGGCGGACCCCCCTTCCATCGCAAGATCAAGATTACGCATAAACCCATCTTCCTCACCCCCCTTGGAAGAAAAGATTTTAAAGGCTTGAAGGGGGGTGTGAGGAAATAAATAGATGTAACAGACGGGCACCCGAAGTGCAAGTTGGTAACCCGGTGGGCTGTGCGGTGTGACTGCACGAAAAAAGAAGAGAAGCGCACGGAAGATCTTTGCAAAAAAAAAAAAAATACAGCGGCCGGCCTTCGTCCTTTCCACTCCACTTCCCACTCAAAAGTCTCTCCCCGGGCGTCCGTCCTAACTCGGACACTAGCGTGTCCTTGCTCAATCGCAGGCGGTCCAAGGGCCGCGAAGGGGGAGAGACATGGAAGAGGATGAGATAGGGGTCATGACTTCCAAGGGCCTATGCCGTTCCGGAAAGCTTCCACGTTCCCGGTCTCGGTCTCTCGAAACCAGACTGACGGAACGGGAGAAGCCTGAGGGATACAATGGGAGGGAGAGTTGTGGCCTCTCCCACATCTGGAAGTACGCTGTTCACGTAACTCCATTACCATCAGAACTCGTGAGCGAGGAAGGGATGGCAGGATATCGATGGCCGGATTCAGACGTGTGGATAGCAGCGAATACCCAGTTGTCCATCAATTTCTTGATGAAACTGTAACGGGCACAGCAATGAAAGAAATGGAAGACCAAAAAAAATCGAGACAAATAAAGAAAAAACACTGAAACTCACGGAGTGAGGTTGTCGATTCCAAGTGTACTTCATATCAACGGGGATGTAGTGCTTGTTGGGAAGCGTATAAGATACCTCCTGGACTCCCGGATTTTCAGCGATGATCCGCTGACCCATCTTGAACAGCGTCGCCTATTTCACCAGCAAGAGAGAACAATAGTCAGTGATGTCACAAAACCCCAGAAAAGTCCAAATCAGCTCTAGGGAAACGTGCACCCATCCCGCCCAGCAACATGGCTCCGGGGTTGATGACCCCTAAGTATTATTTCGAACATCCAACATCAATTTTCCCAACACCACCAATTTCAAAAATTAAACGATCAACGCAAGAAATGAGATGAATGAATTGCTGTGGAAAAAAAATTCCGTCCCGACACTAGCAAACGAGGGGTCTCGTATGTGTGTGAACGCTTGCACACAATTCACATGCTCGCCTGTCATACTGTGGAGCTGCTCAGCCAGGGTCGTCCAGGACTTTGCTAAGCCCTACGCACATGCTCCAACACATATGTATGACCAAAAAGGCGACCCCCAGAAACAAACAAAATGGGCGGGAAAGAACAAATGTTTCAAATTCAGAAAATCAAAAACGGAGATACGCACTTGCACGCTGGCACTCTCATCCTCGGCAAATACTTCCGTTGTGGCTCGTCTCGCGCGTACCGCAACCCCCTCATCCCATACGCTTCCCCTCGAACCCTTTGTCGCCCTTCTTCAAAGGCACCGCAAACTCGAGCTTCTTCTCGTCAGTAGGCGCTCTAATCGCAACATCGCTGAACGTATACGTGAGGTCCACAGCTGTCGAGAAGATACGATCGTTGACGGGCGTGAGGGTCGTATACTCATCACGGATAAATCCTTCGAACGCAGAACCAGTGGATTTCAAAACTGTAGCAGAAAAAATCAGTTTTACACCATAAGATGATGGCGGGAGGCAGCGGGGAGACGCACCTAGAAGATCGACGATGCCGGCGCTCACGTTTGCAGTCAACTTGTCCTTGCCAGCGGTAGCATCGATCTGCAATAGACGCACAATACTGAGTATCACCCCCCACAGAAAGCTCAAAAAGGGATAATAATAAAAAACTCACGATAGCCTTGACTATCTTCTTGTCCTCCCCATCCCTGTAAAATGAATGGGGGTGCTCTTCATACTGTTGTTGCTCACCCGCCACTTGGAATTCGAGTCCACCGAAGCTGCTCAACGGTGACGTGTGCCTTGTGGATGTGCGCATATTTCGATACGAGGAATGTACCAAGGTGCAAGGCAAAGCGCTCAGCGGAGAGGATATGAGGAGATACCTTAGCAAGGTCTACACATGACGGTAAGCCAACGGTACACCTCTTCGCAGCAACGTCGATGACTTACAGTATGTGATATTCTTGACTAGAATCCCAAGGAATCACGGCGTGAGTCAATACATGGTATTTGAAGCAAAGAGCAAGTGGATGAAGATAGAGGAAGAAGGAAAAGAGATGGAAACGTACTGGAGTCTGTGGCAACGACGACACCATTGTCGGCTTCAGTGTAGCTAGTCATCCAGGTACCATCAGTACCCCACCCCTGACAGAGTCCAGACCGCTCTCTCTTATGATTTCATCCCACAGCGGGTTGACAGACGAGAGAGAGTCGGCCTAGATAGGGCGCAACGTTTCGCTCACCTAGTAGCAATATCGCCTTCAAGGAGTGCGGTGATGTTGTACTCGACGACATGGTGCCACTTGCCATCCCTCACGATACGGAAGACACGAACATTAGCCTTGCCATACTTGGCGTATGAAAGCGCTGAAATTTCAGCAGACATGATAGAACAGTTGATCTGGTAGGATAAAGAGGGAAAGAGGGTTAGCGTGAACATCAGGAGGCATGGTGGTAATGAATAGGACCGCAGGTAGAATCGCCGTCAATTATCGGACGTTCCGTGGCAGCTGGGACCTGGGACCTGAGTACCAACACCGCGGGGCCAGGTACACTCATGGCACTGACGCTCACATGGCCTGATTTCTTTCCAGCAGGAGGTGATGCAGGTCGCCGGTTGAGACTTGATCCACGGTCCACTGCGGATTCCAACTCAGTAAAATGACGATACTTACGGGTATGAGGAACCAAGTTGCTCTTCAGGCCGAAGAGTGGATAATCTCATGATAACGTATCGATCTACAAATGCCTTATTGGTGAGGATGTTCTAGGCAGGCATTATCACGAGATTGATGCGATGTATAGACACATGACCTAGGTATGAAGGGTATAATGGTAAGCACGCAATGCCCACTGAGTCGTCGAAGGTCTTGGATGGGTTTCCCTGTAATGGCCAATATCGCTCGACGCAATAGAATATATCTATCATGAGACCAAGTCCCTTCGTTGTAGATGCAACAGTGATTCAAGGTGATACCGATAAGAAGGGGCCTTAGCATACGGCAACCCCCTCGGTCTTCTTCCATTTCGGCTGGGAATCTTGGTTTCTACAGAAGGATTTGAAATTATAGACCCTCTTTTCATTAACATCAGTCGATACATCATTCCGACGGCACCAAGCGATCAAACAAAGGACTCTGACGCAAGTTCCTACGTCACCGGAGACAACCACAACAAATCTTGCGAAGCTTCCTTCCCCTTAGCTCTATAGCATCACCGATAGCACAAAAACCCATAGCGGTGGAGCACCCGCGACGTCATTGTGCAACACGATATTATTATTAAACATGACGCGCGGCGCCTTTACACCTGGCTGTTAAAACAATATCAGACAATATCTGGGTCACAAGTGAGTGTGACCCTTTTCGGAGGAAGGGATCCTCGACTACTTAGAGTTCTATACTCTCCTTGTGTTTAAACTTCCGACCAGCTCGATCTGCCGCACGGAACCGAAACTGGTTTCCATATAGCTCGAATTCAAAATGAGGCCTGTCCAGAACCGTTGATTCAGGCGGGCCCACAGGTTCAGGGAGGGGAAGGGGCATATGAGCATCATGAGATGGGGGTAACGTCGAATACAGCGGAACGGCGAAAACAAATATTGAGTTTTGCTTGGGCAGTACTGTGCGGCGACGTTATTCATCAGTGTCACAATCAACAAACAATCGCCTACGCTTCACTGCATTTGACTTCGTTATTACCTTGAAGACAGTTTTCCGTTTCATGGATGACAATACCGGATAGGCCCACAAGGCAAGGGTTTTTGCTCCGACTGCACTAATTTATGTATCAGCACAGAAATACAATCGTCAAAAATATCTAGATACCAGTCATGATAGCACCATGAAAGTCAGCCTTGATGAGTTTCGGATGCATCATAGTAGAAGGGGGGATAGCTTTTGCAGTGGTTTCGGCCTCGTTGTTCGGCGGGAGGGGACAGTCCAAGGAGCTCCGACATGTAGCTCATCCAAAAGTGGTGGAGAGGAATGAAAAGCCGATACCTATACCAACTGATTTGGCGGTATCCTCGAGAAAGATGTGGGCTATTTTGACGTACTTAGAATGAGCTTTATCCAATTTCCATACGCCCTTTTCTTTCGCTTCCAATTTCCCAATCACATTCAATTTCTTGCGTCTTTTCGCTTCCTTGGCCTTCTGACGCCTATCTTCCTCTTCTGTCCGCTTTCGAGCATCGCGCACAGGATTCTCGAGAAGTATCTGACGCCCTTGTACTCGATTGGCGTAGATATTCCCAGGGTCAGAGGTTGCTGTGAGGTTCGAGATCACATATTGGGGAATATATGGTGCGCTACTTTTGAAGGAAACACGGGTGCCCTGCGCGATAATCCCCCTGAGTTTTCGATGTAGATCAACCACAGGGAATACACGAACCGTAATGCTTGCAAACTCCTTGTAGGGATCTATTGGCTTGACATTCTCCATCACCCTGGAAGGAAAGAGAACTATATTTTCGGGTTCGGATGCAGCCTTCCTCTATTTGACAGGCCCCTCTGGAATAAACACACGTGATAATTCGAGATCAGAGCAAGATGGGCGTGAGTAATGCAAGATAAGTTCTGGCGTACAAAAGAATGTGGCTGTCCAATATAGCTATACCATCCGAAGGATACACAGCATCCTTGAACGCGGGAGCGTTAGAGGAAACGAGAAAAAACAAGTAGCGAGTGTGAGGTACGTGTGAACTGAGGCCAATTGTAAACCCAGAACTCTGAAGAAAAAAAAAGTGAAGGTCCTTTACAGTGAAGAAGTGGCCTGATATTCTAGAGAAGGGCGAGCATCATGAATCAACACAGACTACGGTGAGGCCGAAGTGAGACGTGAACCCGTTTTAGCCTCCCAAGGACCTTCTTCCACCAAGGCATTCCTTCTTCGGTGTTAGAAGGGGTATTATTAGCTGCACATGTATCGGCTTTGGTGCTAGGTGATCGACTTGATATCCGAGAAGATTCGTGCAACGGGAGTCGGTTGGTCCTGCGTTCGTACGTTCGACTCGGCGCCAGGACGGAGTAGGTCTGTCATCAGATGGGCCCTCGGACGGAGTGGAATATTGCGAATGAGAAGACACCGTTGAAGTGGGGCGCATCGTTGGGTTCGAATGGTCAGAACCGGTGACCGGTGCAAGCGTGAAAAAAGTACCGCCATCAACAACGGGGCTGAAGCCCAGATCCAACGCCTCGTCAATATTGAGATCAAACTGAAGCTCAGGCTCGAGTTTGGGTAATTCCACTTGGGGAAGTTGAGTTTCTGGTAATACCTTATGGCCGCCTCGATCCTCTTGCGTAACAGCTGTTGTTTTAAACTCCTGTGCGGGATGCGGGGCACATGGTGACGTTGCATCTTCTTTATCATCTTTTTCTGTGGAGCATAGGACTGTTTGCGTGGCAGAGGCCCAGTCCTCTGGCGTCTCCCTCGGCAACTGAACCTCTATCATTTGCAGTGGCGGCACCCTCTCCTTCTCCTTCTCCTTTGTCCGTTCTTCTTCTTCCGTAATAGGCCCATGGACTGAGACCGAACCTTTAGGGGAGCTCGATGAACCAGAAGGAGGCAACCCGGTATTCAGGAAATCCCAGTCGGAAGAGGACGAAAGTCTTGGAGAGCGCGAATCGAGCGATTTGGCCTCCACGACTGGGAGAGAACAACAGCCCGTCCTCACCCACATCCTCTACTGATATCCCACTCCACTCTTTCCTCCTGCTCTTATCAACAGGTGTCCCCCTCCCTACATATTTGATGGCAGGCCAAGAGCCACGAAGAATTGATGTTGACTGTTCCGGCGAAAATTTGGTTGACTTGAACTTCTTTTTTCGTCTTAAGAAGTGGCGAGAGCGGGGACATTTGTGATGTGAATGACATAGTCCGTGACAGCTGCATGAGCAGACGGCACAGCCCCTACTGGAGCTGCGAGGGAGGTGGATGAAGAAGGAGGGAGAGGGTGAAGGAGGCTCAGGTGGAGGGAGTTCAGACGTCGATGTAGCTGGAGAATTTTCAGTTGAGAAAGAGAATGTCAAATCTAAAGAGATATCCTTGAAAGCTTCGAAGATGGTCGCAGCGTCAGAGAGGTCGTCATTCGAGAGGGCCTCAGTACTGGAAGATGCCATCCTCGTGAGTGTGGGCAGCTTTACTCCTGGGTAAGGTCTGAGAGTGCTGGCCATTGGCCGTGGCAGGATTGGCGCTTTAGGGAAAGGAGTTAGCTGAAAGAATTAGACTTTCCAAGGTAGACACACTTGGAATACATGGTCGGAAGTTCGGTAAGCTGAGCTATGGATGAAATTGTTTTATCGTTGACCTGGAGGGAGAGACTGAAGCCCAGCGCCGGCTGTAAATATGCAGGACCAAGAACAAGGTATGGAGGACGTGGCTATCGCTCGCTCCGTAGGGCGTGGTGGGAGTGTAGCGCGACGGCAGTGGGAGTAGTGCGAGCTGAGGCCTGCCTGAGGTTCCACAGGAAAAATCATTGCGATGCTCACGCTCCAATGCCACGGACAGCTCGGGTATTATGCAAGAGGATCACTGATAGAAATAAGGTGGCCACGAAACACCCTCTTTTACGTCCAAAGGTGAAACGGCGTCTGAAGTGAGAGTCAAGGTAACTACTAAATGCTTCGCGTACTAGCGGGAGAAGTTGTCACGACGCAAAGTCTACTCTTTTGATGGGCAAAATCGTGAGTAGGTTTGATTGAAGCTAAGTCTCTTCTAGTTTGGATAAAGCCGAGTGTGGGCTGAGTGTGGACCGCAAGCAGGACCGGTGTTGCTGGGAAAGTCGACCGTGGTTGGGCGATTATATCCCGCAGGGTGGCCGACTATCAGGTCTCGAGGTTGCCCGTTACTGCATGAATGCCACCTTTTCTGGACATTGGAGGCAAGCCGAGACATCCATCAACTGTACACGTGACCAGACGAGCCACAGATTTATACGACCTGGCCTTGAGAGCCGTACAGCCTAAGCGGAGCGATACTCTTCCAGTGAATTGTGGCTAGGAAATATCTTCCCTCCGTTTTAAATAAACACTCTTCATCCTTTTGAGTGCTGATCGTAGGCTGTTGCATTGCATGTTGGCTATATATATGCGCTGCAAATTCCCTAAATGTGAGCCTAATAAATTGGCTGGGAACTTCAACCATGGGTCGGGTCCTAGACCCACATGTTAGTGTTTAGCATTAGATTATGCCTCTCGAGCTTCAGCCTTCAAGTTTCAATCGTGCACCTCATTTGTATTTTCCATGTCTTCAGTAGTCTCCCGTAGTCAGACTCACGTGCGTCTTTCCTTTTTTGTTTTTTACGACGACACATATTGGAATTTCCGCTAATGCATGTACGGAGGCTGCTGTCTAACTCCTTGTAAGGGTGACATCACGAGGTCTCAGAGAGTTGAAGTAAGCAGCCGTGACTGAGAAGGAGTCTGAAGTAATTATAAAGTAAGGTGCATTCAAGATTTACAGGGAACGACACCAATTTACGCATATCCACGAACCTCCAAGTGGATCAGTTAGTGTTCAAACGCGGCTATACTGGGAATGAAAGTGGAGCTAGTAGTGGCTTCTCAAGCGCTTGTTTGCCGGCATGGACTCCGCTGAGACCAGGGACCGTTCCAATTGAGAGGACAACTAATTTCATAATTACACAGTGTTGAAAGATTTCCAATTCAGCCGGATAGTAGGACGAACCTGGCGAGAGTATGATTGTTGACCCTAGCACCAGTTACTGGCGTCTGTAGACGACAGGTGCCCCTTCAGATAACTGATCACATCGAATCCTTATTTTTTGCTGTCAAAGACGAATGTAATACGGAAGACCTAAACCTCTACATCACAAGGTGGTCAAAAGAGGGTTTGAAAAATTGTTTCAGGTGATATAATTGGAGAAGGCAATCATACATACACCCACGGCAGGTATACATCGGCCCTGTTACAACTCGTAGGCCTGATATGTGGTCAGAGGTACAGTCAACACGGATTTTATATGGGGGCCGCGCAGTACACTGATTACGGGCCGTTACTACTATCTCGAGTGTGTAAAAGTATACAAGTTCAAGAGGGGACTAGGGGTCTATAACGGGTAGGGCAACACCCAGTTCTTGCTTATGCGAACACAAAGCGTTCCCAATAAGTAAAAGGGGGACCACTTCCAGATGGCAACACTTCTGTCACTCATCAACACGAGACAAGCTCTGTATGTATAGCACTGTACTGCTGTATAATAGTTCCTGTTGATATCGAAGAGAGGTGCCGAATGTAGCCCCGAGTACAATAGTGCCAGGAATCCTGTGTTGAATCATTTGGCCTCCTATATCAGCTGTGCAAACTAGCTCAGTTAGGTGGTCGCTTTTGGCCACAGATCGTTCTGTCTACATGGGAATCCTAGTTGGGTGTATTATCTATGTCTGTCAACACCGGCGCCGTTTTGAACTGGGTCAGCAAACACAACTTCATTTGTCCGCTAAACTCTGCCCTGCACTCCAGCCTGCCACATCTCTCTCTCTCATCTCCCGCCTGTCCTTCTGGATTTCCTGATCTGACTTCCCTGTTTAAAGTGCATACCTTTTGGAAAAGTTCGGCTCCTGATGGTCCATAATGTTCAGTACCTCGATGTAAGGATCCAGGTTGTGCACCTGGGTCTACCCAATATTGTAAGGGAGCTCCCTTATGAGTGGGATGTTGTTGTTCAGTGTCCCTCTGTGAAAATTATCCATGGGTTTACATTGTCCGATAACTCTGCCAAAACTGGGTACTACCACCCGCCCTCTTGCTCAAGAATAATCTCCAAATCCCCCTCAACAACTCATTCCTCGCTTAACACCAAGCAATAGCCCCGTCGCAGCGCGCACAAGCTCATCGCTCACTCTCAGATTATCGGGGAAGAAAATATACATCGGTCGACGTTGTAATAGATAGCCGTCAATTTTTTGTTCAGACCCGTCAGGCCCCACAGTGCGAGTAAGGCCTGGTTGGCCAGTAGCTCAAGCGAATCAAAGGTCGTGATTTTTATTCCAGCATTTGTTCATTACGCTTCAGACATCTTAACTCTCAATGGACAGGTGGTACAGCAAGTAACAGCGACAAATTGTTGCGGGGGTAAGAAGGCAAAGTTTGCGTTGCGTTCGTGGTTTAACTAACTATAGTCCTAGTGGCTGAATACCATGAGGGAAATTTGCGCACGAGATCCTTGATCAACAAAGTATTTATGTCGCCATTAGTTCGGTGTTCTGGCATCGTTGGAGGCTGCTCGACGCCGTGCGTCTTCGAAGGGGTTTCGGATGTGTTGCTGTTCCAACTCTTCGGCAAGTTCGCTAACCTCGCCGTCGGTTTCTTGGCCAGAATCTTCGGGGTGAGCATGGGGAGTTCCTCTATCATTGTGCGTATACTGTTGACTCGGAGCTGAAGGCGGAAAACGTTGAGATGGGTGGTGAAAATGGATGGTATCCCGGGAACGGGTGGGATTGCGGATGTGCAGGGTGTGGGGGAGCTCCTGGGAATTGCGGAGGGAAACGCGTTGTAAGGCCCATGGCCATATGGAGTCCATAACGGACCAGGGGATGCAGCTGAGCTGGGTGCTGGTGAAACACCAGGGGGAGCTGGTGGGTCTGGAGAAACGACGTGTCAGTGGCTAAAGCCCATGTTCGAGTCAGTCGCAGTGACCTACAGCCGTTGAAGTATAAATTTCCAGCCTGAGCGCTGGGTTGACCGCCAAGATTGGCGTAGTCTGAAGCACTTGAGATCAGACCTGATTGTAGCGACTGGGCTGGATTACGCTTACTGTAGACTTGGTCGCGCTGGGTCATATAGTTGCGATGGACTTCTGTGCGATTATTGTCTCCTGTAACATTGTTTGACATGTCGTTGTTATAAACGTTGTGGTTGCCTTGAATATCATAGAATGTTCCGCCCGTAATCTCGAAATCGTACGCTCCTTCGAAGAAGGGCATGATGTCGAGAGATGAGTAGTGTTAGTGAGGGGAGCGGGAGTGAATACAATGTTCAGGCAGAGTAACTCTTATACAGCGTTGGAAGCGCGACACGAGGATGCAGTCCTATTCCTTTTGCAGCACTGCCATTGAGGCGATGTCTGTCATCCACGGGCGCTAGAACTACGGCGGTTGGATCACTGGACTTGAATTTGTCCCCTCATGTCTGCCTTGCAATCCACTTGAACATAGAAGTGACTCGGATATACCGATCAAGTTCATTTATCCGGCGTTTATGAATGTGGGCTTGGGAGGTGATGAAGTCTGGCCTGGGTATTCACAAAGCGATCAGAGCGTTCGTTGTTCTTGATATGGCTATGCTTATGAGGCTCGCTTAATTTACTCAGATGCAAGTTTTAATTTATCGTTCCTGGCAACCAATTCCCAGGGAAAAACCCTCATATATATGAGGTTGGCAACAAGCATTACAGAAATATTATATTCAAACCCCCCGCCCCAACATCCTCGAGCACTGGACCCCCTTCAGGACCAACTGGCACACAAGTCAGAGCGAGTAGCCTTCGACGAGCATCCGTTTATAGGCTTCGCCCAAGCTGTGAGAATCGTATATCTGTATCCCAACAGGTCCTCTAGCAGGAGAAACTGTGCAGGAAACTCCCAGCATGGCCACTGTTCAATGCTGTAGGCGTGAGCTGCACACACCCCCGAGATGCTCGAAAGGCTATGTTTGCATGCCTCACCAAAGCCTAAAGAGCATGATGGTGATCAAAAGTGATACATCTCGGACGTAGATCGAAGAGGTTCAGCGTAACCACACGGCGAGGACTGGTGGTGATGATTGCAGAGATTAGCTTCATGTCTATTACTAACCAGGATTCGTCAGTCACAATGACATCGCGACCGTTTGAGAAGTTGCCCTGGAAGTGATATTGATGGGGGCAACTGGTTTTTGGCGTGATTGGGCTTGAGTTAAGCCTAAGTCAGTGCGATTTGAGCGTGACCAAGTGTGAAATTGGCGTGATGAGCGTGAAAAGGCGTGAAGTGAGCGTAGAGGTGTGAGGAAGCGTGAGGAAGCGCGATATGAGTGTGAAGTCAAGTGTGGCTTGATAGTTTCCAGTTGCTAACTCCTTATCTCTTAAATTTACTAGTACCAAGATCAGTATGTTTGTGCCATTAATCTAAATTGCAGCCATTGTACAATTAAAGCTATAATGTAGATCCAGATATTTTACAGCTGCCTAATGAGTAGGTCGTGCTATCGAGACATGAGCACGCTGATTAGATCATCTTGAAGCTTATCACTCTGAGCGTGAAATGGGCCATCAAGTGTGAATGGACCCTTCACGCTCCATGGAGTTGTCACGCCAAAAACACATCACCCATATTGATGGGGGGGCGGGGTGGGAGGGGAGCCAATAAACATCGTAATAGTGGAAATGGGAGACTTACAGAAGCAGGGTGTTTCTGAAAGATAAGCAGTGACTCCAAAAAGCTGAACAGGATAATTTAGAGGTCCCTATACTTGGCAATTTGGTACTAAAACATGGCTGGGACACAAACTTCAGCCCAGAAGAAGAGATGGGGGTGAGGGGATTAAGTGACAGACCAACGATTATGTGGAAATCTGCTGTTATGCACTGCCAAGGCTTCACCTCAACAAGTCAGGATAACTAAATAATTAATCATCACGCATACAAGAGTGAATGAACATAAGGATGTAATGTCTAGGTTGTAAATATTTTCTGAGGCTTGGGGCTTCTGTTCCAAATCACCTCACTGGACTGAAGTCAATCAGCCGGGAACATTCTTGAAGGCTTAATGACTGAAGAATAAAACACAGTATCCAGAAAAAAACTGGCACCTAGCTTGTCAAGCGCGATTCGAAGTGAGGATTCAATATATCCAATTGTCATATTTATTCCATCAAATTGAAGTATAACGCTGTTGTATATTGCTGAGCATTCCCCATGGTATCAGACAGTCTTTTCCATTCATCCGGAGTTCACTCACTGTCTATGAAGGATTTTTAGCTGTTATGACCTCAGGGTGCTGAGCAATTGGCCAAAATAGAAATGAGAGATAACAAGGTACATACGATGGGTTGGCTAAATGATGGGGAGATGGAGGAAATTGTGACATGCCGCTTTCCTGTGTCTGTTTTTACTATATGAGGGTACACTTTTTTTTTCTAGCAGGTGGTGGGAGGCCGAAATTTGCCAAGACAATGACAGCCACTGCACTGAATCACATGGAATAGGTAGTTGCAACTTAGGAGAAATGCAACAAGGGCTGGATTGGCTGGTGCAGAGTTTCTCATTGATTTTGCCCCAGCTATGTTACCCGGGTTAGGGGTCCACTCCTGAGTCGCAAGGTTGGGATCACAAGGATGTCTATACAGACTTGGTCCTTGAGTCTTACTGCTTGACTTGGAGATGGGCTGGATAAATCTCTGATACCCTTTCAGGCGAACAAGAGGTTTAAGCAGAACAGTGTATAACACTAAGCTAAGGATACAGGTGGCTGTAGCTAGGTTTATATACATATTGGTTATCTGCTATTTATAAGTACCCTGGGTAAGTACTTGTCAGAGCGAGTCATTGGAAGGTGGACCCAGGTAAAGAGAAGGCTTCCTGTGAGAAATAGAAGTTGGGTATGGGAGAAAGGAAGCGTAAGTGTGGGAGTATCAGTATTAAAGATAGAAAAGAAGTATTCTACTGTCCGTCAGGAAGGTGGCTAAAACCTAATTATAGTCCTTCTGAGGGTTCTGATAACAAACTATTTCTCTCTGTGCCCACTCATGAGACAGGGGTCAGTGATAATGGACACAACCTTCACCACAAATTATTGCAGGTGTCAATGTTTCATACAAAAAGCTTGATTATATAGAAGAAGAAACTTGTCTTATAGTAATTGCACCCTGGTTTGATGTAGTCCATTTATTCCATGCAACCTTCCCTTCAAACACCAATCGCAAGTCCTGTGTCCTAGAGCTGCCATCATGATCAAGGTCATAATTCCCCTTATCATATGATCATCCTCAAGGATGAGAGCTATCTTCCTATTCCTGTGTTGACCTTTTCATCCCCTCCAGTCTGCATAAGTGAAATTCTACTTATCTTGACTTTGGTTCAAATGTTTTCCTTTTCAATGGAAACCTCCTTCTGGATCATGATTTTAGACCCCTTTTTCTTTTGGTCCTATTGCTTCTTCAGAGTGTTCATATGGTTATGTAGTTTAAGAAAAAAAAGTTCAATATTGAGAATAATATAATTGGATGAGCAGCACTCAGGATTAAACAATTGAACTGGGTGGCCACTGACTCAAAAATCAGTGTGACAATGCAAGTCGACCTATGCTCTGCCCACAATGTTGTATGTACACTCTGATGGAGAGCTCACATATGCTAAATTATACATCACATGGTATATGATGCTGGTTCCATCATGATGGATTAATTGGCAGTACAAACACCTATCCCTGAAAATTAGATTGCTTTAACCTTCTTCTACATCTCACTATAGGGAAGGATGGGCCAGGAGCAGATGGCTTGTTTTCCAAGAGGTATGTACAGTCAACTCTGTCATAACCCATAGCAGTTTGTGGAAGGTTTTTGCTATGGGTTATAACGGAGTATGGGTTTCAAGAAAACTATAAAAAAAAATCGATTAAAAAATCAATTAAGAATAATACCACAATTACTAAAACAACATCATGGGTCTTCACCTCTGCTGGGGCTACACAAATCAAGGTCAATAACAAGTTGATATCAGTGAGTGCCACAACATTACTTACCCTGCTTGTGCTTCTTTTGTTCATTTCCCTCTGGCTTAGGGAGATCTCTAGTTGCCTCCCTGAGTCTAATCACTACAGTTGTCCTCTGTGAATCAAGCTCATCCATATTTACCATAGGGTGTCCCTTGAAGAAGGCAATCACCTCCACTTCATCAACAAAATTTGTGCTACTGTCAAGTCATTTGGAATCTTCCTCAGCAATCTTCTGGCCTTGAACAAGCTTTTTTTTGGAGGGTAGTCTTCCATACACTGGCTTGATTTTTGAGTTTGGTGGGCACTTTTTCAAGGATCTGAAGTAGTGTTGGAGACATATGAACATGGAGAATGTTTGTAGAAATTCCAGGAAGCTCAATATTTCAACTTGCCTGAAGTCAGCCATTGTATAAGCATCCAAATGTTATGCTCCATAATAACATATTTACCATATATAAACACCGGCAGCTATGGGATTTTCTCCTCGAAGAGCTATGGGTTATGGGTTGAGCAGGCACTGTGGGTTCTGCCATCAAACCCCTGCAACTTCGGAGAGCCAAAACACTATGGGGTATCGCAGAGTATGGGTTACTACAGGTATGGGTTATGACAGAGTCGACTGTATGATACCACTCACTTCAATCATTGTGCCCGAATTACTCGTTGGACAACCAGTAATTTACATCTCCAAATTACCACTCGCGTTTGGGATGATTAGTCCCATCACATCAAGCTTAAATAGAAATCAAATTGGTTAAGTAAGACTTGACAGGCACTCTGGGCGGAAGATGGACAAGAATGCAAAGTTGAGAACAATTGAATTATCAGGGGTACCGTTCCTAGAACCATAAAATACGAGCCATGGCAACAGAGACCACACATTCACTCTGTCCTCTATTCCACCACTAACCTAGCTCACGATCAGCTGCGTCTCAACTCAGTAGCCTTAGCTGACAGGGATATGGGCTCATGATTGAGGAACGTATGTAGGCACCCAACCTCTTTGTGGTACGGGGTCTTTGTGGGCCTGTGATCAGTTGCGATCATTCTACGTGTCAACAACGCTTACTCACCGGATTGTCACGTCATGATAGATCAAAGAGCTGTCAGAAAAATTGGGCGAATGAGGATCGAAATCGGAAAAAAAATAAAAAATAAGGCTGGGACAAGAGTAAAAACAATGTAAACCAAGTAATATATTCTCCTAAAGATGACATGAAAGTGCGCGGTCGAGAAAAGATTAATCCTCCTTTTTAGATCCAGCACGTTTTTCGGCCTCTGCGATAGAAGCCGCGTCGGTCATAGGACCAGGTGCAGCTATCGAGCGAGTGAGCACGTAGGTGTGACAAGCAGAAGGTTAAACATACGGCCAAGGAGACTAGGCGCTGAGAAAGGACGCTTGAGGTCGCCAGTTGCAGGTTTGCCAAAGAGGTGGATGGCGACAGGTTTGGCATCGTAGAGGTTCTTGATACCCATAAGAGCTTGGACAAAGAGTGGCTGGGTAAACTTGAAGTAGCCATGCATAACAACCATCATGGCGATTCCAAGATATGCGGACCGAAGCTAGAGGGAAATAAGTGTGGGTAGAGGGCGAGGAAAGAGTATGGCTGACGAGTTTGGAGACTTCGGCAAGGTCATAGTCGCGGACAGTGGTAGTAACTAGTTTTCCTGGTTCCTGAGTCTGTGGAGGGTAAGAGTGGGACGAGTGGGCTATAGCTACGCGCGCGTACCATGGCACTGGGTGCTTCAACTGCGATATAAGGGGTAAAAATGAGGAAAGGAGGGAGGAAGCAGGAGGGGGCGTACCATATTTGAGAACAGTTTGGTCGTTTTTCCGCTTGATCTGGGAGACGATGAGACGATGGGAGCGACTGGACCGGAAGAACACGTACCGTCAAGGAAACATAGTAGTACACCGCGAGAATGATGACCTGTGCAGCAGCGTATCCGATTCGGACATAGTAGAGGACCACGGGGTCGTCAAACGCGATCTTGCGCGCCACTGCGACATGAGCAGAGGTGCCTGGGAGAGAGAGAGAGAGACTTACGCTGCATGACGGCGAGCGAGATGACGAGATTCTGTACAGCGGGATTCATGGGGTATGTGGATGGATGGCAGCCCAGCCAGGACATTTGGCAACGTAGCACTTTTTCTCTGTTTGGCCATGTTTGGCTGCAGCCCCCGACTGACGTCAGATAAAATCCGACAACAAACCACGACCACTTGCAGCCTTTCATGGCATCCAATGCAAGTGTCTCGCGCGCAACGTCGCTCTCCAGGGCGTCGTCCAAGTCCCGCTCGCTCGTAAAAAAGAACATTGAAATGCACGACCTCAACCCTGCAGATCTCCTCATCGAGCGCTTCACCGCCTGGAAGGCCATCGTCAGGCAGCTCGTCGCCTACTTCCAGGTCTCTCCTGCCACCGTCATCCCCTTTCTGTTTTTCTCACCTTTTTTTCTAGGGCATTGCAGATATTCATAATAATACTGCCCGCGAAATGTCCAAGCTTGCAGGTGTCATCCAGGTCCCTTTTCGCTCAGGCAACCAGTTTCTCGGCGAAGGTGGTCTCCAGGTCCGTCCTTACCTGGCTCTCCACTGCCCCCGCTAACATCTCATAGGATGTGTTTTATGGAATACGGGACAAGACGCGACAGATTGCTGACCAGCATGCAGATCTTGGCCGTACCATAGATAGCTCCATCGTCCAACACCTTCAAAAACTTCTCCTTGAAGTCAAGGCTCACCTCACGGTACTCCTTTCACTACGTGTCTCAGTTATCTCCTAATGCCCTTTTTAAGAATATACGGAGGGACACCGCTAAACTTGCTACGAGCGTCGCCAAGGAGCGCGAGCTATCTACCAGGCTCATCGGCGAACTTGCCAACGACATCTCGGCATTCAGAAACACACCCATGAACATCACTGCCAAGACAGATCCGTATGTCTCGTTCCCTTCTCCACCTCTTGAGCTATTTTTCACATGTCCCTTGTAGCTACATTGCCAATCAAGCTGTCGCACACCAGCTCCAGAAACAGGTCCTCGAGGAAAATCTCCTCCAAAAGTCGACTATCATAATGCAGCAGAACAGCGCCCACTTTGAAGAGGGCATCGTTCGCGCTATCCAATCTGCCTGGCAGACATTTGACGAATGGCAGTCCCGCGCATCCCTATCCAACCAAGACATATATCATTCCCTTTCCGCCCATCTTTCGTCACTTGCTCCCGATCGCGAGTGGATCTCCTTTGCCGCCCGCTCTGATCACCTCCTTCACCCAGACACTCCTCTCCGCGACCCCGCCTACATCACTTATCCTTGTAAGGAGGACCCCAGCGTCATACCCGTCCACACTGGTCGCCTCGAACGCAAGCGCAGGTTCACCCGCACTTACCAGGAAGGTTATTTCGTTCTAACGCCTGCTGGCTTCCTCCACGTCTTCAACACTTCGGATCCCTCCCATCCTTCGGGTGGTGGCCTCGCACCCTCCTTCTCACTCTTCCTGCCCTTGTGCACCCTGGGTCCCCCCTCCGCCCCCAACTCTAAAAGCAACAAGTTCCATATCGAAGGGCGGAAGGACGGTACAGGCACGACCAAGTCGGGCAGTCTTCGCGGTCTACTAGGTCGCGACAGCTCTGTTGCCTGGAGCTTCCGTGCCCGGAGTAGGGATGACATGATGGAATGGTGGAACGACTTGCGCATGCTCTGCGCCCGCTACCTCATTGCCAGCGAGCAAATCGAGCGCAATGGCCCCGTTGAAGCAGCTGTTCGTGCCGTTGGTTATCAAAGTGGCGAAGACGAGGACGAGCATGAGGAGGAAGAGTATGAAGGTAGCAGCGTAGAGGAAGAGTTGGATGAGGGATATCACTGAAGCCACTGTAGAAGAGTCCAGGCCCCCGCGCTATTCTTACGAAAAGGGGTATCATGGGATTGAGATGGGTCCTCATGGTTATGTGGTGAGTTGGAATACACACTCTCTATTTACCTTGTTGACTTGGCACAAATAGGTTGAGAAAAAACCTGATCCGCATTTTACTGAGCAGGGCGCTCACCATCGCCATAGCTTGCGCCAACAGGAAAAAGCCCCTGAAGGCCAGCCCCCACGCGCGTATTATGAGCACGACGGAGCGGAGGTATCAGATGAAGATGGAATCGGTATTGACCGAGACACTGCAAGGTCCCCGTCTCAAGCTGCCGACAACCGCTACGAGACCTCAGCACACGCTCCTACCGCCCCTTACACTCGAGACACAGGCTATATTCGTGATAATATTGGCGGTCAAGGCGGATACGCTGCCCACGATCCTGTTCAAGACCCACACTGACCCCACTCATACCCATCGACATGCCGATAGTCCTCGACTAGCCGCCGCTACTAACATAAGAGCTACCACTCCGAGTCCACAACCAGGACATTACAATTCTCTGCGAGTCACGTCACTCAGTCCACCAGCAGCTCGACAGCGTCCCGCTAGTCTCCGCGATGGTAGTCCAAGCTCTACCCGTAGCCCACGGTCCTTGCGTCAAGACACCCTAAGTCCCCAACATGTTGCCTCGAACCTTCATTACGGGACTTCGAGTCCTCGAGAAGGCCCCAGGAGCCCTGCCCATGCCCACGCCACTGGCGCAACTGCACCCCAGCAGGCTTCCCCGACTGTTTCTAGCCCAGAATATCAAACGCCGCCGCCCATCACTACCGCTGTCACTGATGAAGCCGGTCCTGCACCTATTGAAACTCAACACGGTCAGGTGCAGTGATCGCGTGGACTTCGCTGATGCACGTGTATTTATTTTGCCCTCACATTTTCCCCTTGGGTGTTACACATAAGTGTACGCACATTCATTCATTGATTTATCCAAGGGAACTTATTTCCTACGCCTCAAATTCTTTAAAATTTTTATATTGTATTTGTACTGCTTCCTTAGTTGTGTGTAATGACATGATTAATGCTCTCCCGAGCGTACCCACGCCTCCCATTCAAAGCTCGCTGCACGTTGCCACTTTTCTCTCTTCTCAAGGTTGTCATTTAACCCTTTCTGACGAACTTCGCGCGCTGGAATGGGGTCGGTAATCTTAATGGATATTCTGGCCTGGAATCGGGCGACGAACACCATAGAACCCACAATGTAAAATGAGTAATGACAGCAGAGCTGAAGAAGTAATATGCTTCAGGGTCTTGAACAATAAGCTGAGCGGATATCAGGAACCACGTGCATGTGTTTATGAATCGGAAGAGAGAGGATCCCTGTGGATGACGAGAAGATTTTCCACTACCTGTTACGTTGCCCACCCCCACCCCCGTCGCTGAGTTGAAGAAGTGATTGGATAATGCTGTACTGCCCCGAAGACTAGAAGACGAAGAACGGACCTCGTGGGTCAAGCCGGCCGGGAGAAACGATGTCCGGATGTTTGTTGACGGGCGCGCCGGGGGTAAGCTGCCAATCAGGGTATTGAGCCTTTCGGAAGCAATCTAGGAGGGGGAAATGAAATGAACGGTCAAAGTAGATTTAACTTTGGTTAATTAATATGTATCTCGTGGAGCGATAACCGCGTCTCTGGGGCGGTTATCTTTTGTTAGTTTTTTTCCCCCATAGTATCAGTGAACAGCAGAGAAGCTGCTGTTCGTGTGGCGGCGGCTTTGGGGAAAAGGTTCTTGCAAGTGTGCTACGCATCCACAGGCCGCTTTGACGTGCCTGAGTACTTTGGGTATCTATATCGACTCCGAAATGCTAATTCAGATGAAGGTTGCGAAGTTTGATGACGTTTGCAGTGAGATCCCACCAACTGTTATTTTGCCCTTTGCCCAAGAGGCGGAAGTATAGCTTCGACCGACACGGTGGCTATCACTGTGCGAACTTCGATTTGTTCTTTTTGTTTTTTTTTTGGTGTCTTCTGTGCACCGTTGTTTTAATAATAGTCTATATGATACTTTGCATCTTGTTGGGTCTCGGTCGTTCGGCGACTAATTTGAATTTTGAACCGGGAGCCTCGTGCCTTTAGACCACCCAATGCTCCCAGATAGACCTTTGGGACTCGATATATAGAGAGCGTGAGGAGTTGTTCTGTTCCCGGTTTATTTCCGCAAGTCTACCTTGTGACCTTGAAAAACCTCAGATGGTTAGAGCTCGCATTTGTGGAAGAAGAGTCGGCCCGCTGGAAGAAGGGAAGGTGTGTAGTACTCCTCGAAAACGGGTAGAATCTCGAAGATATCGAATTTTGCTATCATGATAGATGGAAGTGTGGAATAGGAAAGACGCTAGTTGATGGTAGGCGTGGGGGAAAAAATGCCATGCCAATACCGGTTGGTCAACTCTTCTGGTCTGGGGTCGATAAGGACGGCTTATGCCCCCGACACAAAGATGAAATGATTGATACTGTCTCCATATTTTAATTTTGGAGAAATACATGGGCGTTCGATCCTGTGTATTTGTCATGACATTTTGACAATAAATATTTCTATATCTACCGTCCTCTTGATCACAAACCTGGGGTGAGCATCCTTTAGTCGCTCCTTTCTCATTAGCTATTATAGTACTACTCGGGTCACCCTAGATGTACATCTCATCTGTTGATACAAAATGGAAACGTCCTCAGACAACAACGTGGATCTACAAGGGTCGCATTTAGACGGCTCCCGCTATAAATCATGAGCAGTACCTGATCCTATGCATTTCCATGTGGTTCGCAACAACTCTATTCAATCAGTTTTTTTTTCGCGTCTGCAAATGAAGCGACTAGTGTTTCTACTAGCGCAGTACAGTACAACAAGCATTGCTACAGCATTTTGGATCGACCCTATACTTAGATAGTTTCCAAACATTCACAGTCCTCGGTTCCTTGGATGGGAAGCACAGGAACGCCCGATCGATGCGGCCTACACTGGACCGCTATTCTCTCGGGTCCCACAAACAGAGCTTGTCCAGTACGGACGTCTGTTGTTGAGTCAATCCTATTGTGTCATCAAGAGGCAACTATAGTGATCAGCTGCACGAAGTTTCTAGTTGTTTTCTGCAATATACAATAATCTTGTAGTTATAGCTACAATGAGTCAATGAGGTTTAGACACACCGAGTAATTCCACTCACGAATTTATTCATTGGGACACGCTCGCGGACTTGAAGTCTCTGGGGTAAAATTCAGGACCTCGAGCTCTGCGGAACCGAACGTTTCGCCGGTCGTTGTATTGAGTTTGGGATGGCAACTAGCGGCATTCAATTCTTTATTTATCCATTCGCATAGTCACCTGTTGCCCTCTTAAGTGCTAGGGAGATGGCCTTTGTGACTAAAAAGGAGAATGTGATTTCCTTCTACGTCATTCTTGGTGTTGTTTCCAGCTGCGGGTAGAGGCGTGCGGCTGGCCGACTAGACCGCGATAGAATACAGCTGCTACCAGATTGCGGTGAATCTCTTTGCCCTTCCCATTTCTTTCAATGCCGTTACGGCCACCTCACAATGCACGACCCATCTACGCCAGTCGATCATTGGAATTGACTCCGTTGGCCACGTTACAAGACCAGGGCCAAACTCCCCTTTGTTGAGCCTTTGAAGTGGAGGGGCGCCCATCCCACCCTTCAGTGTCTTGACGTTGCCGGGTGGCTGAAGGAGATTCGTTGGATCTTGCAGCTGGCGTTCAGTAAAAGGCAGACAATGGTGGGCGTCTGTTTAACCAGTGTCAAAGAGAGTTGTGTTACAGGCCCACAGGGAAGGCTTGAAGGAAAAGACCATTCACCGCCGCTAGCGAGTGGTCATTTAACGAGCGCCGTCCATTTTACATTTTGGGGTGACAACTCGACATGAATCAGGCATTCACCGAGTCCAACGACATTTCATTTATTAGAATGCAGACTCAACAGAGGGGAAGGGACTGTGACTCTGCAACACGCGAAATTCGGGGCCGTGCAGAGGCGCTTCATGTCTTACCTCCATTCCGGCGTACGTACGCGTGCGGTATGATTCCTGGCAGAGATCTGCAGTGATATCAGGTGGTTAGCAAGTGTTATTTCGATCACTACACTATGGGCTACGCAGCCTATGTATGTCATGCAGAAGTAGGTTGGACTGCAGAGCCGCGGTTGTGAAGAAGTATATTTGTCTTCAACAATAGTAGCCATGGACAAAGAATATATCTTCCCCGCCATTCGGCGAATAATGAACATGCCGGCCATAAATTGCGAGGTTTGAGGAGCCATTTGCCAATCCAGGCGCTTTGAATCGACCCTAGGGACAAGGTAAATTGTTCGTAGAAGGCTGTAATAATTCCGCTGAATAAGGAGAATAGATTCATTCAATTGTCTAATATCTTTGGGAGATTCGAGTTGGGCATGTTGTTCAGTGGGGAAAACCCTTGAGATATTGGAAAATTTTATGATGTCAAGGATGGGGGATAAGCAGGAGAACATGGTATGCCAAACCCTAACACCGTCAGAAATTCCATGATTTCCGAGTCGCTCACTGTCCGAAATTTGGGGAAAGTCGAGTTCTTTGATGTGTAGTCAGGGTCCAAGAATTCTCCGAACGGGGAACCGATGTATCGATCAGTCATAGTGGGGGCATCGCTAACTTACGGTGAGTTGAGTAACTGTGTTGTATACGACATTGTCCTGAACCAGAAAGTGTTGTGCTCGAATATAGGAAGGCAGAAAACATATCGCGGGGATGAGTGTATAGTACACAATGGGGGCCGACCCGGCCAACGCCGTGTTACCAGAAAGATTGATGGCGTCGACTTTGTTACCTAATGGGGAAACGGTGAGAGTGAGAATGTTCTTGAGAACGGCGAACGTGTATTCGTGAGCGAAATGGCAGCGAAAATGGGTGATGAATTCCCTCTGAGTATTCTTGCTGAGCGCTGAGTGAAGGGGACCCCCAGGCGATTGTCGGAATTTCCGAGGATATTGGGACTGAGTCAGCGAAACTCTCCACATTGCAGCTTCTGCAAACAGAGTGATACGTTAGTGGGAGGAACGGCCCGATAAGATTAGGAAACACAACGCACACCTTATCGGTTAGAACTCTATAAGATGATATCGAGGGTGCATGACTTTAGTCACCCCCACCATTCAATCAGGCTTCTAGCTTTGAGGCGAGGTTCTAGGGGCATGGTATGAAGCGTGGCGAGGTAGATTGGGCATTGTACTAACGGTCGACTTGGATATGAGACGAAGGGGGTTATTGAACCTATGCTTTGGGTCGAGGTCAGGTGGACCCGCGGAGGGCGAAGGGCTGCTTCCTCTTTTGGACATTTCGGGGAGATCTTAACTCGATCAGGGCTCTATGCTTGTGGGATATTCGGTAGCCCTGGTATTGTAGGGAGATCCAACCCTTTTCAGTCACTTCAGGCTCGCCTCGTGTTTATAGCTACGAATGCCTTTTTCTACCACGATTTCGGTCCTTGTTTTCCTTCCCCCCACAAACGCCCACCCTCCCGTCCTAACACGCTCATTCCTCGTTCTCGCCGCGAAACACCTATCCTCATCTCCTATTCGGAATCGTTGACATTATGCCTGCGGACAGGACAAGAGGGTCAAGGCGTATGGAATCAGACGGTGAGATAAGATTCTGACATCCGGACATGAGGCGATCGACTCAAGAGTGAGGGTCTCATTCATAGGTCAACAGTTGGTGTGGACCATGCCCGTTGAGCCGACAAGTTCTTCCGGTGTTTCTTTTACTACAAACATCACTCCAGTCACGTTCAGTGACTCCCCTCCTCCGCTTGTGGACCCACCTTCGAACGAGTTTATTCTATTCCCTCCCGCGGAAGATGTCCCTCCGGCGCCTCGCCGCCAGCCCCACTCTAAGAAGAAGCCTGAAAACCATATCCCTCGTCCCCCGAATGCCTTCATCCTCTTTCGCTCGTCTTTCATCAAAAGCCAACATGTCTCCACTGAGGTTGAGACTAATCATTCCACTTTGTCTAAGATAATCGGATTAACATGGCAGAACCTCCCGGAGAAGGAGCGCCAAGTCTGGCATGCAAAGGCGAAAGCGGCGCTTGAGGAACATAAGCGCAAGTTCCCTCAGTATGCTTTCCGGCCCACTCAGGGCAGGAAAGGGGGGACGTCGGAGAAGCGGAAGGTGCGGGAGGTGGAGCCGAAAGATTTGAAGCGCTGTGCGAAAATCGCAGAATTGCTCGCTATGGGGCTGAAGGGGCAGGAGTTGGACACAGCAATGGCAGAGTTCGATAAGCATCATGTTCCCGAAGTCGTAACACGTTTTGAAGCGCCTATCACCGCCAAGACGTACCGCCGTTCATCCTCCGCCCCAATTCCCGACACAGAGAATTCAAAGGCTAGCCAATCCTTCTTTTCTACTGTAACTAGCTTGAAGGCACGCGCTTCAAGCACACGACCCACTCGTTGCTCGACGCCCGAGGCGGCATCCCTTGTGAATGTGCAACCCATACCATTGAAGCAGGAACCATCTTTCGTAAGTCCGCAATATCACCACCTCAGCGCTCCTCCGCTCATTTCTTTCCAGGACTTCAGCTCATTCTCGTTCGACAAGACAAACTCTCCGGCGCCATCGTTCATTTGTGACCCGCTAGTGGACGTAATCCCCCCCTCACCTGCCCAATCCATTGCACATGGCATGTTCCCGATGCCTCTTAACATCAATACCTCAGCTACCTACCTCAATGATTGGACTCAATGCACCTCTCCCCTCACACCCAGCACACCCAGCTACATAAGCAGTCCATCTCCCACACCCTCTTTCACTGAGTCTTTCGGCCCTTTTACTGATCACTTGGAGAAGACGATTCCTGACTTCCCACCGCCCTTCCCAGCTTATCAACAGTGCGGTCTGGAAATGGGGCTCCCTGGAGAAGCCTATCTAACCAACCCCGCCGTTTATTCTGCTTTTGATACGCAACAGCCCGATGGCCAGCTTGCCCATCTCGATATGGACTTTTCCGCTCTCATAAATACCATCCAGCCTTACGCGCTCTGAATCCTCGGGGTAGGTGAATGCACACCTGCCAGGTCTGGTTGTTTATATTGTATCATATTGTGCGCCCTTTTCTCGTGATTTCTCTGTATCATAGGCTTTTTGAAATCGACTGACACCTCTCTTACACTCTGATTGAGCCGTCTTCACATTGACTATTGTGGCCATGGCTCGGAATATCCTCGACTGACAATTTATTGATTGTATTGCTTCTTTGATTTATCATTTTTATGCTGATTGCACCCTCATATTATGTATATACGTAGTGTTATTAGCTTTTGTTCACATCCACTCAATATACCATGATCGTGGTTCATGGTATTTTCACTACTATATTATCCGTCTAATATCATAGGTTCCTTTATCTCGTTCGAGGCCGTAAGATCTATATATGGCACGGGACCATGTGGCAGCGAAACTGCGTATTCCCATCTGACCAGGCAGTAAACTTCTTGACAGCTTTTCACACGTAGTTGCATCCCCACTTCCTGAGACGGCTGCACGGCTTGCAATGCGGATTATTCCCAGAATCATGTGGAAGACGGGAGTTCAGAGTGAGTCCCCGGGTGTGTTTCTTTGTAAATGAACATGTGACAGGCCCACGAGTCGGTCAATCCAACAGAGCCCTGTATCGAGTTACACGTTACACGGCCCCGTGAGGCAGCTTCACGGTATTTGCTGGTCTTCAGTTAATGTGGTCTCTTGCATAGAATTCATGGTTTTGAGGATCAAAATAAGGAAAGTGACGAAAAGCTAGTATAACAAATCCGCTCGGAACCACATTCAACCTCAGAGGATTAAAGCCGGTTGTGTGTGCCGAGTGGGGCTCAAATTTTCAATTACTGAAGGGGCCATCGGAAGGGGGCTGACGACTTGGAGCCATAGTAGCGGGCGGTAGTGTTACCCGCTTATCGAGATTCAAGCGGGGGCGTCACCCCGAGCCCAATCCTCCACCGTTGATCTATACCAGTCTATAGCAATGCTGGTATCTCAGTAGGTCTCTCTCAAATTAGGAGGCATGAGACGCTTTTAGTTAGTCCTTGAACCCGTTCTCCCGCTAAAACACTTATGGTGCAGCCGGTATTCCAGGCACAGCACCAGGTCTTTCACCATGCTCCCACTTAGGAAATTCGAGGAGCATTCTCGGGGGATCTTCACTGTTGCTATTGCGTCGATATGTACGATAACCTCGTATAGTTCCGAACGGTGCCAGCTCCAGACAGTATTTGGATGTGGAGTGAATCCTCAGCACTAGACGCGCGCCTGTTAATAGCGCTTAGCGCTTAGCACTCATCTTGCTCCATTCCGTGCGAATCGGCCACCGACCCTTCTTGTTCTAGTCGTAGTAAGTGCGCTACATGAGTCAATCCATTCGCGTTGCTGATGTCGGAGCCTATCAATCCAAGTGTCTGACCGAGCGTCACGAGTGAGCGACGTCATTCATGGGGATTGACTATCCACGTCAGCTCAGTCTATACATCCGAAACATCGGTGCAGGTGACCCTCCTCTCACGGATGCGACAGGAGTTTCAATGTGGCCAACTAACATGAGCTGTAGTGTTCCAATGAACTGGCTCAATAAGCACCTAGTGGGCATTCCCTACCTATATTCTGGAGCAAGAGTGAAACATCGCCCAGAACTGATATATTTGAAAAAGTGTGAATGTGCGTGATCATCCTGTTGGAGGGTGAAAGCTCAGGCGTAATGCTGGAAGGGCTCGGAGTTTGTACCAGTAAGCTGGGGCCATACTTGCGGCTGATTACAAGGTGCTCATGTCCTCGGTCAACAAATCATGGTGAACAGAAAGAAAATTCACGACGTCGAACAAGCCGTGATGAGAAGAAACCTAGGCTACAAGAATACGGCTACACATGAACTTGAGCAGTGCCTAATCCATCGTAAGAGTAAAGTCAGGCGCAAAAAAAAACATGCTGGTGCAACAGAGAATTTCCGAATGGGGACGGAATATAGACCATAGATAACTATTAACAAATGGAATAAGAGGCCTCAAAAAGAGTGGGGGTAGTTTTTCTTCAATGTATCGAGGGCATTCTGTGCGGCTTGGTCCCATCCCTTGTCCTTGGACGGCCCATTGCCAGTGCCATATGGCGTCTCATTGACTTGATCAAGGGGCTGTCAGTGCAAGTGACATCATTGTACTATTTTTCACTCACTAAAGTAGGTGCATGTCCACGTTACGTTTTCTTGAGGGCCACTGCAAGTTGGCTCCCCTTTAACGACTCGCAAGTTCAAACGTTGACAAGCGTTGTTAAGTTCAGTCCTCGGATCTGGATTAGGGTTCAGGAACGAAAGGGCATTGATAAAGCGTTGGTCCTAGAAACATACGATAATTGTCTAATTGCATTCTAAGATAGCTGTTACTGTAGGTGATAGATTCCTGGGGCGGGACGAAGTAAACAGAATTTGGAGGACTGGATAATGCTTAGAAATAATGAGGCTGTCTTCATAGAGTACGCCTTTTAAGTTATATCACAAACCCTCATGATGGCTGGGCGGTCTCTTTGGTCTTTACAGCATTGCTGAAATGGTAGCAAGAGTCCCTCGGTAACTCAGTTCTCTCGGAGGGAACCTCCGGTCTTCCAGGCCTCTAACAGTAGACTCTTGCCTGAGCATACAGCGCCGGGATTACAGCGATGGTGTAACCTGGTATTGATGCTGGAGCCTTTACCCCTAACTCTTGGAGATCTGTTCAATTCTAGGAGGGCGCTAATGATAAATAAGCGGGGAAAGATAGAGCATCGCAACCCTGAGAGGAGTGTTAGGAGCTGCTGCTAAGATACAATTAACCCCTAAAGTCCGCCATACATCCAGTCGTCGGTCTTTTAGAGCCTTGAGACCGAGCGGACAATCCAGTACTGAACAGCTTATTATGCTGTGTCTATTCCTTTGCAAAGCAAAAGCAAGTTTCATCCCGAATACTCCGGTCGCGTGCACATCTGACAAAAAGACAGAGCACTACTTAATATCATGGTAATGCTCGAACGGGGACTACACAAGTGCTCCATCTCCTCAGTCAGTCATAAATCGAGTCATATGTGCATACAGTCCTCTCCGCTCTCGTATTGATACATCATATCTACACCGTGATTTATAGGTGTTGGGTTTCATCTTCCAGCCAGCCAAAATTATCACAATACGTTCTACTGTTTGAGGTCCTCACTGCGCACATTTCCGTCCTGATAGTTTTGTGGACGAGCCCCTTTTGGCTTGAATGCTCCGGACAAAAGAGTTTGATGCGAGCATGTCGGGTAAACAAACTACAACGTTGTCGCCCACCACCTTTTGGCTGTTATTTTGCGAGTGCATTGATGGTCTCTTTAAAGAACTGGGAACAGAATCCTGCTTGCCTTCGCCAGAAGGGGTCCTCCTCTATAACGGCAATGCAGCACATTTCTCCTCCGGATAGTTTTATTTGGCGACTCAACCATCAATCAGGGGTACAGCCAACTTAGCACGTGCGACACCCTATCTGCAGACTCAAAACACAACATTTAAATGGAACAACAGCTGATCTTCATTCGTGGTTTATCTGACTCGAAGGATTTCGTTATTTCTTCACCATCGGCCATAGAATTCCGATTCGGACTATGACTTAAGCATTTTACAATCTGTGAAAAGCGGTATAAAGATGTGCATCGCACCGGTCTGCAAACGGTATCAAGAGCATTTTACTTCTAAGTGCATCATGGTGGCTTATAGTGACCGAACGACCGGAAGAACTGTCCTCCGAGTAAGAACTGGTGGCACTGTTGCAAGTCCGTTGAATTATGGGCAGGAAATATAACATGGGCAGGAAGTTTCTGATATACAGCTACCGAAAACCGTACTCCTATGGCAGCGTCTTTCTCTTGGCTTGATATCATTTATCATACTCTTGATCTTGATATATACGTCTGATATGTTTCCACTCCCTCCTGTGTAACACTCGAGGAAACCATTCCTATCATTTGAATCGCAGCGGTGGACAGGTAAATATCCTGCACATCACTTTTACGATCGTCACAGCAATCTTCGCAATTTTTGTTGGCTGTCGTTCCGGACCTCTTGATGTGGAAATAAAACACCTTCTCTGGGTTTCATCGCAGGACTGTGCAGCAAATGAACACTTTACTCGCTTCCGCTCTCCCCTCCTGCAAGATCTACAACGGTTGCAAACATCCACAAACAATGATTTGACGGCACATTCTTGCTGCGTTCAGGTCATCGGATGTATTTTGCATGTTGTGACGTCGTACCCAACAAGAGACAATTGGATTAGGTACCGGTGGCGATAGATAGTGGATGATTATTGGTTAGTCGATCATCGAATATCACCCGTCCAAGTCAGATTGACTATTTTTGGAACACTTTGGTACACCGAAATACCGCAGGAAGCCGGTTGAATTTACATTTCCTGCGGAATCAGGAAAAGAGGGTGTACAATTAGGGTGTGTGTCTGAGATGTGGAGCCGCAGGAAGGGCGTTATGCTAGACCCCTAAATCGGTCAATGGTCCTTCACTCATGAAGATGTTTATTCCGGTCATGGTAGGCTGGGATTGAACCATCATAATACTTCAAGCTTGACCTTAGATCTCGAGATCCAAAAGGCCACATTCTCGTACACTCCTGAGGGGATGTCTGGCTCTCGGTTGGCATATCCGATCCGTGTATCTACCCCGGACATAGAATAGGCTAGATCGCGAGTTCCAAGTCTTACTCGCTGACTCAACGACTGAGTCTACTTGAATGTCCTCAGGAGAAGCCGAATTGATGATTTACGACCCTTTGCTGTTCTCTTGTTTGATAACGGAATGGCCTCGGCCGACGCCGAATGATCGGAGGAATGACAGGGCGGTGATGGAACGAGAGAGGAAATTTATAAGTCATAAAGGCTGTAAGGGGGTTACGATATACTAGCGGGCAACTAGTTTTTGGCGTGAAGCCAGCGTGATGGAGCGTGAACCCCGATTGCTGAGCGTGAATCGGAGCGTGAGTGGGCGTGAATTTAATGAAGGATATTATAGGGCTTTCGGATACCTTGTGGTTCTGGACTTTCTGATTGGCTGTTGTGGATCAGCCAGCTTACCTCATGCCTTGATTTAGACGCTCAGTCTATTACTAATACCAAGATCAATATTTTGCTGATCTAAATTACAGTTATTGTGCGATTGAAGCTGTAATGTAGATCCAAATATTTTTGCAGCTGCCTAATGAGTAGATTGTGCTATTGAGACGTGAGCACGCTGATTAGATCATCTTGAAGCTTATCACTCTGAGCATGAAATAGGCCATCAAGTGTGAATGGACCCTTCACACTCCATGGAGTTGTCACACCAAAAACACATCACCCATATACTAGCATATGTAGATCCAACATGTACACCTTGTCCAGTGGCTAGGTAAATACAATACAGATATCACAGCACTTCACTCCAGTTATAGACACTTTTGGGTGCCCACCTGACCAGGTTTGTAGTTTTATTACCTTGTGGTCAACTTCTAGTGACAGAAACCAATCCTGATTCTTCTATTCAGTACTGACCATTCACCTGCTCCCCTCACTGCCCACCTTATGGAGGCCAATGAGAAGATGTGAGTACCCAAGCTACTTGCAGTGATTGATAATGAAATGCCATATAGTACTGTTCAGTCACTCTCTGTGAACATAATGAGTGCTTTGTCTCCTTGTAAATGATATACCATTTGCTGTGGGGTCTCCTTCACCATTACCATCTTGCAACATTTCATTTTCTGCTGGTACCATAATACTGTTTGCCTGCATGCAGATCCTGAAGTACCAAAGGCAGGCTCAGAGCCTGACAGACCCATTACTCCTTAACATCCTATTTGATTCATTGAAAGCTGACACTGAAGTACAACAAGCACCCAAAAAACCTGAGAGAATACAAAACCAGCACAGACTTTGAACCATTAAGACTATGGACCCACAGTATTGATACCATACCTGGACCACTGTCAAAGTATCTACTGTACAGTCACTGGGGTATCACCAAGGCAGGAGAAACATGTGAAACATTCTACTTTCAATGCCTCTGCGCTTTCTATTATGAGCTGGAGCTACATCAACATCTTATCAAACTACATGCTCTTTCTGTGGAGGGATATCATACATGAAACAAGAGGTGCTTAAGTGGGTAAGTAAGCAAATGACTTGCTTAGGGCCCTCTTCAACCTCACTCCTTTACAGTCATCTTCAACCATTGTGCACCTGCCATGCTGCTTTAACCTAATGTGGGAGCTGCACCAATACATCAATTGTTAATTACCTCTACCATATGACTGGGCAGAGGCATAAAGCCTAGTGGTATTATTTTTGCCTCCTTTAGCATATGTTCTTCACATAAGGCTTGATTTCAAAGTAATCTCTTACCAGAGCTAGGATTGATCAATATTGATCTCCAACAAGCACTTTGGCTCTTTTGAAGTCCCAGTTTGTGTGTGGCACTGTAGGTCAGAGAATGTGGCAATTCCTCTCCATCTGTGGCATCTGAGCATGAGAGAAGAAATGTGCAGTGCATTCTATATTTAGTAAAAAAACCTAAGTGTCATTATGGCATTACATCTTTCTGGCACCGGAGCATTGAATCCACCCCTGAGGCAAGATAAAATCTTGAGCCCTTATTCTGCATGATTCAGTGATATCTTATTGCTTGATAGCCCAACCCATCACACCTAGTGCAAAGATCATCCAGCTGGCAATACCATGTGTCCAGTATGGGAGATGTTCATATGGTTTGAACCCTGGTGGGGGTTTTATGAGTGGTGCTACAAATAAAAACAGGTTTGCAATACCAAATAAGGTTGCCAACAGCAAAGTTGTTGGTGACAGAAGATGCTAGTATAGATTGCAATGCTTGGAAGACCTTTGAGATGCTGAGATGAAGAGGTAAATGAGACCAAAGGAGATGATGGCATTAATAGCTGCAACTGGGTAAGAAATCTGTCATATTCCATCCCCTTAGCATCGATTATTGCAATATTACTATTGCAGACATACAATGTTAATGACAAAATTATATGCATTGCCTGGCGGCACAAAAATTATAATGAAGAGGCATGCACACCAATCTGCAATTTGAAGCATCAGCTAATACCATAGTAGGATTTGGATTGTAAGCTGATGCAAACATAAACCTGCAAGTGGGGTATTGTATGGCCGGTTTGAAGCCAAAATATTGCTAAGAGGTAAAATACCAGCTTTCCCTAGTTCTTGATTTATCCTTCCTTGAGAAAACAGCTGGAACATAGAGCTATAGCCACATTAAAGGGAGGCAGGAGGAAAATATACAAGAGCAAGGACATTTCCGAAAGCGGAACATGCAACTCCCACATCAACCCAACACTCCACATGGTCTCCCCATATGTTGCACATAAGGAGTGTAACAACTAATCATTTGGAGCCAATAATCTCTTCTTTCGAGCCCCCTGCAAAGTAGGCTGCATTTGCAAGGATATAAAATATAGCAATGACCATAATAGCTAGGGGTCCAGCTATCCTAATAGTTCTTGTGGGGTTGTGTATCTCTGACAATGCGTAGTTTGCACCCGAGAAGCTAGTAAAAGACCAGATCACCTAGGAGAGTTATAGAAGTAGGCCATGTACGCATAAATGCCCAGACATACACAGTAGAGGCTAAGGCATATTGAGGATATATTCAGGGTCGTACCCTCCCAGATATTCTCAAAATTTTGTCTGCCTCTCCATTGGCCCCTCATAGATGCTCCATCTTCAGGAAACCCCATTCTGCAATGCAACAAACCTAGTGCCAACTACAATTAGGAGAACAAAGAGCCTGAAGATCCCCAATGCAGTTCTGCAATTGTAGCCCCCAGCCAGGCACTACACCATGAAGAAAGAGAGTGACGGTTATGCAGGCAAAGGATGCAAGTTTGAGTATCATTGGAGATGGGTCTTGAATACATAAAGCTTTTAGGGTGTATTTGTCAAAGACCAACAAGTTCCCTGCCACCCAGCCTGAAGCTTCACGTGTTAGCTAACAGCCTGCTAAAGAAATTATTATGCACCCATTAATATGGTGTTTGCAGCATAAACACAAGTTATCAGATATTTTGGCTTAGGAAACAAATATTCCAGATAGTTCTTCTTGCCACCATTTCGAGGGAACACCTAAATAACAGGTGGAGAGTGTTAGAGTGAACAGGAAAATGAGAAACTAACCGTTCCCCACACAACATAAACCTGCATACCGGCAGCAGCAATAATAGCACCCAGAGTCCACAGAAGGCTACCCAACTGGTTGCCAGCAGTGCGAACTAAGCTTAAGTGAGCTCACTTACAATGATGAACCAATGCTTCCACTGAGTGTAAGGACTGTTGCAGATGTGGCAAAGATTCTGAGCAGAAAATTAGTGATATAAGAGATGTTATAAAAGATGGTCTACCCAGTCCTGATGATACGGTTGAAGATGATGAACCCCACAGAGATGATGCCGATACATCTCTTTGGGTTTAATGGAGAGCTTGGTTGTGAAACCCCATAATGGGGAGCCTCGTTCCCCGTGAGAAGTGGAGAAACGCTAGTATGAGATTCTGGCATTGGGGGTTGCAGAGGAATGGGATATGATGAAGTACGAGAATTCCAACCAGCACTTATTTAACAGCACGCCACCACAAGTATACATACCTCTGGCAATCCATCAATAGCAGGGCGCGATGGAGTAGTGGTCTGTTGCGCAGTGTCTGCGGTTGCACTCCCCATGCAGGCGCCAGCAACTGGCTTGTCTTCTCAAGACCGAGTGATCAAACCCCACTCTGGCAGGCTTTCACTTTCGGGCACTGGACATTACTCACTTCTACACTACCAACTGTCATTACGCCACCACAACTTCATCCTTTAGCACATAACTCAGCACAGCCTCCACTTCCCATGTCACACCCGCCGATCCAACCCTGATTTTGCTAGTAGCTTCCGGAAGAGCGGAGGGTCCAGTCTAGACTAGGGGCACATGGAGCCCCATTTCGGAGCCAGGCCGCTGGACTAGCATGCCTGGCCCCCATACTACTCCCAGCTGCCCGGAGTGGTGACCTGAAAAAATGGCTGAGAATGGTGGCAAGTGATTAAAGACCTTACTATATCTGGGCACTGTGGCCCGGCAATGCACTGGTGTGAGTCTCAGCAGTACTCGGTTGGAGAGAGATGGTGTCACTTGGTTACTGAGGGTTGGACGATTATGGAAGGATTGTGACTGCTGGCATGCAGACCTGATATGATTAATGGACAATTACTATTTCGGACTATTATGCATTACTAAACTACTTAGGCCATTTCTACGACTGTTCTTTAGCAGTAATAACCTGGGCTGGACAAGCATGGAACAATCATGGACTCGGTAGTTAGGTGTTACGTCCCTAGGTACATAGCTAATTTGGAGTAGTGCAAAGCCTGTTTTCCAATAGCCTTCAATGCAAGAACTCAATAGCACTGGTCATCGGTGGTGAGATTTACGAGGAGATAAAGTGCAGTGCACTGTTTCCGAAGTTGAAGTTGAATCTTGGCTGCAATGGAAGGTTCTTACGCGTAGTCAAGTTGTCTTTCTCAATTGCGTGATAGTGGGCGTCTAATCCTTCCTCGGTTGCCTTCAGAGGTTCGGCAACAGGAAGTATGGGGCGTTGAGATAAGGATGGAGCTAACGTATTGACCGTCATTTTTTTGTCCTGGCCTCTGCGCCTGCCTTCTCCAACCAATGGATCCAGCACAACAACTACTACATTTCTTCCATATTACGCTTGACCAGGGGATAGAGTGGTTGCCGAGGAGCCTGATCTTCATGGTGGATATATTAAACTCCTGATTGAGCTTCGACCGACGAAGCGAATAAAGATAGGGCTGATTAGAACGCCTCTAGGAGGCTACTAAGTGTGGACCATGTGGGGCCGTCAAATGAACTACACAACTTGCAGCCGACCATGAACGTTTGAACTTGCTGTCCTATCTCGACCGGTTATTACTGATAACCGTGGCATGAAGGCCAGAAGGCCGAAATGCTGGGAGTTTGGGGTCTCCCCCAGGCTCACCGTATGCAACAGCAGCGCTGATGCTCTTCCCTGGCTCGGTGATTGTTAGTCATTGCTTTGTGTTACAATGCACAGTTGGACTTCCCACAGCTAAAATGAAAGAAGTGTAGCTTGAGCTGTATTCTATTTTAATTATGCGTTGTGTATCATTAAAACATAGTATCGACGTCGTCCTAAATGAAGCATCCAGAATATGGGATCTGGATTCTCAGCCTCTGTCTTGCCGTTGACCTCGTCCATTCCAGCGATTAATAGCCCAGCCTACCACCCCTATCCCGAACACACCCCAGCCCGCGACTGCGTGTGTCCAGTATGGTAGATACTCATACGGCTCCAATCCAAGAGGCGGTTTCATTAATGGGATTATAAATAGAAAGACGTTTGCCACTCCAAAGAAAGCGGCAGAGAATAGAGTTATTGGAGAAAGAAGGTGCCAGTAATGTTCACGATGTTTTGAGGATGAATCGAGTGCTGAAAAGAAGAGATGAATAAGGCCAAAGGAGATGACAGCATTAATAACGGCCAGTGGGTAAGATGACTGTCACGTTCTCTGATATTAGCTATGTGTGCCGCAGTAGCCATAGATTAAACGCACAACGTTGACAACGAAGTCATAGGCATCACCTGGTGGGACGAAGAATATAACGAGAATGCATAGGAGCCAATCTAAAGGAAGTATCAGCTTGCGTACCAAGGGGCGAGTATCGAGCAAGAGGCTGACGTAAACTAAGGCCCGCGAGCGGTGCGTTGTAAGGCCAGTTCGATGCCCACAGCTTGCTAAAGGGCAAAGCGCCTTCTTTTCCTAATTCCTGTCCCACGCGTCCTTGACCAAATAGCTGCAACACAAAGTCATCAGAGCCACGTCCAGTAAAAATGACAAGGACTAACAGTGGCAAGAACATTCCCCAAAGCTGAACAAGGCTACTCCAGAGTCCACCCATCGCTCTACACGGTCTCCCCAAATGTTCCGCATAAGCAACGCAACAACTAATCGCCTAGAGTCAATAATCTCTTGCCTTTGAAGCACCAGAGAAGTAGGCAACATTCGCAAGGATATACAGAGTAGCGACAACAATCACAGCCAAAGGCCCGGCGATCCTAATGGTCCTTGCTGGATTGTGTATCTCTGACATGGCATAGTTCGCATTCGAGAATCCTATGAACGACCAAATTACCTAGTTTAGGAGGTTAACCAAGCAGGAATGCAGGATGGAAAAGGATACTTGTACATACACTATACAGGCTGAGGCATATCGATGATGCATTTACAACCGTACCCTCCCACACATTCTCGAAATTTTGCCTGCCCCTCCATCGACCTTCTGGTGACCCCTCGGACTGAGGAATGCCTTCACGTAATGCTACGAAAACCAGTGCCGACAACGATTAGGAGAACAAGGATTTTGAAGACGCCCTAAGACGTTTTGCAGCCGTAAGCCCCATTTGGGCGCTACAGCCATGGAGGAATAAAGAGACCGTTATACACACAAAGGATGTAAGCTTGAGGGCCATCGGGGACTGGATCCTTGTACGACAGTGCTCTCAGGGCATATTCGCCAAAAACTACAGAAGTACCCTGCTGCCCAGGCTGTAGCATGTATTAGCGAACGGCGAAAATAATAAGCGAGCACTGCCCACCTGAGAACACAACATTTGCGGCAAAAACACAGGATATAAGTAATCGCGGGTGAGGAAACAGATATTCCAGGTAGTTCTTCTCGCCGCCGTTTCGAGGCAACGCCTAAATATAGCTGGAAACAGAAGACTGAAGAGTCTAGTTGACAGACTCACTGTTCCCCAGACAATATAAACTTGCATACCAGCAGCGGCAACAGTAGCGCCCAGAGTCCATAGCAAGCTCTTCCGCTAAGTACGGAAGACTGGATCAAGATCGGTCCACTCACAATGAGGAGCCAATGCTCCCGCTAAGCGCAAGGATGGTTGCAGGCGTGGCAAAGATTCTACGCAGAGGTAAGTTGTGGGAAGGGGAATAGCAGGAGCCAGGCCACCTACCCAGTACCAATAATGCGGTTGAAAATGATGAACATGACAGAGAAGACTCCGATGCGTCTTTTGCGGGTCGCGGAAGGGCCGGGCTGTGGAGTCCCATGCTGGCGAGCGTCGCCACCTAGGAGCGGTTGTGCTTCCAAGCCCTCGCCGCGATGATGAGAGACTGGCATTCTGCGGAGACCCAAGTGTAGGTGTATACAGGAGCAGCTGCTAGAAGGGTATGCATTTCGGAGGATGCAGCGATCTTAAGCTTCACGTTCTGATGGCACAATGATAGCGTCTTCAGCGTGGGAACCTCATGACTACAAAAGCTAAGTACTGACAATCTACTCAACCCTACTCAACCTGAGGGATGGCGGGCATCTAACGCCGCCTCGGTTGCGTTCAGAGCACCCACAATTGCAAATGCGATAATGGGGGTCACCATATATGTATACGCTAGCATCCTGGCCACCATCATCTTCGCTCTAGCCTCCACTTCTGTCACTTCTAACAATACACTCAGTATCACGGCTGGCGGACCGACCGGCATCAACATCATACTCCACCACAGAATGGGGTCGTCGCCGAGGAGGGTTGTCTTTGCAGCAAGTAGGTATATCACCGGAATGCTAATCACGCTCCATACTACAAAGCGGATCAAGATAATGGCGATCACAGCACGTTTGGGGGGTTGTGGTGAAGGTGTACCCGGTGGTACATCGAATGAATCGGATAACTTGGAACCGACAATGAATCTGCGGTTCCATGAGATTAATCGGTTGGCCCGTGCGGTGGTGATTGCTTACAGCTGTAACGTGCTAAAGAGAGCGCCGACGTTTCGAAGACTTGAAGTTAGCCAGGCATTCAGCCAGCCGCCTTGATCGCCCGGCGCAAATGCGGCACGATGCAACGCAGGCACTAAGCCCACGAGCGCAGCAATGATGCCACCCCATGTCACAGGGTCGAAGATGTTCACGACACGTAAGAGGCGTTCCCGGGTCGGGCTTCCACGGAAGGAGGTTGTGGTCGCTGTTGCTCCGGCGCGGGTTTCGTGCGGCTTGGGAACCAACGCTGTACGCTCATTAGGCACTGCATCCCGTGACTCTTCGTCTGCCCCGACCGCTCGTGGGGGATGATCCCAAACATCCTTTCCGAGTAGTTGGGGCCCGATTGCAAATGTCAAAATCTTCGAGACAAGGCTGTTGACCAGGAAATAGCTTCCGGCTCTGTTCACCGCCTCTTTCACATCTCCCCGGACAATCGTATTCAGGAGACCAGTTGCCAGTAAACTCCTTGTCAGCAAAAGTGGGAGGGATGTTGCATTATTGAATGTCACGGCAACGACCGTCCAACTTGGCAAACCGAATGACCTCACTGCAATCTTTCCCATCACTATCGACGCCACCGCACATGCGACTGCCCAGGCCAGGATCGGCACATAGTTAGCCACATTGTCGACGTTGAGTTGACTCCCAATGTCGGTGATCAGGAGTGCCGGCAGGAAGAAGTTGCGACACAGCAATGACACATCGCGCGCAGTGACAGAACGGACCATGCCAAGGCGAGCTGCAATCAAGCCATAGCCAAGTGTGAGGAGGAGAGAGACAGATGCCTGGAATGCGCCTAGAAGTGAAACCCAGAATGCAGATGGCATGAGAAGAACCTGGAAGACACACGGCCACCCATCTCAGCATCCTATATTTATGTTTTTGTGGAGGGCTTTGTCTGCAGGCATATCGCTACGTTATAGATGACGGATGGTGCATGATGGCATGCGATGGACGCAGTATGGCTTCTGTTGAGGGGCTTATGGCGCAAGATTGATGCAAGCCGGCGATACTCAAGGTCGATTACGTAATATCCAGCACCGCGGTAGACGACCTGAATCAGCTGTTGATGACAAGCTCTCCTTTTGGCGGAGTCGGAGAACTGGCCAACGGAAGGTCCTATCGTGTTAAAAATACTTGTTCTTCTCTGCCGCCCGAGTTGGGATCGGCAGCCAAAGTGGTCGATAAATAACAGTCGATATTTTTAGACGGTGGAAACACTGTCTGGCGGCTTCTGAATTTCACCTTGCCTCCGGCGCACAAGTGTTAAGCAAATATTAGCGGAATATTCGAAAACACTGGTTACACCAAGCCTATAACATCGGACGGTTGTGCGTGGACCTCTTGATCGCACTAGGCGCAATACTTATACTAGCAGAGCAATGTCAAAGTAAACTCTGACAGGAATGCAGAATTTGCCGCCACACATATTTCCTTACCGTACTTGTGAGTACGATCAGACACCTCAGCCACTATTTACCCTTCTTTCTTCGCGTGCATGAGCTTCAACATTTTAGCATCTGTCTCATCCCTAGTGCCAGCATTGAAGTGACAGTCCGGCGTTGCGAATAGGCACGTATAGCATGCGATGCTCAAAATAATCACGCCGAATACTGCAAGGACATCGCAGTGGGTCAAACTGTTCTTATATTGTAGCCAAGCAGTGGCCACGATTCTCTTAAATATTGTGTGGGTACAGGCGAGCCAGATAATACGTCGACAAGCTTGGATGGCAATATGGAAATAAAAGCAAAATTTATAGGTCGAATGCGTTCACCTCCGAGGGAACCCCAGCTCATCGATAAGTAAACACTGCATGAGCGACTTGTCGAAGACCGAAGTTATCATTACATTCACGACCCTCATCACATGGGTGGCCGTGTACACATCATATGTGATTAACTAGCCTACATATGCATACCTCTATCCTCTCAGAGTTGGTCACCGAGAGCCAGAGAGACAGTGGTCTATATAGCAGCAAAATGTAAAAACAAAAGGCATACGTCGAGAGTCTTTTTAGATAGAGAAAAGGGAGTATAACAGCACCGTGTATTCTCTGGCGTTAGTAGAGGAGCTGCAAGGTGGTCATAGCAATGTAGAGGCCGCTAAGCCGATCAAGAGAGTAACGTGCGATGTATGTGGTGCCAAGGAAGGATCATTACGGCGTGAACAGGGGTATATTCCACACATATACTGCATGAATAATTAGCTACGCTCACCCAAGAAGCGACAGCTCCGGAAGCAAGGCAGCTAGACAAAATCTGTAGTGCGTTTAGCCAGAGAGGCATTAGGTAAAAGTTCATCCTTCGCGCTGAGAGCTCTCTTGAGAGCTATGAAAAGAGTAGGCCCGTGGAAAACCCGAAATTAGAAGTGGCTGCATGGGCTGGGGAGGTATTATTGATAATAGGTGTCTTGATTCCCAGGCGCACGGAAGAGACACCTGCCTGTAGGAGGACCAAGATTGAGGTAATGAAGAAGCGCCATCGAGACACCTTTGCGTATATACTGTGATCCTGATGTATAGAAGAAATACTTTTATAAGTATCATTGTTTTTTTCGGCAAGGGTCGGCGCGCCGGTAGCGCTTTCACATTACCTAGCAGGTTGCCCGCTGCCGCTAGACATATCTCGGACAAGCGTTTCCGGAATTCCATAGTGTGACTCTGGAAGCTCAAGAAACAGTACACTGTATACATCACCCCTACCACTTATGGTCTCAATACCTCTCATAGTTTGTACTGCCGACTGAGTCCTAAGCATTATTTGGGATTCTTGGCTTGGACCCCGAGAGTCAGACCGACGCTCTAGGCAGAAATGTGCTGGTACGCAGTGGACATTTACTACGACGCCCAGGCCTGGAGGGGGGGGGGCGGGGGGGCGGTGTAAGTACAAATTACCGGATGCAAACAAGGAACGCAAAGGGAGTTTGATACCGATGTACTACTTGTGGGTATGATCAGGTGTTTCTACCGCTCCCTGCTTCTCTTTATCCTTCAACTCCTTCAACTTCTTGTCGTCCGCCTTGTTCTTGGTGCTGGCAAATGACAGCCCACCCATGGCAAGCAGATATGTGATGCCCGGGATAAGCACACCAAAAACCTCAAGCGCATCGTCGTTGATTGAGTTACTCTTGTACTGCGAGTAGATAATCGTCACAACAATTTTGAATATTGCATGGACGCAGATCGATCCGGGTATTATTTTTGTATGTTTGCACGGCTGAACAGGGGCACGGGGTTAAGGGAAAAGGGAAAAAGTCATCACAGGAACGGGCTACGGGGTGACTGGCGGGACCTCACCTCATCAACAATCAAGTGCTGTTTAAGCGACTTGCGGAAGAGTGCCGAAGTGACCATTACGTTCATGACCCCCACCGCGTACACGGTTGTGTACACATGATAAGAGGTCAACCAATTAACATATCTAGTCTCTGATATCCTGGAGTCGGTCACAGAGAAAGCCAGAAAGATGGTCGTATAAACGATGGCGGCGAGTTGCATAAGCAAAAGGCAGGCGTCGAAAAATTGTTTAAGTGGGGGGAAAGGGGGGATAACGACGCCGTGAATTCTCCTGCGGTAGTAGAAGAGCTGCAAAGTGGCGGCAGCAAGAAAGAGATCGCTAAGCTGATCAAGGGTGTAGCGAGCAACATATGCAGTGTCGGGGAAGTGTTTTCGTGGCTTGAGCATGAATACATTCCGCACATACACTGTATAGATGATTAGCTGAGCCCACCAAAGGGTAACGGCCAGGAAGGTCAGGTAATCGAACATTTGACCCGTGGCATATTTAGTTGAAGGGACATCGGGTGGAAGCTCCTCTTTCCCGCCGAGCACTCTGCCCAGTGTTACGAGAAATATTAAGCCTGCGAGAATGGCAAAAATAATAAGGAAGGAGAAAGTGACGGTGTGGATTGAGGTGATGTTGATGACAATGGGTATCTTGATTCCTGAGCGAGCAGCAGAGAGTCCCGCCTGTAGGAGACACACGATGAGGGGATTGAGGAGACGTCCGCGAGACGACATTTTGTGCGGAAGAGGCGCCAACCCAGACCAAAATTCCCTTTATTTATATGTTCGTCCCACGCCAAGAAGTTTATAATGCAGGGCTGATGTTTGAAATTGACCGATGTTAATCAATTTCAGCGCCAAGCACGTATGGCAGATAGCTATCAGTGTACTTTTGTAGGGCTGGGTTAGAGAATATTTCAACGCTGTGAGAAGTATTGAATTTGCGAGGTCAGAGGATGCTGAACATTATTGCATTTTCCGCTCATCGTGCCGCTCAAGGTATTTTCCGAGTAATCATAATTACTGTGCCGCGATTTTTTATTCACTTTACAAAATAAGACAGATATTGATAGCCATCGGCGTACAGTCATCGGGGGTCGATTTTTAATCTCACCCATTGTCACAGGCTTCGTTTTCCATGATGGCCGCTGTGGTCGTCAGATACACCTGGTAGGCTCACACGGAAAACCATGAACTGGTTATCGACATCCAGACCAGCGTCATAAGGCTTTCCAAGAGCAAATCCACGGCTACTTAAGAAATCATTATCGGACTGAGATTGAAGTTAAGTATGTCATACTTTGAAACATCGATGATACTCACAACTGTAAACAGGAAGAAATCGTCCGGGAAGTGTGGATCGCCTACGGGCGCTATAGCAAATGATTCCCACTTTGAGTTCAGAAGAGTCGCATCGTCTGGCGATCCTGATATTTTTCGTTAGTCGTCGAAACGCTCATCGTCCACCAGCACCTTACCATTATGGAGGCCAAACCGGCCAAGCTGGGCGGCATCGTTATAGTCGACGAATGTGACGTATTCGGCGGGCCGAATAGACTGGTCAAGAATACCATCGATAGCAATTGGGTTCTTGTGATTATCAAACTTAGTCCCGTGAATATCCGTTGCATGGCGAATGGAAAAGAGATCGGCTCTCCTGTCAGACATTTTGTTAATATTAGTCGTGAGCCATCAATTAACGATGAACCTCACTTGTAGCTAGATTTATTATCGTCTCCGCCTCTGCCGTCACCATCTCTCGAAAGCGCCAAGAATATACCTGGTCTGACAAAAAAAATTTCGCTGCAAGCCTCGGTTTTGTTCTTCCCGCTGAGCGGCAGTGGAATGACCCATTCACCCACAAGCTTTGATTTTAGACCCTCGACATCGAATGCAAATAACCGAGTGTAACGAGATGTAGTTTTGTCTGTCCCTCCGTCCTGAATGGCGGCAGATTGTAACATTGCATACAGGGTGCCTGTCGAAGGATCTACTGTTAAACCTTCAAAACCTACATTGGGGCGGCGGACACTTGTTCAGCATTATACCACTGATAAATTGGATCACCGTTACCTTGGTTTGGAGTTCTTCCAGACGCTGGATCGACCTCTGAAGTGTAATTTAAATTCCCCGCAGCATCCCGGGGTAACAACGCATCGGGTGGCGCAATGGCCTGTAGGAGCTCTCCGTCAGCAGAGAACCGATAGACGCCCGGGCCGTATTCATCGCTGATCCAGAACCTGGAGCGAGTGAGTTGGCTGGTGTCTTCTCTGATAAGTATAATACTCACGATCCATCGCGATTTGCAACATATCCTTCTACATCCAAGACTAATCGATCATCCGACTTCGAGACAATAGGCAGCACAGGATCCAATGGGAATGATCCCTTGACCCCGGGTTCTCGCACACCTAGTGGATCTAACCCGCTAGTACGCTTGCGTTTTCGATCGTACTCCAGGACCGTCTTTGTGTAACGGAGTGAAAGTGTGCTCTGTGCGTTTTGGAAGCTCAAATTGCTGGAACCGTAGTACGGCCTCAATGTAAAGTCGACTTCATGATGTCGTGCTTGGTAATCAATCGTACCATTACTAGCGAATATCAGCGCAGTTAGATCGATGGATTTAGTCCGATACCTACATGTTGAACCCCCTGTCCGGATGCACGAATAGGGTCCCACTAAATGACCCATCCCGAGATTCTTTCCATGTGTTAGGTTTCAGTGCTATCGCACTTCCTATTCCGCCTAGCGTATCTCCTGTAGACTCTCTAAAATCAGAGGGGATGAGGCCAAACGCTACTAGCCCCTATCGATCAATGAGCGAGCCGGGGAATTGAGTGTGATAGATTGATCCTGTGACGCATCGTCTGACCTTGTTGATAAAAGTAACGCCATCAAGAGTAGCCCTGTTGACCTCTGGCACAGACGGCTTGGATGGTTTCTTCGATGAATCTGCAAGAGGGCTCGCCGATACCAGACTATTGCTCAGGAGAAATAGCAGGAGAATAGACGCTGGGTATCTCATCGTATCCCAACGCCTCATTTCTTTCCACACGACCCACTATTTGTACCTTGACTTGCATCTTTGTCACACGATCAACTGGAAACGTGCGCTCTAAACATAGTACTGTTCCTGCCCTTGCACAAGGTGCCATATGGTTCTGTACATAAAACCACACGAATAGCACGATTGGCCCCCAAAAGTCTTACCAGGCACGCGCCGGCTTGCCTCTTTAAGCAACGACGCCTCTTTGTTGGGTCCCTCCATCACCGTTGCATGCTACCTGAGAGTCCGACACATTTCAGGATAATGACAGCCGGCGTTCCCGCACTTCCCGTGGCGTGAAAAAGTCCTTCGATGCCCAAAATAGCGATCAGGAAGTTTGATCGTTGGAATTTTCTGTTGCAGAGTGCATGTTCAGTCGATTTACTTCTAATAAGTTTACAAAAATATCAATAAATAATTGAATACCGAACCATCAAGTAGAATTATTCAATAAATGGATGATGCAGACATCTGGACCAGCCGGAGGTAAAGGACAATCACAAGTAGAACAATTCCTAAGGTCCACCATTCTCCGAGATGCTTCTGACACCAGTATGCCATCAAAGGTCCGGAATTCGAAAATTTCTATATTCCCTCGGAGTCCAGGATAAATGACAGGATTGGTGTTTGGAATAACTCTGCTGGACAGTCGTAAATGATTTTCGTGTTGTAAAGACAGAATCATCATTTCGAGGACAAAGTCAGTGTCGATGATTATAACAGGGTCCTTATCGTGTAGGATGCGGTAGTCTACCTCGACCACTCCGAGAAATGTAGGTCCTGAGCCAAATGATAAATACATTAGCCAAGGCAAGGAGGAATGAGAATTTCACTTACCTGATCTCAGAACCCAAAGAGCAGGAGACCAATCACTTGAAGTATCCAAGTGATACTCAAGACACACGTTGAAACTGTAGCGTTTGCCTTCTTCCACCTCTTCTACCCAGCGTATCTTCTCCTGTATAGCAGTACTTGTATAGGGGAAATCGGACGGTAGTGGATAATTGGGATGGGTAGGAGAAATTGCCGAAAACGTTCGAACTGTATCGCGGAGCGAGATCATCCAAGAACGCGATAGCTCCCGGAGTCTTCTGATAATCCTCAGCTGCTCAGCGTTAGGATTCATCCTCGACAGTCATGGGGGAGAAGGTATGTAGGGGTCGTAGAGGCGCCTTTGCTGTTTCGGCGCGCTGAGATTCAACTTCAAGTTCTTGTGTGCTTAAATCACCGCCTGGGATGAGCGGAGTGAGGCCACTGGTATTCAGAGAGTGCAGTGAAAACACACCTTGCATTGAGCGTGGTCAAGTTGAAAGGCAGAGGTGTACGTCCATGCCGTCCGATTGCTAATATGCTGTCGGCGGACGTTCCTGTGGGTGCTTTAAACTACCCATTTCTACATAAGTTGAGTCATGGATCGGAGAAAGAGCCAGGCTTTTGAAACACAGAAGCTGTAAAATCACAACCGAGCTAGTCACGGAAATTCTGTATAAGGAGAGCCTGAGTTTCACGAGCTCGCATCAAAACGACAAAGCTGTTAAATCGGCCTACCGGCATGACTGTAGGAGAGGAGAAAGTGATGGCCTTGATGATCAAAAGCGGTTCATCTTAGGCGACAAAGATAATTATGAGAGCCTAATACTAGAGGTTTGCTGAGGGGCAGATGTGTAAATGTTTAACTTTTTGCATGGAACAGCCAAACACATCATTGATCAATTGATAAACTAGTGGACAGGTCTCCGGATTGCGCTTGTGAACTGAGCAACTTGATCCCCCAATGAAACTCCTCAGGTTGCACTGCCACGTGGGATTGTGTGATGAGGCACTACAAAAGAGAGGAATCACAACCCTCAGTGTTCATACCCAGGGGTTTTGATTGTGATATGACTGCAAAGAGCTCCTGAGACTCTGTTCGCACAGGGTAGCTGAAACTTGTGCTCACTGAGGACTGAAGCGCCGAGCGCTGGGGGTTATTCGGCCATCGGTCAGCTTTACCCCTCCCCTGGGGAATGACACAGTGGCTTAATAAGCAGCAGCAATTGGCATACCCGGATACTACTTGGAGGCGCTACACCTAGTAACGGGCCTTCTTAACCGCACTGTTAAAGCTGTGACCCTTCTTTAGCCAACTTCACACCATACCTGATGTCGGACCCCGACCATCCCATTCGGCGAGGCTCATGCCTGTGTCAAGCTGTGAAGTATGAAATCAGAGGGGAACCAGTCAGCTTTCGAGTATGCCACTGCGTCAATTGCAGAAAAGCAACTGGCTCTGCATTCATGTCAAACGGGTTTTTTTTCAGGCATGTACGTCCATTCTAAACCTCTGAATTTGGATCGTAAGATTGATTTGAAGCTGCACAGCAAATTCGTATTGCTGAGGGGCCAGGCAAACTGAAGACTTTTCGGGACAAGGTTACGGCAAGTGGTGTCCCTCTTGACAGACAATTCTGCACCGAGTGCGGATCCAACATCTTCCTCTCGACCGCCGATCCAGAACTGGGTGCAAAGTTCATCCTTGTTGCAGTAGGAACACTGGACGACAACGTGGATTGGTGTAAGTGTCCATCCAAATGAATCTTGGCTCATTCCTCATTTCACCCCATGATTAGTACCACGAACCGAGCTATTCCCAGAACAAAAATGTCATTGGGTTACTGGGATACAAAAACGGGAGAAAGCGAAGCTTTGATGACGCTGTGTCACTATATGCGCACCGATCAGTGTATCCGGAATCTGATTCTCAATGGCAATGTGTTGCACTCCAAATATGAGGTTCTTATTAGCGCCTAGTAAACCGGACCACTTGTAGAATGGGACAGGGAAAGATGACTTATGTGTGAGTTTGGTACAGTAGGGGACACTCAAACTCAACAACTTTAATATCTCGGCATTGGGTCGTTGGATTGGCTTGAAACTCCGGCATGGAACTCAGATCTCAGAACGGAGCCAAAAAACACAACTCCGATATTTTTCCCACGCGTTTTGGGCCCGGCCATAATTTTTTGGAAAATTTTTGGAACATGACAGGGTATTCTAGCCTAGTTACTGTTGTTTTGGTCAACGATAGTATCGAGATGCATCATTGCAGCTTGGGAAACAGCCCGATGACCCTTCTGTTTACGGACGGCCCAATCTGCCGCCTTCCCTGTTAAGCCGATGCGGTAAGCACTCATGAAGCGCCAGAAACAATTGATGAACCGACAAATGACATCGACCGGACATGCATTAAAGGCATCAATAGCAGCCTTCTTTGCACCTTCAAAATTGTGCTTCTGAACCAACTGATAGCGGTATTTTGTCCATCCCCAGTACTAGTAAGAGAATAATGAGACAAATATATACGAAGCAAAATAAAAGGACCTTGAGTTTCCGTTATTGATTTTGGTGCCAGGTTCTGATTGCTAGATGACACAACGGTGCTCTGGGACTGATTTCGAAGGCCTGAGATGTTCCTTTTGCACTTCTTCTTGCCCATGATTGGCTGGTCCCTGAAGTAGAGATGCTTTTCCCTCCTTGTAACTGCTCGTTGAAAATTTCTCAAACTCGGGGATCGTGCTCAGCTACTCAAAAGGATACGATTCCGCTATTTTCCAAGATTTATACTAATTTATTCGACATCCGGCCATAATTTTTGGTACAATTACCTTAAATGGACATTTCAGGGAGAACGGCTCGTTGAATTTTTCTCACTCCAGGCTCGTTTGGAAGCCCTTGACGAGATCTATTGAATGAGCATGTAATCTCACGGTTTTCAAAGTTTTGATTTTGTTGGTTGGGTTTGAGTGTCCCCTACTGTAGCAGCGAACTCAAATATGTCTATCCCGTCCAAGGGCGCTCTCGTAATTATTGGGGTGTTCATTTGAGGTATTAATACGAGCCTGCAAGGGGAGCCAATAGTGATTATATACATTGGAACACACGTTGTATATACACAGTAGATGTTCCAGCGCGGCCGAGGGGCTACTCCCACTCTGTCTGAAACCCAACTTCGCAAATATTTTCGAATTAGCTGCCCACTGAAACCACTTGGTAGTTTTTCCTCGGAGCGGGGGGACGCTGGCTGCATCCAAATGGTGACCCAGTACGTGAAAATCATGGGCTAGTACTAGTATATATCACACAACCCACAGATTGCCTTGGCAGATTATAGGCATAATAGTAACCAGGGGAATCAAAATCCATATATTGTATTCATAAAGAGCCATGGACCAGATCTAGTGTATTTTCCTGCCTGATAGCCGCGCGTCTGTAAGCATCACCTAGAGCAAATATGGACTTGATTGAGAACTGATCCAACGGGCCCACCTGGTGATCTTGGAGATGAGGTAACATGGAAAGATATTTATTCTATGCGAAGCACAAGGCATCCCGGTATGCGTCAGAGGAATGGCCTGAACTCTAGGTGAATATCCCAAGAGACAAACTCCCTCTGTTTCTAGTACCAGTTCTCGGGCGAAATGACCTTATGTAAGAACAAGCTGGGGGGAGTTCGAATCGTTTTCTTCCCTTCTGTTAAAACGTCATACGAGCAGTTTCCCTCTTAGAAAATTTGCTACTGGCAGTTGATGAGGTAACTGAGGCAGGAAAAGTCAGGTCTACGACCGTAGATGTTCCCGAACGGCAAGGTAGTGAGCCGAAGTGACTGATCATCCATTGATCCTCAACAGCATGATGGAGTGGTGACCAGAATTATACTTACAGCACCTCGCCCTTGGACTGATGTAACCGGACCAGTGAGGGGTTTAATGATCATAATACTCTCCCAGTTGTCACAGCTACGAGAAGAAACGGATTCGGCGTCAAGTTCATCCCTGGGATGCTTCGTAAGGCGCGCACGGTTACGGAGGACGATAACACTAATAATGATCGTGACCACAGCTTCACTTCCCTCGGGAAGATTATAGGTGGGCCCTGCGGCGGCGGCGGGGATGGATAAGGTGCTACAGCTCGCTGAATGGGGCAGGTGAATGGCTCACTTTCTTTGAGCTTAGTGCTGCACGGGGCAGACCAGCCAGAAGCAAACGGTCCTCCCAAACTGTAGACGCCCGGCACGTTACACCCTTACATTTCACTGAGGGACAATGCAAGCCCATAAAATCCCTGGAGATGAAATAGACATGCAGGGCGCATAGTAAGGCGCAGAACATATGTTTCTACAGTGTTCTAGTGTCGGACAGCCTGTATCGATCGACTCGCAAAGGGACTGTCAGATTCCCAGAACCTGTTGCAAGTTAGGGCACACGTATATACATCACTCTGAGTGTACCGCCAGCGAGTAAACAAAGCGCCAATCACTTTGATGAATCTGTATCGCAAGCCATGATCAGAACATCAATATTGGCCAGCGTGCCAGTAGAAAGATGGTTCGGTGATTCCAGTCGACCGGGATCTCGGGATGGAATGGGTGGGTCCTTGGTGGGCTATGGAGATTCTGCAAGGATGTTTGTCTAAATTAGGGTAATGAATGCCGATGCCTTGCACTATTCACAACTGTACCACCGAAGGCGTCATGGGTAAAACTGAAGGCCGACACTAATTTAAATCGTATTGGTAAGTTTGTGGATTTGGGATCGTGTCAGTGTGTTGGGCTAAGATGAAGGTATACTTTCCGTGAAGACGCAGACTGAGTAGTTATCTCCTAAGCACAGTCCGTGCGGCAATGGATGAATGTAAGTAATTTGCTCGCAGAGTTATGGCACTAGGAAACTAATTACTTTGGTATATATATTGAGCCTCTTTCTTGTTGCATTAATTCTGAAATCTTGTGAATCAACATGGTGCCGCTGCGCAACATCCTCCTCCCTACTACTTATGGAAGCTCTCCACCTGCGAGGTGGACGGTCAATAACATAGTCTACTGTATATGAGAGTATTCTCATTTCTGGCACGCCAAGCTACTACGTTCCAGTGGATATTATCTTAAATTTATATACCCTCGGCCTGGGTAGGGGCTGTGTATAGTTGGACCGAGCTGAGTCATGACGGCAGCTTTTTATGAAAGTGCTGCATTGACTCGAGGTATGGGCATTAGTGGTGCCTCCGTCTGTTCCCCGTTTTACTCCAGTAAGTCATGGTGTTGAATCATGTCGAGCTGAGTCAGCGTTGACATACAAATACAACCAAATAGGGGAGGACCTGCTGGTTGTTCATCGCCGTCCACAGCGACCATCCCATCATCCTCATCGTCCCCTGCGTTATCCAGAGACCGTGCAAACGGCTTCCACGACACGATACACTTCTGACACAGACTATCGGGTTGGTGCATCGTGATGCGGGAGTCCAATTTTGCGTTTCCTGCCCAGAACAAGGCGTGTGTCTGTATCACCTCGCAGCTCTATGACCGTCGCGGTGAGTAATCTCGTTAAATCTCTCTTGTCGTCGCTGCTAACGGCTAGTAGCACTCGACACGACTGCCCCACTTCCCCTCTTCAACTCCCTCACTCATCTCACCTACCTAACCTCAACCTCCCCCCGTATCCGGGAGATCATGACTATGGATGGAGGCCTCGAGCGCCTCGTTAAAATTCTTCAAGACTTCTGCTTTGCGCCTCCGCCCCCAGAGAATCCCACCGTCATCTATGGCCTCCTCCCACCCAACACTCGTCCCCCCAAGCCCCACCCTACACTCAATCCTCCTGTCTTTGATAAGCATGCCGCATATCGATTCTCCCTTGCTTTCCAGTGCGTTGTTAATATCGGCGTCAGAGGAAGCGAGCAGATCCGTCGTCGTGTGGTGCAGGCCGGAACTCTCGATGTTGTAGGCTGCATCCTGGAGGCTTGGCTTGCGAGCAAAGGCTTTGCGGTCGGACCAAGCTCGAGCGCCACTGGCATGCCACGAGAGACGCGGGAACAGCGGCAGGCTCGTCGTTTGGCATTGCAGGAACTACGCCAACGAGAAGAAGCTCTTGCCTTGACTCGAGCACTTCAGCGGACTCAAATGGAGCAAATGCAGCACATGCAGGTCCAACCAATAATCCAACAGCAGCAGCACCAACCGCACCATCCACTGCTGCCACGACAGTCTACCCGACTCCCTGACTCCCAGGCAATTCCCAGCCACTCCCAGAGAAATGCTGGAGAGCGGATGGCGACTGAAGAAGTGTGTGATTGTCCTATCCTGAGATAAGCCAACTAACCAATCATTTACAGGATGAATCTATGGATATTTCTCCACGCCCAGACAGGAGTTTTGCTGCTTCCGGATCTTCCATCACGAGCACGTCATTTACGACCCCTCGGCCATCCACATCCACCTCCGCATCCAATAGTGATACCGACCTATCCACCAATAATTCTACCGCAGCCACACCTATCGGGAGCGGAACGCCGACCGGGGTGGTAGTAATACCAACTCGCGACCGCAGTGGTACTGTCATTGCCCGTCCCGTGTGGGACAGTACCAACATTGCTACCCCAACTCCACCTCAGCCCCAGCGTATCAATAACATTAGTAATTCGACTATAGTAAATGGCCGCCTCCGGCCTGTTGGTCCTCCTTCGCCTTCGCCTTCCACTGATACATCTCGACCGGACACAGAGACAGAAGATGATGGGGACGTCGAGGCAGATGGTGAAGACGTTGATATGGATCGATCCCAGACCCAGAGCACCCAACTCAGTGGTGCTACCAATTCTGTAGCGTCAACATCTGCCTCCCCCTCACCGGAACGCCAACCTGTCCCACCGCCACATCGTACTCGCTTGTCACTTAGCCGCCGGGCCGTGGGCATTGTTTCCGAGAATGCGCCGGCGGCGCAGACCCTAACAGGTATCGAAGGTGCCCATATCATCATTAACGAAGACATGGGTGATTTGGGCGTGGAGGATGGAATTGTGAGTCTGGACCAACAGGCGACAGAGGATTTTGCGATGGGTGCACCACCGGGTGCTCCGGGCGCCATCGAAGAGACGCCGAGATTTGGTGTAGGGATGGGGCGTGTTGTGCAGGCACCAGACGTCACACCCCGCGCAGGAGTGATCGGCCTTCCGAGCGAGCATACAAGCCCGAATCACCCGAGAGGTGTGATTGTACGCGGACGTTCGGGGACCGCGCCAGAACCCTTGACGGAGCCCTTGGCTGTGGTTCCTGGCCCATCAACAAGCACGACAGCAACTCGAGCTAATTCTGGCTCGAGCATTTCCCAGATCGCAGGAATGGCAAGCAGTTCCATGAATGGTGTCCATACAACCGCAACGACTTCTACGAACCCGATGATGGCTCACATGAGCAATTATACCACTGCGGCAGCTCAGACGATGGCTCCAAGTCCCGGGCCCGTGATGGCCACGAATACAATCTCGAGTACAGCGAGTACTAGTAGCAATACCACGACACCTTCGACGCCGGTGTATTCTGGACCTTATCGCGACGAAGATGTGTTGCTGGGCCTGCAACTTTTGGCATACCTCAGTAAATACCCGCACGTACGACAGGCTTTCTATAAGCCACGCGCGTCTTTCCATCCTGCTACATTGGCGTATCAACAGCAGAATGGAATTGGGCTAGGCACAAATGGGAAGGGTAAGGCCCCGGTAGTCCCGCCGCCAACTCAGAAGGATGGGAGTTATTTCAAGACCTTTAACGGGTCGTCAGTTATGTCACATTCTAGTCTTCCACCACCGAGCGTGAGGACGGGTAAGGAGAGAGCTGCGTCAGGTGGTGGTAGTGGTGGGAATGGCTCTAGTACGGGGGTCAGTGGGAACGGGCCTGGGCAGTTGAGGCAGACAAACGTGTTTAGCCTGGTAGAGAGATTTACATTTAAGCCGAGTTCGAGTGAGCTGGCGGCGAATGGTGGGACGGTGCCGAGACTGCCGCCCGAGATACAGTATTGGGCAGGGGTAGTCATGAGGAATGCGTGCAGGAAGGATGATAACCGGGGTGGGATTCGACAATGTGCAAACAGTGAGTTTACACTTTTTTTTTTTTACCTGGATGGGGTTTTCACATAGCTGTCACGTAGTGCTCTGTGGTCGATGGGAAGCGTACGCGCGGGAGTTTGCCAAGTGCCGCAGGTGCAGAAAGGCTAAGTATTGCGGGAAGGAATGTCAAAGTACCGCATGGAGTGAAGGACATAGGTTTTGGTGCAGCGCGAAAGATGCAGACGACGATAACACAGGGCACGGAGACCAGCCACAGGATGGCGATGAGGAAGATTTGGGTGGAAGGCGGCGGGAAAGGCGGGAACGTGAGCGTGAACGTGAACGTGAGAGGGAAAGGGAGCGAAGAGAGGATGGCGCGGATACCGCAACGCAGAGGGCAGTATCTAGGAGAAGCGAACCCATGTCTGCGGATCCACGGAGGACAATGAGGCCACGCGGGGAAGATGCTACTGAGGGGCAGCCGGCACACGAGGGGAGGCGGCGGGCAGAGACTGTAACTGGTGTGAGCACAAGCTTGAGCACAATGGCTCAACGGGCAGCTTCACAGCAAACCTTAGCGCCGGGATCGTCGACATCGGCCTCTGCACAGGATATGGTGCTCGGGTGATCGTTGATCCCCCCCCCCAAGTCACAACATGAACTCTACCACCACACAGTCGGCACGGCTCTAGGACGCAGGGGCGCCCAATGTACCTGCCCGTACATTGCTATCCATAAAGACGATCTGAAGTTGTAATCTGTTTTTTGGCACATTTCTAGGCTCGTAGACTCGGTTTGCTTGTAGTAGTGACGACAATCTATCTCTTCCGATCACGGGTTATGTTTACGACATTGTGCTCCTCTTCTCTCACGTCCACCATGTTCCCTAGGTGTGTCCTCAGGGGTTCGGCGAGACTCGCAACCCAGCGACCGTGCTTCCAAGTGCGGTGCATGAGCAACAGTGCAGAGAGACAGAGCGACTACCAAGCCCTACGTAAGCTTGGGGACAGACATGTTACCCATGGCGTTGGTCGGATCACGGAAGGGATAATGCTGAAAGGCGAGGGGTCCTATGTACACTATGACGACGGCAGGAGGATGTTGGACTTCACGTGCGGTATTGGAGTCACAAACCTTGGTAAAGCAACAAAGTTTCAGCCCCTGGAAGGCTGCTTATGACTATCGTGTAGGACATGCGCACAAACGGGTTAGCCGCGCTGCAGCAGAACAATGTATGGAACTCGTGCATGCACAGGTGCACATTCTCGTCGCTCTACCTGACACGCAGCGACTGAGAAAAGACTTAGTGCAGTATCGCATATCATGAACCGTATCTGAGGCTTATTGAGCGCCTCTTACCCGTCATGCCTGACCCTACGCTCAATTCGTTCTTCTTCTGGAACTCGGGCTCGGAGGCTGTCGAAGCCGCTATGAAAATGGCGCGGTATATTACTGGGAGGCAGAATATCATCTGTATGCAAGGTCCGTCGGCTGTCTATATCACCGTTAGATCTGGCGTTGATATGCTCTATCTCTGATGTGCGATCCCAACAGGCGCCTATCATGGAAGGACATATGGCGCTATGGCAGTTACCAAGAGCAAGACAATTTATTCGGAACATACGCAGCCTCTCATGGTTCGCCTTTTACACAGTAGTCCAAGCGTCACTTGTTGATACTTCGTGCAGCCAGGAGTTTTCTCCATACCATTCCCTTATTGGCACCAGCTCAACCTTCCACTCGACACCCCCTCAGAAATTCTCACTAAACAATGTCTCTATCAGCTCGACGTCCTCTTCGCGCAGCAGACTGCCCCCAAGGACACAGCTGCTCTCATCATTGAACCTGTGCTTGGTGAAGGGGGGTATATCGCAGCGCCCCACGAATTCCTGCATGGACTAAGGGAAGTGTGTGACCGACACGGGATCCTGTTGATTGTCGATGAAGTCCAAAGCGGATTTGGCCGCACAGGAACGATGTTTGCGATTGAAGAGAGTGGGGTTAGGCCGGATATCATGTTGATAGCAAAGGTGGGTTCTTGTCAGTGGGTATACCGTAAATTTGACGGTAACTGTCTTAGGGGCTTGGTAATGGGTTCCCAATCAGTGGGGTCATTAGTCGCAGAGAGTTGACGGATAAGCTCCAGCCTGGCTCTCAGGTATGTATTTGAACCTCGTAGAACAAGTGTTTGACATCACAACAGGGCGGTACCTATGCTGGGAATGCTGTATCTTGCGCTGCGGCGGCCGAGGTTCTCGAAGTATTCAAAGAGGAAAAGATACTTGAGAACGTCAGAGTTCGGTATTGCTTCCTTCCCCCTTACATTCCCAGACCTTTGACGCCCACCCCTTTTAGGTCACAGGAGCTCTTTGGATACCTCAAACGCCTCCAAACCAATCCCAAGTTCTCCCCCTATATTCTTGAGGTGCGCGGACGAGGCCTGATGGTGGGTGTTGAGTTTGCGTCGCCTTCAGGACCCACCGCCAGCAAGCATGATATCGTTGCAAGTTCTTGCGCTAGTGCACCAGAGTCCATGGCAAGCCGCGTTGCAAAGAAGTGTATCGAGAAGGGGATGTTGATCCTTACGACGAGTGTCTACCAGGTCGTCCGGTTTATCCCTCCTCTTAACGTGTCGGCAGAGGATTTGCGTAAGGGATGCACTATTTTTGAACAGGCCGTAGAAGAAGTTGTGCGTGAGGGTTGATTGGATTTTGAACATCTCGATTGTACAGATAAAAGTAGCTTGGACCAACTAACCATGTCCCATCTGGTGTGTACTTTTTGAACGTAATTCCTCGATTTTTTACACTGCTACCAACATATCTGGGATTACTGATATATCGCGAGAGAGCGTCCAGTCAGACGGCCCGCTGCCCAGTAGACTCTCTTTCGTTTGCCTCGAGAGAACTCTCAAGGTAGATGGATTCAAGCTTCTTACCGTTTTGCAGAACATCAGGAAGCCCAAAAACCCCAAGAATTGGCAGCGACCAACAAAAATGATGTGCACTTCACCCCCTTATTTTTATTCTACTGCTTCTTCTCCTTCTCACTTGCTGGAGTCCAGCCACGACTGAGACAGCGTTTTCTAGGACCCTACAATTACTGTGAAAGACAGATAGAAATACTGACCTATCTATCTATCTTCTATCTTCTATAACTAATGCTACGTCGTATATATTGCTTAGTAATTTTAGTCAGCGTTAGTCAGCATGGCAAAAACTTATGTCAGCATTGGTCAGCATTATATAAGCAATTTGTCAGCATTTGTCAGCAAGTCGACCTGGCTTCAGTACTGTACTAGCTTACGCTATCCCCTGCTACGCAGGGGGTTTGACTCAAGTGGTTTGCTACTCTTAGCATTATCCTACATCAGTTTTCTACTCTTAGTATCATTCTCATTTTTCACCAATACTTTATTTTTTACACCAATTGTTTGTAGTACAAACTTCACTTCAATAATTTATAAAATAAGTATACAATCAAAGTCTAAGTCCTCTAAGTATCTCTTGGTATACTCTACGCAGGGGGTTGGATTTGTGTAGCCTAAGCAATATCTGAGTTTGATATTGCTTCATATTGCACTTCATGTCACTTCACATCACACTTCATGTCACTTCACATTGCACTTCAGGTCACTTCAGGTCACTTCACCTCACTTCACGTCACTTCATGTCACTTCATGTTGCACTTCATGTTGCTTCATGTTGCACTTCATGTTGCACTTCACATCACTTCATGTTGTGCTTACTCTTAGCATTATCCTACATCATTTCTCACCAATCTTTTGTATTACAAACTTCATTTCAATAATTTATACAATAATTTATACAATCAAAGTCTAAGTCCTCTAAGTATCTCTTGGTACACTACATTCAATGTCTTTTTGTCCTCATTCCTCTCATCCAACAATATCCTAATCCTCTCTCCAGATGTGCATCTACTCAATGCAACATACAACTGCCCATGAGAGAACACTGAAGACCACAAATGAACTCCTACATATTTCACTGACTGCCCTTGACTCTTGTTGATTGTCATTGCAAAGGCAAGTCGCACTGGGAATTGTCGGCGCATCAGTGGAATGGGGAGGTCCTCAGCTGAAGGTGTCAATGTGATCCGGGGTATCATCACAATGGATCCTGCAAATCTCCTATCCCCAGAAATGATCCTACACTTCAACACCCTCCTCCGAATTTCTACCACAATCATCCTAGTTCCATTGCAGAGTCCTAATGAGGGGTCCAGATTTCGGAGTAGCATCACAGGACATCCAACCTTGAGTGCCAACTGAGCCAGAGGGAGTCCATTTGCCCTGAGTGAGTTGAGATACTCAGCTGCATATGGTTGGTAGTCTTGTCCATCCTCCATCCTCACACTATCCACACTCATCCTCATCTGAAGGTCTCCAGGGAATTTAGCTAGGATAGAATTGTTGAGTTCATCCACACTATCATTCTTGGCAGACAGAATTGTCCTCTCCAGGAAATATTCATCAGCATTCCTCCTCTCAATCCCAGGATACACAAAGTCCACCAATCCTTCCAAGTCCTGCACACACATCCTGTCTGGCAATTGCACCCTCTGATCAGCTCCCATGTTTGCTCCTGCTCCAATCTCCAGTAGCCAGTTTGCATGCTGGTTTATTTCTGGTGTCCTTTCCAACCTCATGTTTTGAACCAAGTAGAAAACCTCCACTGACTCCCAGAGTGCACTTCTCCGAATTGAGGCTTCAATGACATGCTGTCGCTCTCCTCTTGGTACCACAGGCAGTGTTTGTCGGAAGTCTCCACCAAAGAGTACTGTGATTCCACCAAAGGGCCTTTCAGTAGAGAAGAGATCACGCAATGTGTGGTCCACTGCACGGACACTGTGTTTGTGCTGCATGGGTACTTCATCCCAGATGATGACCTTGGTAACTTTGAGTACGTCATGGAGAGCTGAGTTGTGTCGGATGGGGCAGGTGGATGTGTCATGAACAGGAATGGGGATCTTGAACCTTGAGTGTGCAGTTCTTCCTCCCTCCAACAATAATGCTGCAATTCCTGTACACAATATTGTTAGAAAACTATTCAGATGTATAACTAATGAGACATACCTGATGAAGCAACACAGAGTGCAACATGTCCCTGAGCACGGACAGCAGCTGCAATGGTATTGCACACAAAGGTCTTTCCACCTCCACCTGCACTATGCACAAAGAAGACCTTGCCCTGATTCCTATCCACTGAGTCCATGACTGCATTGAAGACAGCAACTTGCTCCTGGTTGAAAGATTGGCGGTTCCTTTCCACTGTAGCTGTCAACTCCTCCACATTGTAGTTGCGCTCTTGGGCCAACAGAACATTGTTGTCAAGGTCCTCCCAAGGAACACCTTCATCTGGGCCCTGTGGAAGTGGCATGGGAGGAAAGTCTTCAAGTGACTTGGTAAAGCGCAGAAGGATCTTGTTGAGAAGGTGAAGGCCATAGTCATAAACCTGCTCATCTGTGAACTGCCTGTGTTGGTAGATAGGTGATCGCTCCAACTGTCTCCTGAGATCATCACAGATTTGAGGTCTGAATTGTGTCCAAAGATTTTCGGGTGACACTGGATGGCAGTTCATCAGAATCAAAGCAAACAGGCGTCGAAGTGATAACCCAGTTTGCATTTGACCTGCTTCCTGCAAACACAGAACCCACTCCCCATCATCCTCCAATAATCCTCTGGCCAGACAGGCATCCTTGAATGTAGGGCACAAATGACCATCTACTGTGCGCAAGTCCTCTGGTGAAGTTGCTCCAGATACTGCAGTGAGTAGCAAGCGCAGATAGAACCTCTCTCCTTGAGCTGGTGATGCAAAGTACATCCTCCCAATAGCTTTCCCCCTCTGCCTTGGTTTCCACACTTTGGTCCTGGAATCAAAGACCCATGTCCTTGGAAAATCCTGGTAGAGAGTATTGCGTGCCTGAGGATACTGCTGATTGGCCTCATACCATGCAGTGAGTTCTGTCCGGTTGACATTGGCTCGTGCCAGAACATCATGGGCATCATTGACAGCTGGATCATAGAAGACCATTTGCTGGCCAGGGAGGTGGACAGGAAGGCGATAGACAGTGGGTTGCTCTCCATGCATGTTGAATTCAAAGAGTCGCCAGCAAGCTTCAACTGGAGAGACATAGCGCGAATCCAAGTACTCCTTGATCTCATCCCTCTGTTGTCCCTGACCCTGGTTCCCTGCAACAACCAAAGTGGTCCTGTCATGGCCCTTGTAGATGTACTTGTGAATGTACTTGACTGCATGGACAGAAGCACAGATCTCGACATTGATATGACACTGGTACTTGGCACTGAGGTAGGGATTGTGGGGAACAACCCAGGAGTTGTCAAAGTCAAAGCCAGCCTTCTGAAAAATGCGACCATTGTTGCGCCTCCTGTACTTGGGATAGCCATCATCTCCATACTGAGTAGCATCAGTGAAGGCCTTAGGAAATTGCTTGCTACAGCTTCCATTGACCATACACCTAGCATTGGGCTTGTGTGCACCACAGGGACCATGAAGCATAGTGGTAGTGACAATGTTGTGAAGGATAGGATGAGTGGTGGGATTGGGGAGTTCAGCAGAGACCATGGAATCCACATGGAAGGCATCTGAAATTGTGTTAGAGTTATTCATGTAAAGAAATATATGGACATACCACGGATCTTATCTTCATCCTTCAGAAATATCAGAAGGTGCATGTGGGGCAATCCTCTCTTCTGATACTCAATGGTATGGACCATTCCAGCTATTTCACCAAAGAGTCCTCCTTCAAGCTCCTTCAATAAGGCCTTCTTCTTCAGCTCAAACACCCTAGCCACAATCTCTGGTCTGTCTGACACAGCCTGCCTGCCTCCCTGCACATCCACTAACATCTGCCTCTGAATCTCTGGCCAGTTGGGGTTGGCAGTCATGGTGAGGAAGAGATCCGGTTTTCTGAAAGTACGACAAATGGCCATTGAATCCTGGAAGAGCTGAATCATATGACGGGTACTTCCAATGTGACTTGAAGGAAGAATAATCCTTTGGCCAATTTGATCAAGTCGGACCTCACCCCCTGGATCACCACGCACAACATCCATAAGACCCTCATACAACTCTCCCCTAAGCCTTGTCTGGTTGAGACGGAGGTATGTCAACCTGGCTTGCTCCAATGAAGCCCATGCATCGACAATATACTGCTGGAATAGCTTGCCGCCCCAGAAGAGTGGTGGTTGATCTCCTGGGTGAATGTGAATGCGATGTGCATAGTAGCACATTTGAGAAACATATGGAGTACGACGTTGGCCAGCTTCCCCAAAGTGTGCAGGAATCCTTGTGTGCCATCCCTGATCGCCATGAGGAAAGAGTAGGACATAGTGGAGTGGAGCATATGATGGACTGAGGTTGGAGATTCTCTCAAGTCCACCATTTTGAAGTCGTACAATGATGTCCCTTTCCTTGTCCCATTCATGCGATCCAGGAGTTGGAATAATGACGGCAATTTCATTGGCAGTGGGAGTGTTGTATGTGCGCTGATCCTGGGCCATATCAACATGGAGTGCAATGGTGATAGATTGCTGGGGGTGGGGAGGTCGTTCCATCATACTTTGGTGTGCCTGTTTATATGCATGGACATAAGGGTTGATGCGCTGGATGAGATCCTGAAGCTCATTCATGACTATACGGTCACAAAAGTCCTGGTTGTTTTGCTGGCGGTAATCCAGTTGCTCAGCTGAGTCATAGATATAGATCTGCGCATATTTGGGAGTTTCACCTGGTGGAGGAAGGAGGGTACCGGAAAGATGATGGAGTTCACCACTGATCTTGAAGCAGTAAGGGCCAGTGGCTCGAGTGACTGACTGGTCAATTTTGACTCCAAGTGAGGTGAAGGCAAATGCAGAGTTGTAGCGCCTGATATTGTCTTTGAATGACTTGGACTGAGGAGCTTCACCACAGAAAAAACGTTGTAGAACAGGATCCATGGGTGTCAGAGGTTGGAGCTGAATTTGGCCATTAAGGCAGCACATTCCGAATTTGGGACGGTTAACTCGGGATTCTTTTGACAGCTTTTCATCGATAAAATGGAGAGCTTGGCATTTGGGACAAAGGATATTCATTGGCCCAAGGGAGTGTGGTCCTGCTGGCTCCTGATATGGTTGGCAACCACGGGGTAAGACTCGGAGTCGATTGGGATCCTCCTCAGGTTCAGCCCTCTCACCCTCAGCACCTTCATTCCCAATGATATCTATCTAAATAGGGTTAGGGGGGGCGCGAACGCGAGCGAAGCGAGCGTGAGCGACCGGGGGCGAGGGGGTACAACGGGGTTGTGGGGGAACCACAACACCTACCCGTTTCGCCTTATCTACGGCTCATCAGGTACCCTTTACGTAAACTATGCAGTACCTATCGACCTATAGTATAAAGTCTAATTATACTATAATTTGACAGCGTGTAATCCATCAAAAACCATGGAACGGCTTAATAATTAAGCTTTTAAAAGTTCTAACTTTAAGTATTGGCTAACATAAGCGCGCGCCAAATGCTTGGGCGCTTAGAAACTTAATTTATTAGTTTCGACTTATCTAATAAGCGCTGACAAGGCGTCAGATTAGTAATCAAACCTACCTGGAATAGACGCTCACTCGGGCCGGGATAGAGCCCACTCGTGGGAATATCCAAAATTAACAGTCACCGAGATCACCGAGAATACTCACGGGCACGTGACGCACACGTGCGACGGTACTCACTAACGTGACTTCCATCGATCATAGGCTTGCTTAGTCAGCAAGAACTTTTCCACGGGCACGACGTATACCGTGGGCGCGTAATACCTTATAGGACTTAGTCACGTGATGGGTCACGTGCAGCACAACACCCTCCCAGACCGTTACCCGATCAAGGCAACGGTTAGGTTGCTTACGGTTCGGGTTTGGGTTAGGGTGGTTATACAGTATTAGTAATTTGTACCACACATCACGCGATAAGATATTACTTACCGCAAAGCGTTCCACGGGGCCGACCCAAGTTTGCATAGAAAGGTGTTACTTGGACAGTCCGCGAGGCATCTACTGCGAGATACTTGTCCTCCTGTGGCTAACTCTCGCAATCAGCAAGAATCTCCTTGGTTATAGCGCGTTAACAGGCCCTTACGGTCTATGTCACGTGTTTATGCCGTAGCTTTTCACTACTCCATCGCCGCTAGTTTTACTTCATATTCACCAACGCTATACGGTTTAACCTCCGATGGTCACAGTGCTTCTGTACGTAGAGAATCCACGAGGCAAGATCGTGGGGAAGCAACAGCAACTACCAGCAAGGCTCAGTCCCGCACCGCAGAAGGCGCAGTGGAAGCCAACCGGGCCGAAGCCCGATCCTAGACGGTCGCAAAGGCACGGGCCACCTATCCACCGTAACCCGAAGGCGACGGCAGCATCGGTAGCAACCAAGACGTGGCACGACTGCCACGCTAATAAAACCCAGCTATTGAACGGGAAGACACAGACGCGCGTGTCCGATCCCTGCGTGGGTTTAATCCCCGAAGAGAGGATTGTTAGCCAACCACGGGTCCGGAGATCGACTCCTCCGAAGAGAAGCCACCGACCTCGTTTCCCGCGAGCTTTGATCCGGTACCGAAGTAACGGGTCGCAGCCAAGAGTCGAGTGTACTCTGAACGGTTCTACGAACTGGTTCCACAACCGGTTCATCAACTGGTTCGTCATCGTCCAACACTCGGCGATCTCGTTGCAGAAGAACGGTCTTACGCCAGACGGCGCAGAGATCGATCAATTGGGCGGTTCGTTTCTTAGAAACGATCAGCCGGCGATCAAGGAAACCAAGCTTGTCGACCCGAAAATAGCGACCAGCGATCCCAGACCCGATATTGTCCGTGTGGGCAGCGGCCAACGCAACCTCCCCAGGGGCAGATTGGTAAGCATAACCCTGCGAACGCCACCAGGGCCAGAACTCTAGCGCCATAGGCAGGTCTTTCGCTGACGTCACTTCCCGATGTAGATCGGTAGCAGTTCGGTCACCTCTAGACATTTGCTGCAACGCAACTGTCCAAGCCTGTTTCATCCGTTCCTCCAGTAGGTGAACGTTGAAATAATCCCAGGAGATGTTAAATTCGCTTTTCAAGACAAGCACGTCTGCCGCCGGCGGTGAGAACTCTCGAAGTCTCGCTTCCCACCGTGCTTGGTAGTTATTTCTCAACCAAGAGCGAATTAAATCCACCGGATACCCCCTAGCTATGTAGATTTCCGCGACTTCTCTACACGCGTTCGCAAAATCGTCAAATTGCGAACTCAAGGTGGCAACCCGGGACAGCTCACTACAGAATGTACCCTTCTTTATGTACAGAGGGTGGTGGCTGATCCATGGGATACGTTCGAAGTGGTTCATCGGTTTCCTGTAAGGCTTATGCTGAAGCCTGTTCTCCTCGTCGAAGAACAACGTCATGTCCAGGAAAGTCATATAACTATCGGACGATGTCCACTCCAAGACACAGCTATCGAATTTGACATTGTCTCGCATCAAGGCCAAGGCCTGAGCTTCGCTTTGTGCGTACACAAGAGCTAGACAGTCATCGATGTACCTTCCGTAGAACGGTACGACGGCCGTGTCCTTAAGACACGGGATCTGTACTTCGTGGTACAGGCCGTAGAGATTGGCGATGTCCGGGGAAGAAGCTACCCCCATCGCAAGTCCACAGGCTTGTACCCAGTACTCGCCGTCAAACTGTATCAACAAATCGTCGTCCGCAGCGCGAAGGCACATTCGAAAGATCGAAGCCCACTGGGCGGCCTTCTGAACGCTCATATCTTCCTCCCGCAACTGTGAGAGCCAATGTACATACGCACCCTCCGCGATTCTATGTGCGAGAGGGACGTTCACATTGGGGTAGAAGGCGACTACGTCACCCGATACCAAATATAAGCGAAGCAGCTTTCCATCGACCGATCTCGATCGCGGAAGCGACAACTTACTCAATTTTATCGCCAGATCCTTAGATCCATGTATAATAAAAGGCGCCGATTGGATAATCGGTTTGAGATTTTTGGATACGAATAACCCCGCCGGACCCTGACATACCGAATGGCACGGCACGATCGGGCGCGCTTTGATAGGATTCTTATGAATCTTCGGTATCACATAGAACCGCGCGATCGAGTTGAGATCGCGATCAAGCTTGCTTCGGAAGAAGCGGGGCAGCTGACTTTGTAAGGCATAGGTTGATGCCAAGTCACTTATCGTAATCATCAGATCATTCTTGGCGTCGAGAAGCTGCATAGCTTTCCCGGGCGTAACGGACGTATAAGAACGCACGTCAGCCAGAATGTTCCGAGACTGTTCAGCGATCCAGGCGCGCGGAGCCACTGCGCAACCTAAGTTCTTGTCTGTAGCTAAAACGACGAGTTGGTGAGACGTTAAATAGCTACGGAGTTTGGTGATGGGGACCTGTAGAGCGCGCTGCTCGTGGCGAGGTACCATCGCGTCGACGCTAGGCATATCAGAGATCATTTCATCAATGACCCTACGGCCTTGTGCGAAGCCAAATTCCAGGACTCCATCTAAGATCTCCCCGGGCTCGCGGTGAGCTTTGGGGAGATGATAGTCTGGATCGAAGTCGTCTTTGTAATCACTCGGTTGTTGGGCCTTAAAAAAGCAGGACCAACGGAGACGATCGACGAAGTCGTCCCACGCCCGGACAATTAAGTCCTTACTGGGTTTACCGGGCAGCATGTATTTCATGCCTGCACTTAAGTGAATACTTATATCACTCGGTAGGTCGCAGTTAATCATGTGTATTGTAGAACGGTAGCGCATGGATTCTAAAACTACAATAGGAATCCGTTCTACAATGAAACGCGTTGCTACCGGAAGGGGTACCTTAAGTAGCCAATCGGGATACGAAGAAGGAACGTCATACCTAAAATGGGGTGGTTCTTCACCCCGGCGGTAATCGGCCGTAGTGCGTCGCATTGCAACTAGGCCCGTCCCTTCCCCTTCTTGTTGGGGCTGCCTCCCTTCGGACCTTTCGGGCCGCGCTTGGAGGGGCGTTTGCCACCACCTCGGGTGCCGCGCTTGGAGGAAGTTGCCTTCCCCTTCGCCTTCGACCCCGCGCCGTTGCCAGCTTTCGGTGGGTTTTTCTAAACAAAAGGAGTTAGTGGTGTCGTCAAACCAAAGTGGCGGCAACGTGAAGTCCACAAGCAATGGATCACCCACTTTGGCTTTACCCTTCCCTTTGTTGAGCTGTTTGACAGCGGCGGCTACCCTCTGCTCGACCCGTTTGTCCACGAGGGACTGGATCGACTTAGAGGTGAGGTGTTCATCCACCTCCATCATAGCCGTGTCCTTAAGCTCCTTCTTCTTCTCAAGTCGGGCCTGGGTGGCGGCGTGCTCGTCGTCGACCAACCGGACTGCTCGCCCGAACATGTATGGTACATCCTCAAGGATCTCCACGTATTTTTTGAGCACAGAAGGGGGCTCAACCCATCCGAGGAAGACGGGGCCCCTGCTGTCAGCAGTAGGGGCCGCATAACTCGTTGTCTGCTGCGACTTTTTATAGGCCTCAAAGGCCAACTCCAGATCGGAGCGCAAAGCAGCCCAGGCGGGGGCATCACTGCCGTCCTCCATGGGAGCGAGTTGGGTCTGCCCACCCAAGTACAGGAGTTCGAGTTGTTTAGACTCGATCAGCTTATTAAGCTGCTCCTCGTGGTACTTTGCGCGTAGAGGCGCAAAACCCTGAGTGATATCGGGGCGGGTGGCCAAGAAGCCCTTGGTCCATTGAATGGAGGGCTCCTTGTCCCGGAGTAGGGAGGGCAACCGGCCGGCCGCTTTGTCAGCAATCAGCTTGTCAAGCTGATTCCCTACCGAAATGTACGAACGACGAGCGTTCATAGCGTTAACGAGGTGCTGACGCACCACGCTACGGTAGGGGGCGGGGCAGGCTGCCACAATATCGGGCAACGACGCAGCAGCCTCAATGGGCGCGCGACGTGCATCCGAAATGGCCCCCCTACGCTCAGCCTCCGAGGAGTTAAGCGTAAGGCCGCCGACACTAGCCAAAGCTAGCGTAACGGCAGCCGAGGGGGACCCGGCGCGCTGGCGGGGCCTGGAGGCCCCTGACCCGGAAGCCTGGCTCGAAGCCTGGCCCGGTAGCGCAACCGACCGGCGGGCGGTCCTCTTCTTAGGTGTCTGTGGCGTGGCAGACGTCTTGGCCATCGAGGGGGAGTAGTGGTGGGAGAGTGGAGGGGAGTGGCTCTGCTTAGGGTTAGGGGGGGCGCGAACGCGAGCGAAGCGAGCGTGAGCGACCGGGGGCGAGGGGGTACAACGGGGTTGTGGGGGAACCACAACACCTACCCGTTTCGCCTTATCTACGGCTCATCAGGTACCCTTTACGTAAACTATGCAGTACCTATCGACCTATAGTATAAAGTCTAATTATACTATAATTTGACAGCGTGTAATCCATCAAAAACCATGGAACGGCTTAATAATTAAGCTTTTAGGGTTAGGGTTAGGGGGGGCGCGAACGCGAGCGAAGCGAGCGTGAGCGTCCGGGGGCGAGGGGTACAACGGGGTTGTGGGGGAACCACAACACCTACCCGTTTCGCCTTATATACGGCTCATCAGGTACCCTTTACGTAAACTATGCAGTACCTATCGACCTATCGTATCACTGCTACGTAATACAATACTTTGACAGCGTGTGAGCGCATCAAAAACCATGGAACGGCTTGGTAATCAAGCTATAAAAAGTTCATCTTATCTATAGTGCTAACATAAGCGTGCCTAAGTGCTTAGGCGCCTAACCGGTAACTTTATCAACCGGAAGCTTATCTAATAAGCGCTGACAAGGCGTCAGATTAGTAATCAAACCTACCTGGAATAGACGCTCACTCGGGCCGGGATAGAGCCCACTCGTGGGAATATCCAAAATTGACAGTCACCGAGATCACCGAGAATACTCACGGGCACGTGACGCACACGTGCGACGGTACTCACTAACGTGACTTCCATCGATCATGGGCTTGCTTAGTCAGCAAGAACTTTTCCACGGGCACGACGTATACCGTGGGCGCGTAACACCTTATAGGACTTAGTCACGTGATGGGTCACGTGCAGCACAACACCCTCCCAAGCCGTTACCCGATTAAGGCAACGGTTAGGTTGCTTACGGTTCGGGTTTGGGTTAGGGTGGTTATACAGTATTAGTAATTTGTACCACACATCACGCGATAAGGTATTACTTACCGCAAAGCGTTCCACGGGGCCGACCCAAGTTTGCATAGAAAGGTGTTACTTGGACAGTCCGCGAGGCATCTACTGCGAGATACTTGTCCTCCTGTGGCTAACTCTCGCAATCAGCAAGAATCTCCTTGGTTATAGCGCGTTAACGGGCCTTTACGGTCTATATCACGTGTTTATGCCGTAGCTTTTCACTACTCCATCGCCGCTAGTTTTACTTCATATTCACCAACGCTATACGGTTTAACCTCCGATGGTCACAGTGCTTCTGTACGTAGAGAATCCACGAGGCAAGATCGTGGGGAAGCAACAGCAACTACCAGCAAGGCTCAGTCCCGCACCGCAGAAGGCGCAGTGGAAGCCAACCGGGCCGAAGCCCGATCCTAGACGGTCGCAAAGGCACAGGCCAGCTATCCACCACCACCCGAAGGCAGCAGTAGCGTCGCCAGCAACCAAGACGTGGCACGACTGCCACGTTAATAAAACCCAGCTATTGAACGGGAAGACACAGACGCGCGTGCCTGATCCCTGCGTGGGTTTAATCCCCGAAGAGAGGATTGTTAGCCAACCACGGGTCTGGGGATCGACTCCTCCGAAGAGAAGCCACCGATCCCTGTCCCCGCGAGCTTTGATCCGGTACCGAAGTAGCGGGTCGTAGCCAAGAGTCGAGTGTGCTCTGAACTGTTCTACGAACCGGCTCAGTGACCGGCTCGTCAACTGGCTCGTCATCGTCAAACACTCGGCGATCTCGTTGCAGAAGAACGGTCTTACGCCAAACGGCGCAGAGGTCGATCAATTGGGCAGTTCGTTTCTTAGAAACGATCAACCGGCGATCAAGGAAACCAAGCTTGTCGACCCGAAAATAGCGACCGGCGATACCCGACCCGATATTGTCCGTGTGGGCAGCGGCCAACGCAACCTCCCCAGGGGCAGATTGGTAAGCATAACCCTGCGAACGCCACCAAGGCCAGAACTCCAGTGCCATAGGCAGATCTTTTGCTGACGTCACCTCCCGATGCAGATCGGTAGCGGTTCGGTCACCTCTAGACATTTGCTGCAACGCAACTGTCCAAGCCTGTTTCATCCGTTCTTCCAGTAGGTGAACGTTGAAATAATCCCAGGAGATATTAAATTCGCTTTTCAAGACAAGCACGTCTGCCGCCGGCGGTGAGAACTCTCGAAGTCTCGCTTCCCACCGTGCTTGGTAGTTATTTCTCAACCAAGAGCGAATTAAATCCACCGGATACCCCCTAGCTATGTAGATTTCCGCAACTTCTCTACACGCGTTCGCAAAATCGTCAAATTGCGAACTCAAGGTGGCAACCCGGGACAGTTCACTACAGAATGTACCCTTCTTTATGTACAAAGGATGGTGACTGATCCATGGGATACGTTCGAAGTGGTTCATCGGTTTCCTGTAAGGCTTGTGTTGAAGCCTGTTCTCCTCATCGAAGAACAACGTCATGTCCAGGAAAGTCATATAACTATCGGACGATGTCCACTCCAAGACACAGCTATCGAACTTGACGTTGTCTCGCATCAAGGCCAGAGCCTGAGCTTCGCTCTGTGCGTACACAAGAGCTAGACAGTCATCGATGTACCGTCCGTAGAACGGTACGACGGTCGTGTCCTTAAGACACGGGATTTGTACTTCGTGGTACAGGCCGTAGAGATTGGCGATATCTGGGGAAGAAGCTACCCCCATCGCAAGTCCACAGGCTTGTAACCAGTACTCGCCGTCAAACTGTATCAACAAGTCGTCGTCCGCAGCGCGAAGGCACATTCGAAAAATCGAAGCCCACTGGGCGGCCTTCTGAACGCTCATATCTTCCTCCGCTAACTGCGAGAGCCAATGCACATACGCGCCCTCCGCGATTTTATGTGCGAGAGGGACGTTCACATTGGGGTAGAAGGCGACTACGTCACCCGACACCAAATATAAGCGAAGCAGCTTTCCATCGACCGACTTCGATCGCGGAAGCGACAATTTACTCAATTTTATCGCCAGATCTTTCGATCCATGTATAATGAAAGGCGCCGATTGGATGATCGGTTTGAGATTTTTGGATACGAATAACCCCGCCGGACCCTGACATACCGAATGGCACGGCACGATCGGGCGCGCTTTGATAGGATTCTTATGAATCTTCGGTATCACATAGAACCGCGCGATCGAATTAAGATCGCGATCAAGCTTGCTTCGGAAGAAGCGGGGCAGCTGACTTTGTAAGGCATAGGTTGATGCCAAGTCACTTATCGTAATCATCAGATCATTCTTGGCGTCGAGAAGCTGCATAGCCTTCCCGGGCGTGACGGACGTATAAGAACGCACGTCAGCCAGAATGTTCCGAGACTGTTCAACGACCCAGGCGCGCGGAGCCACTGCGCAACCTAAGTTTTTGTCTGTAGCTAAAACGACGAGTTGATGAGACGTTAAGTAGCTACGGAGTTTGGTGATGGGGACCTGTAGAGCGCGCTGCTCGTGGCGAGGTACCATCGCGTCGACGCTAGGCATATCAGAGATCATTTCATCAATGACCCTACGGCCTTGTGCGAAGCCAAACTCCAGGACTCCATCTAAGATCTCCCCGGGTTCGCGATGAGCCTTGGGAAGATGATAGTCCGGATCGAAGTCGTCTTTGTAATCACTCGGTTGTTGGGCCTTAAAGAAGCAGGACCAACGGAGACGATCGACGAAATCGTCCCACGCCCGGACAATTAAGTCCTTACTGGGTTTACCGGGCAGCATGTATTTCATGCCAGCACTTAAGTGAATACTTATATCACTCGGTAGGTCGCAGTTAATCATATGTATTGTAGAACGGTAGCGCATGGATTCTAAAACTACAATAGGAATCCGTTCTACAATGAAACGCGTTGCTACCGGAAGGGGTACCTTAAGTAGCCAATCGGGATACGAAGAAGGAACGTCATACCTAAAGTGGGGTGGTTCTTCACCCCGGCGGTAATCGGCCGTAGTGCGTTGCATTGCAACTAGGCCCGTCCCTTCCCCTTCTTGTTGGGGCTGCCTCCCTTCGGTCCTTTCGGGCCGCGCTTGGAGGGGCGTTTGCCACCACCTCGGGTGCCGCGCTTGGAGGAAGTTGCCTTCCCCTTCGCCTTCGACCCCGTGCTGCTGCCAGCTTTCGGTGGGTTTTTCTAGACAAAAGGAGTTAGTGGTGTCGTTAAACCAGAGTGGCGGCAGTGTGAAATCCACAAGCAATGGACCACCCACTTTGGCTTTACCCTTCCCTTTGTTAAGCTGTTTGACAGCGGCGGCTACCCTCTGTTCAACCCGTTTGTCTACAAGAGACTGGATTGATTTAGAGGTGAGGTGCTCGTCGACCTCCATCATTGCCGTGTCCTTAAGCTCCTTCTTCTTTTCAAGTCGGGCCTGGGTGGCGGCGTGCTCGTCGTCGACCAACCGGACTGCTCGCCCGAACATGTATGGCACATCCTCGAGGATCTCCACATATTTCTTGAGCACAGAAGGGGGCTCAACCCATCCGAGGAAGACGGGGCCCCTGCTATCCGCAGTAGGGGCCGCATAACTCGTTGTCTGCTGCGATTTCTTATAGGCCTCGAAGGCCAACTCCAGATCGGAGCGCAAAGCAGCCCAGGCGGGGGCATCACTGCCGTCCTCCATGGGAGCGAGTTGGGTCTGCCCACCCAAGTACAGGAGTTCGAGCTGTTTAGACTCGATCAGCTTGTTAAGCTGCTCCTCGTGGTACTTCGCGCGCAAAGGCGCGAACCCCTGAGTGATGTCGGGGCGGGTGGCCAAGAAGCCCTTAGTCCATTGAATGGAGGGCTCCTTGTCCCGGAGTAGGGAGGGCAACCGGCCGGCCGCTTTATCAGCAATCAGCTTGTCAAGCTGATTCCCTACTGAAATGTACGAACGACGAGCGTTCATAGCATTAACGAGGTGCTGACGCACCACGCTACGGTAGGGGGCGGGGCAGGCTGCCACAATATCGGGCAACGACGCAGCAGCCTCGATGGGCGCGCGACGTGCATCCGAAATGGCCCCCCTACGCTCAGCCTCCGAGGAGTTAAGCGTAAGGCCGCCGACACTAGCCAAAGCTAGCGTAACGGCGGCCGAGGGGGACCCGGCGCGCTGGCGGGGCCTAGAGGCCCCTGACCCGGAAGCCTGGCTAGAAGCCTGGCCCGGTAGCGCAACCGACCGGCGGGCGGTCCTCTTCTTGGGTGTCTGTGGCGTGGCAGACGTCTTGGCCATCGAGGGGGAGTAGTGGTAGGAGAGTAGAGGGGTGGTGCTCTGCTTAGGGTTAGGGGGGGCGCGAACGCGAGCGAAGCGAGCGTGAGCGTCCGGGGGCGAGGGGTACAACGGGGTTGTGGGGGAACCACAACACCTACCCGTTTCGCCTTATATACGGCTCATCAGGTACCCTTTACGTAAACTATGCAGTACCTATCGACCTATCGTATCACTGCTACGTAATACAATACTTTGACAGCGTGTGAGCGCATCAAAAACCATGGAACGGCTTGGTAATCAAGCTATAAAAAGTTCATCTTATCTATAGTGCTAACATAAGCGTGCCTAAGTGCTTAGGCGCCTAACCGGTAACTTTATCAACCGGAAGCTTATCTAATAAGCGCTGACAAGGCGTCAGATTAGTAATCAAACCTACCTGGAATAGACGCTCACTCGGGCCGGGATAGAGCCCACTCGTGGGAATATCCAAAATTGACAGTCACCGAGATCACCGAGAATACTCACGGGCACGTGACGCACACGTGCGACGGTACTCACTAACGTGACTTCCATCGATCATGGGCTTGCTTAGTCAGCAAGAACTTTTCCACGGGCACGACGTATACCGTGGGCGCGTAACACCTTATAGGACTTAGTCACGTGATGGGTCACGTGCAGCACAACACCCTCCCAAGCCGTTACCCGATTAAGGCAACGGTTAGGTTGCTTACGGTTCGGGGGGGCGCGACTGCGAGCGAAGCGAGCAGGAGCGGCCTAGGGGCGAGGGGGGTACAACGGGGTTGTGGGGGAACCACAACACCTACCCGTTTCGCCTTATAAACGGCTCATCAGGTACCCTTACGTAAACTATACAGTACCTATCGACCAACCATAGTTACTACACGTAAACTAAGGCTTTGACAGCGTGTGAGCGCATCAAAATCCATGGAACGGCTTTGTAATCAAAGCTATAAAAAGTTCATTCTATAATTAATCTGACATAAGCGCGCCTATGGTTGGGCGCTTAACCGGTTAATTTATTACCGGAAGCGTTATCTAATAGAGGCTGACAAAACACAGGATTAGTAAGCAAACCTACCTGGTGGGAACTCTCACTCGGGCCGGGATAGAGCCCACTCGTGGGAGTATCCAAAGTTAACAGTCACCGAGATCACCGAAGAACTCACACGGACACGTGACGCACACGTGCGACGGCATTCACTAACGTGATTCCCATCGATCATGGGCTTGCTTAGTCAGCAAGAACTTTTCCACGGGCATGACATATACCGTGGGCGCATACTACCTTATAGGACTTTCACGTGATCAGGTCACGTGCGGAACAACACCCCTCCACGCCCTTAGGGTTAGGGTTAGGGTTAGGGTTAGGGTTAGGGTTAGGGTTAGGGTTAGGGTTAGGGTTAGGGGTTA